>OX608080.1:98831796-99274296 GCA_951509765.1 Sphenella marginata | reverse complement strand
TGTATGTAATAATTTTTAAAATATATATTTTGCTTAATATTGCACCAAGCACAAAACTGGGTGGAGTCCCGAAAATGAAAGTGTTGTTAAGACGAACGAACGTTTAAAGGTGAAGCAGCAATGACATTTGAACTTCGACATTGGTTGCTTTTTTAAACACAATTTTTTTTTTTTTGCCAATTTCTTGCTTCAATTTTTCATTTACTATTGCACAATTTTTGTCGAACAACACATTTTTCTTAATAACCAAAATGTTCACAATGAAAATCGCAAATGTCGAAAATATTCACTGTTTCACTTAAAGAGGAAATTTTTCAGCTGTGCGTAAATTTTCTATATATAAAACTCGGTGTACGATTGTTGTATTCGTATTCGAAAATTCGTGTGTTTGTATTTGTTTTTCTCGGCCGTTTCGTTTAGATGTTGTTGCTATTGTTATTATTATTATTGTTGTTGTTGTATGTGGATGCTTCGTTGTTGGTATTGTTGTTGTTGCATTATTCTATTAAACGCGCACCGGGTTTATAGTTTTTCCTGTGTTAGTTAATTTACTATTTACTTAGAAAATTATATTTTTACCGTTACCGTACCGTTGCCAATGCGTAGCGAAGAAAAACTGAAAAATGAAAATTTTTGTGTGAAGCTGTGGGAAATTGTCTGCGCTCAACGCTACTCAGCGCTGTTTATTGCAACATTCGTGCCTCGTGCTTGTGGTTCGGCAGCGCATGCCGAGAGCGTACGAAACACTTTGAGTTGCTTGTTTCATTTTCATAAATTTTCTTTGAATTATTTCTCCTAAGCATGAAATTCTTACTCATTTTTATTAGTTGGTTTAGGTCATGATGGTTTCTGTTTCCCTTTAAATTTCTGACCACAATCTACAAAGGAAGTATTGTGGTTTCCATTTTGTGCTGGCATTTTGGGTTTTCACATTTATCTACATAAATGTCAAAGTAGAAAAAAATGAAAATTTTCGAGAAGTGAAACTTCTTTTTCGTATGTTTAGTTTTGTGTTGTCTTACTATATTTCTTTGGCTAAGTGGAAGATTGAAAATATTTTTTAAAAACGCCCCATTTCACAATTTTTTTCAAAAACGCTCCGTTTCACGATTTTTTTTAAACACGCCCCTTTTCAAAACCATCTCAGTTGAAAATGCATGCAATTTTTGTTCAGATAGGGCTTTACGAAACTCATGTTGAGATAGGGCCATTCTTCAAACGAATTTCCAATGTGGGTATTATTGAAAAAAAAAACACGAGAAAAAAAGTGTTTTTGAAACTTATTTTGAGATAGAGCTTTTTGAAAAAATATTTTGTAATAGGATAATCTTCCACTCAGCAGTCGAATTGTTTTTGAGTTGAAGCATTGACTTCTCTCTCAAATTTATTACATTATGTAGATACTACCATAGCGTTTGAATACATTTAATTTCGAACCATTTGGCAACCTGATTAAAAAAATTTTCAGAATTGCGTCACTCAAAAATCCATTTAAAATTTTATTTTGCAGTAGCTGGTGACATGAAATAAAAATTTTCGTGTAATATTTTCATTGTAATATTGTATTTTATTGATATATTTTGAATTAGGTGGCAACGTTTTGCAAGCACATTTAAAATTTGAAACTTTCATTCCATACATAACTTTCGTCTGATATCGGTGGTAAAGTAGTAGCGAAATCCAAAAGTACCCTCCCAAAAAATATGAGCTACCTAAATTTGTAAATTATATACATTTCTAGTTTTGTTTAGCAGAATGTGGCAACCCCAAAAAATATTTAAAATTTAATGCCTCCATTGTTTGTTATACCGATGGCAAATTAAAAGTTTTCACTTCAATCATGCCTAAGATTTCTGCAGTTCTTCATACCCAATTGGTTTGTTATTATTTTGACAGCTGGTTCTATTGATTATTCGGTTACCTTTGAGGTTGTTTCTCGCTTACTTTTCTTTTTGTATTTTCGCTATAGTCGCAAAATTTTAACTTCACTTTTCATTTAATTCTCTTGTGGTATTCTTCTCATTTTAGTTTGGTTATTGCTTAATTTTCATTTTCGTAACAGAGAGTGAGAGCAATTTTAAGTATGAGCATGACGAGCTTAATGGCGTGATAATGAGATAAGCTATTGTGGTCGTAAAGCAGAGATGTTTTCTAAATTATTTTATCTTCTTCAACATCCTTTTATGTCATCTCCTTCTGGCGTGGTCTTCCTAAATTACCAATATTAATTCCCTTAATATTTTCCGATAACCTCTTCGGTCTCTCTATTTTCCTACTCCCAAAAAAAATCTTCCTTTCCTTTCGGCATGTTAGCGCTCGAAAACTTTCGATTGTTAAACTTATCGATAATAAACGAATTTTCCCAAAGGTTGGAGTGCGAAGAGAGTCTAAAATCATCATTGTCTACTGACAACTGAAACGAGCCCACTCTCATAGCCATAAAAGAATTTGTAATTTCATCAAAAATATTTTAAATGTCTTTTTTAAAACTGCTCAAGTAATATCTTTTCTAGAAAGTAAATAAATAAATATTTTTGCGTATTCACGTGAATTCCTATTCATACCTTTTTTTTCTTATCACGTTAAAAATTTCCTTTGTTAAAAGAGCTTCTATTTAGATGCAGTGCAACGTCACCCTTCAGCTCATTATGACGTAGTACACTTTATTCTTTGCCAGCACTTTAGATGCACCACACCTCACGTTGCTGACATGAATATCTACAATAATAAGATGACTGGCTTGAAATAGTTGACAGCTGTTACCACAAAAAGTGTGGCTCTACTTACTTGTTCCTGCATTAAGGAGGTGCCCTTTTTTTTACTATTTTCTTTCAATTATAGATTAATTATACCTTCAAGGGTACAAATCAGAATGATACAGGTTTTTGGATTTTTTCTCTTTATTTAACCTTACTTATTTATTTTAATATAAGTTATTTTATTTTATTTATTTATATTTTTTTTTTTATATTTCATTTTTTTTTATTTTATATTATTTTATTCTGTTTTATTTTATTTTATTTTATTTTATTTTATTTTATTTTATTTTATTTTATTTTATTTTATTTTATTTTATTTTATTTTATTTTATTTTATTTTATTTTATTTTATTTTATTTTATTTTATTTTATTTTATTTTACTTTATTTTATTTTATTTTATTTTATTTTATTTTATTTTATTTTATCTCATTTAATTTTATTTTATTTTACAACTTGAACCACCCTAATTTCCTTAATATTAAAGCATATGTGGTTGTATTCACTATATGTACTGGCTTTATAACGAGCCGACAATAACCCAGTAGGCCACCGAAGGTGGAAATCATGAATACTTTCAGCCTTACTCTTCACCAGCGGAGCATAACAACTTCCATGACTTTTCCCCATGACTAACGCACGGCGATGGCCGCCTTCGCATGAATGACTTTGTATAGTACAAAAAGGAATGAAGAGTGATCGTTCGGAAATAATCGTGCGTACATGCTAATATAGCTGCCTTTTTCATTTGGTTGTTATGATACATACGTTAGGTGGAAGGAAGGTAAGATAGTGAGTATACGAACCAGCTCAGTATATAACTCCTTCATACTTGAAAATAGCAGCAGACCTCACTTCACAGCTGCCAGTTTCATGTACTCGTCAGTAGCTCTGACCACACGCGTAATTTTTTTTTATAACATTAGCGCTTACGACTCTTTTTATCACTGAAATCAGGTTTAAAAAAATCATTTTTCGCAATCATATTTGTTACTGCTTTTGTATCCGACATCTTCCTAAAGATCCTGAATTCGTAGCTGCTCACAGCCTTACTTTGTCATCTGATAACTTCGGCTTCTCCTACTTTAAGCTGCTATAGTAAGGTGGAAAATGAGATACTCAAAAATGTCATGACCAGCTAACACATTTTAGCAGTACCTGCGATGAACCTAACAAAATCATGCATGCTGGAATGAATAACACAAGTAGGACCTAACGAAAATTCCTGGTGGGAAACGTGGGTCATCAAGGGCACAAAATAATTAAGTGCATAGGTAGTATGTACATACTTCAAAATCATATGTGCATTGCCCACCACTTACTTAATTTACTATGCATTCTTACATATTTAAAGAGCATTATGGGTGTTGCAAAATAATCGCATACGCAAAAGTATAGTTTCAACAAAAATTAAAATTTTCTTTACAAAAAAAAGCGTCGTCTATTTTGGTCAAATGCGCCCTTGGTGATGGTAGACATATAGACAATTCTAAATTACCTACAAAATTTTTGATATCCAGATTCTCATATACATACGTTGTGACATACATAAATCCACTTTCGCAACAACCCTCGTATGCACATGAGCTCTCCACATCAACCGCATTAGCCAACTACCACGAAGGACATTTGCATGTTACCCTTTAAACTAACTAAGTATCCTGCTTATTGTTTCATATTTTACTCTGCTCTATATTCGCTCATATACATATAAGGTGATTCTATTGTTATACGCAATACCCTGCAGTGAAATCAACTAGTCGCAAAGTAGTATGATGCATAAGCCAAACTAATTGAGAGACTGGTTTTGCTCAAATAAGTAAATAATATTTTAAGTTGGGCTTATTCTACGAGTTGTTAGTTTTCAGGTAATGCACGGAAAGCGATTAGTCTCAAACTAGTTCAATGTATAGTAGCAGTCTTTTGGACCTTTCGTATTGCATTGGGTACACATTGACTCAAATTTTCAACAGTAGCTCTTACATAACTACAACCATACTTACATGTGCCACATGCGAATAGTGTGGCATACAACCGCATGCAATAAAGTGCAAAGTAAAGTCTTAAATTTCAATAAATGCAAACGCTAGGTTGTTGTCAATGGAGACTTGGACCTTAAGGTATACTTAAGAAGTGTATCAAATACTGAGCACATATGCAAACATGTGTATATATGTATTAGGAATGCTTATCCCGGAGTAACAGGATCCCGTGCACATTTATTTCCTACAATCCCGAAATTTTCGGGATTTGCAACATTACTAATACTAAAAATTTGTGATTTTTGTATGAAAATTAACTTAAGTTTCTCGCTGACGTCCAATATTTTAGATTATTTAAACTTTCTTTGTGGACTTTATTACTTTAAGCGAAGAAACTTGGGTCCACGAGTACCTACATATGTATATCGAAATTTGCTTTTTTTCAGTCAATATTCGGGTTTTTTTTATGTATTCAACACTATGAATTTGTTCAATTGAAATTTTATAAAAATTATAATTTTTTTTTTTCATTTTTCATATTTATTTCTTATGAATTTTTTTTTTAATTATTTTTTTATTTATTCATTTAAAAGAGAAACAATTGTAAATAGTTATTCCACAATTATTAAACTTTTTACCCATAGTTATTTCTTAAAAAATAATTTTTTTTTTGTATGATAACACTACAACTCGATTGTTCGTTTTTAATTAATTTTTTTATTTTTAAGTGTTTCATTCAAAGTTTTTATTTTATTTTTATGTATTCAAGACTAAAAATGGGTTCAATTCAATTTTTATGAAAATTCTAATTTTTTTTCATACTTATTTTTTTTTATTATTTTTTGAAAATTAATAGATAATTTTTTTTACTCAATATTTATTTCTTAATAAATTATTTTTATTTTGGTTGATAACACTTCAATTGAATTGTTGTTTTGAATTCATTTTTGATATATTTTTTATAGATCCATTTTGGAAGCCGATAGACAGATACAGTTTTGATTTTTTTTTATTCATTTTCCTATTTCAACATAAAATTTAGCAGCCTCATAAACACACTTTTTCACAAAAAATTAAATACAAATAGTATGTATAATAAATCCCTGAACAAGTCACTAAAAAAAATTTAAATTAAATGATTTTCCTTTTAAATAATTATAAAAAAGGTTTAAAAAACTAAAAATAATAAAAAATAAAATAATAATAAATTTCATTATAACCCAAAAAAATGAATATTAGTGGCTTAAAGGCCATCGTTCTGGTACTTAAAAAAGCAATAAAATTATTATTTGTTATATATTTTAGAGTCTCCAAAAATTTCTTCACTTTTCTCTAACTAAATTGCAGTGAAAGGGCGTTTACCTAAATCCCGAAATTAACCCTAATATTAATAAAGCTCCGCTTATCTCTAAATATAATAAAATTGTAACAGTTTAACGTCGGTACATTGAAGATTTTAAAGAAAATATTATAGAAGATATCATTATTGAGGCAAACGAGTCCAAAGCAACTATTTTGAGAATTTTTTGTCTGTTTGTCTTTATGTTTGTTCGCATAAGACTCAAAAATTGTTAGAAAGAATTGCAGGAAATTTTCAATTTTATTTTACTAGTTTCAGAGTTATTGCTCATGATGTGTATAAGGGTGACTCAAATTATGTTATTACAATATGGGTATCAAATGAAAGGTGCTAAAGAGTGCTGTAATAACCGATGTGATTGAGATCCACATATCAACTAGTTTTCGAGATATAATGATTAAAATCGGACGCAGTCTATTTTAAATTCTGAGGCTCAGAGAAGCCTGGCCCGATTTTCTAGTCTCAACTACAAATCAACTACTAATTTTTTCCAGTGTATATGCTTGTTGTGTTCGCCTAAAACTATGCCGAGAACTTGTGTTGAGCATAACGAAATCTTAAAATAAATATATGTTATAGAGTAAATATGTTTGTAGCGCATCTTAACTGAAATACAAATATACATACCCACAGCTTCTTAGGTCAAATACAACGTACGTTCGTACAACGTCGACCTTATCAAGTGCAACTATTTCAACTTTATACTGAAATATTAGCAATCATTCTTGTATATACATACATATTTTTTAAACGGTCGATGACTCACAAATACAAACGCAAATAAATAAATGATGGCTTTTATAATAAATGTCGATATTAGATAGGCAATTATCGATGGGTCACCGGAAATGTTGTGACATGATGAAGTGTGCTGTAAGCCAATTTCAAAGATTTAGGTGACATAACTATGCATGTAGGCTTGTGCTATGTTTATATTTACATATGTATGCAAACATGATAAATAATAATTTTACTGCAACCAATAAGTTGTAAAGATTTATTCATTTCCCTTTCGAAAATCAATTATTACATTTGTAGGTTTGGTTAGTTTTTTTGATTTTTTAGTATACTAAAACTACAACAAAAATAATAAAAAAACACACAAATATGTGATAATAAATTGACTATCACTATCAGAGGATAAAAAATATTTTTTTTAAATTAATGTGAAAGAGATTTTTCCAACAAAAAAAACATGTGCGAATCGAATAACAAGCGATATTTACATAATTGTTATATATGTATGTACATATGTATGTTTAAAATTTTTTATAAATTTATATGTATGCATAAAATATGAAACTGCTCATATGTACATATGTAACTTGGCAAAATTCCAACTTTTTTGATGCCTTTTTCGAGTCACTCTTCTTAGCTGGATCTCCTCCATCGAGTGAAAAATCTTCCCTGAGATTATTAAAACTATTCACGATTTGTCAATCGTTTACTGGTGGAATTTACTTCTCTTCTGACAAACAAAATTAATGGAATAAAAGTAACGTCACAAGTCTTAATAAATAATTTTTACAAAAATTAATCACAGCATCAAATGCTTTATATATCTAAATATTAAATAATATTGTTATAAAAAATTCTCACGTTCTTCTTTTATTGTACTACGTACAAGCTTTTGACACATTCCATGGTAGTGGAAGATAATTTTACATTTTTGAGAAAATGGGCCTTACTCTACCCCTGATGGTAGTCCTCTTTAAGGGACTGCTTGCTGTTCGTTTCATTTTCTCTTATTTTTGTTCCTTTGTTTCTATACTAGTTAATAACAGCTTTAATTTTATTTTATTTTACTTTATTCTATTTTATTTTATTTTATTTTATTTTATTTTATTTTATTTTCTTTTATTTTATTTTATTTTATTTTATTTTATTTTATTTTATTTTATTTTATTTTATTTTATTTTATTTTATTTTATTTTATTTTATTTTATTTTATTTTATTTTATTTTATTATATTTTATTTTATTTTATTTTATTTTATTTTAAGTATCCTGGTTCGGTACGAGCTTTAGACCTTTTAATAATTTTTTTCTTTTTTTAAATTTAATTTAATTTAATTTAATTTAATTTAATTTAATTTAATTTAATTTAATTTAATTTAATTTAATTTAATTTAATTTAATTTAATTTAATTTAATTTAATTTAATTTAATTTAATTCAATTTAATTTAATTTAATTTAATTTAATTTAATTTAATTTAATTTAATTTAATTTAATTTAATTTAATTTAATTTAATTTAATTTAATTTAATTTAATTTAATTTAATTTAATTTAATTTAATTTAATTTAATTTAATTTAATTTAATTTAATTTAATTTAATTTAATTTAATTTAATTTAATTTAATTTAATTTAATTTAATTTAATTTAATTTAATTTAATTTAATTTAATTTAATTTAATTTAATTTAATTTAATTTAATTTAATTTAATTTAATTTAATTTAATTTAATTTAATTTAATTTAATTTAATTTAATTTAATTTAATTTAATTTAATTTAATTTAATTTAATTTAATTTAATTTAATTTAATTTAATTTAATTTAATTTAATTTAATTTAATTTAATTTAATTTAATTTAATTTAATTTAATTTAATTTAATTTAATTTAATTTAATTTAATTTAATTTAATTTAATTTAATTTAATTTAATTTAATTTAATTTAATTTAATTTAATTTAATTTAATCTAATCTAATTTAATTTAATTTAATTTAATTTAATTTAATTTAATTTAATTTTTAAACTTTGTACCTTCCTGTCATTACGGCCCCCAACTGTGGAATGCGCCTTATGATAATTGTGAAAGTGCGAATAACTCGACATTTGCAGAGAACAACTTGACGTTTGCTGACAATGATTTATGCGGCAAACGACAAAGTGTCGCAGTGCGATAAAAGAAAACGTACCTAGTTACATACTTACACATTATGTAATACATATATCAATTATAGCAGTCTGTGAGTATGTCCAAGTACGAAAATTCTGTATGAGGAATAAGAATGTTGAAATTAAGTTTTTTCTTGAAACGGTTAAATTTTAGCAATGGTCTTGTAAAAACTCATCGCTGTGCTATACTCATACCTAGTTTATCGGTTAGTTACTGCCATACTAACCGTTGACATAGAAAGAAGGACTATTACTTCGGACTAGGCTAGGTTTGCTTTTATTCCTTATCGGGTCACTATCAGCTTTCATTGCAAACAATATCAGACTAACTAAGAAAAATAGTTTGACCTCTGAACAACCTCCAACTTTCTTATCAAGATGCCTTCCAAATTTTGTGCGTCTAAGTGAGCTTCTCACGCGGAATATTAAACAACCTAAGGTGACCTTAAAATTGACTTTTTAAATATTTCATTTTCCCCATTTTTTATTGCCTCACAGGGTCTACGTTATGTACATATGTATGCGTGTGCGACTGCTATGACGAATAAAAGAAATGTCGTAGATGCTTGCGTTGATTGTTGCATGACGACAATGTCGATGGTAGGAGCAATGTTGCAAATTAAACAGCGGTGGGTAGAGCAGCATAAATACCTTCGGATGTGTACGTATGTATGTATGTGTGTAATTTGATAAGTTGTGTGCCTCTACGAGAAACATGCGTATGATTTATATCAAAGTTACAGGTCAAGAGCAACAATTAACGGGTCATACTCTGCACAATCTTGAAATAATTTTCGCACGATATTGGTTTGTTAGCTTTTCTAAAGATAAATTTATGTAAACATATTTTAGGTACAAAAGTACCAACTTGTTTTTTTTTTTTTGTTTTTGCTTGACACTTCACCTCTACAAAGTCTGCTGTATAATCAATGTCTGATGTACTGATGAATTATCAAACTTATAGCTGCATGCCACGAAGAATTATGAGTCAAATACTCAGCTGAGGTGGAGTCGCTTTTGAGGTATTTAAGCGTATAAATTGAATTAAACAGACTATTAAATATATATAAATATATGTGTATGTATGTGCGTTAAACTATTATTTCTCATCTGTGAAGCCAGTAAATTATGAATGAATGAAGATGTATTACAGCGCTTGGCATAAATATGAGGCAAGGATTGGTTGACTATTCGAACGAAAGTTACTCCAAAAGAACGGCGTGGATAGAAAACGATTTAAGGCCGCAGATAGCTGGGAATAGATTAGTTAAAATTTGGTTTTTATATTTATACCAATTATTTTTCGTTCACTTAGGTCATTATTTTAGAGAAAAAAAATATGCTTTTAAAACAACACTTTTCTTCCCCTTTACTTTGGTTATTAGTAAAAAATAAAATAAAATCTATTTGTCTAACATAATCGCATTCTAAATACTACTTAAATTTTAGCTGTTATGCCAGTTTTTCGTTTTTTTTTTATTTCCCGACAGTTTAAATACCCGGAAAAGAAACAATAAATTTGAAGCTAACTCTCACTTAATAAAAAATGTAAGCAACTTCGGAATAACTTAATAAATTGTAAATAAAAATCAAATTTTCGTCCATTTTATTTCTAGACAACTTTCACTTAACAAACAGCGTAAACATTTTTGGATAACTTAATAACTTGTATCCAAAAAATAATTTTTACTTTTATACCAGTTTTTGTGATGCCTTATTTCGCAGAAAATTATTTTTCCAGCACTAAAAAATATAAACTGTATGCCAAAAAAAAAAACTTTGTTTGTTATTATAAAATAAGATAATAATTACTTAAATGACTTTTAAGTTTTTACTATTAATTAATCTTTAGCTGTTATACCAGTTCATTTTATTTCGAGGCAATTTAAATTTGCAACGTCAAAAAAAAACAATAAATTTGAAGCCAACCCTCACTTTAATAAGCAACGTAAGCATTTTTAAAATAAATTACTAATTTGTGTAAAAAAATTCTGTTTAAATTTTATACCAGTTTTTGTGTTGTCTTCTTTCGAAGGAAATTATTATTCCAGAGTCAAAAAATTAAAATTTATGCCAAAACCACTTTGGTTGCTATTACTTAAGTGACTTTTAATTTTTTACTTTACTAATTCGACTTAAGCTATTATACCAGTTTTTCGTTTATTCTATTTCTAGAAAATTTTGCTTTTAAGCGCCAAAAGAGAAATAATTTTGAATCCAAGCGTTGTTTTGGTTGTTATTAATTAACATTTTTGTGATAGCTAATTAATTTCTGTAAAAAAAATTTCAATTCACTTTTATACCATTTATTTTATTTCGTGAGAGATTACTTTTATGGTACAAATTTTATGCCAAACACCAGATCATAATTATGTATGATCATGTATGTCTGTCTGTCCATATCCATTTTACCTAATTGATTGTAATTATTTGTCAAAAGTATGCGAGAATTAGGTTTAACAACAACAACAAATATCGTATATGAAACTGTTTAATTTTTTCGAAACCTCCAAAAAGCTCTTTTAAATTAAAATTATTATTAGTATTTTTTTTTTAAATTGATTGAAATGTCAATGAGCATAATAAATAAATGGAAAACTACTAAAACTTACAATAATCTCATCCATCTATGACAATTTCTTTTTTGAGTAATGCATGGAATAATCAAACATTTAATTGGCCCCCGTTTTATCTCAGTTCATTTATGCATTGGCGCTCACTTGTGCGTGCGTTGTTGTTGCCTGTCAACATGAAAAATTATTTAAAATTCGATTTGGAAAAAGTTAAGCGTTGACCTTTTTCATCATTTGACAAGTGAAAACTACAAATACCATTAACTGCAGTCAGTCAGTTGAACGTAGAAATGGTTCGGGCACTCAAAAGACACATCGACATAAATATTTTTCTTATTACTAAATCGCGTTTTTTACATTCGTGTGTATGTGTGTGTGTGTGCGCTTGCGATTTCAATTCGATTTAACTAAATTAAATTATTCGTGCTGATATAAATGTCAATCTCAATTAAATGATATTTCATTTAAATGAAATACGACTTGCTAGGTAAGTAAATATGTACGTATTCGGCACATGAACATTAAGGTGGGGCGTATTTGAGAACGTGGATTCCGTAAAAGCAGTATTGGTTTGCGAAAATTTTTATCGATAATTAATTTTTGAAAAGCTTTAAAGCTCCATGTCAAACCATCTCAAGAAAGAGAATTAAAACTTTTGATTTAAAATGTCGAACAATTAATTTATTTCTGAAATAATATAAACACCCAAATGTTTCTTTCTAAATTTTTTTGTTCAAAATCCATTTTTTTTTAAATATTGGATGGAACATGAAAAAATTTCAAAACTTTTTTAAAACCCAAATATTTTTGAAAATTGGAATTGTTATCTTAAATTTAAACTTAGCTAACCATGCAACAAATTTCAAAACTTTTTCAAAACTAATTATTTTTGAAGTTTTTTTTATTGTTCGTTGATAAAGTTATGGCATTGAATTTAAAAATTGCCCATGGTAATAAAAATGTATCAAATTATATGTATATATATATTTTTTTCAATTCTTTGAAAAAATTTCGATTTTACGTGGTAAAAATATTCAAAACTTTTCCGAAATTTAAACTATTTTATAAGTTTTGTTATTAAAGCAGTCGTCTCAAATTTAAACATTGCTCAAGGCACCGTAAAAATATATTTTTTCAATTCAAAAACAATTTCAAAGCTTTTTCAAAAACAAAATATTTTCGAAAATCGTTCATTGAAGTTATTGCCTCAAAATATTAAGTAGCTTAAATATTGCCGTAAAAATATTTTTTTGGAATTTCCAAAAAATGTAAAAGTGTTTCAAAACCAAATTACTTTTGAAAGTTCTAAAAACCTAAAAACAAAAAGATTTTAAAACTTTTCCGAAACGCAAATTATTTCCAGAATTTTTCCAAAAAAATATCAAAGCGGTTTCAAATTCCAATTATTTTAAAAATTTATAGTAAATTCTACTGCCTTTATTTTTTTCTAAATTTCAGAAAAAAATTTCGAAACTGTTTTCAAACAAAAATTATTTTTGAAAGCTTTTAATTAAAAGCGTTTACTCAAATTAATACATTGCTCACTCTAACACTCAAAATCAATGTTTTTTCTGTTACTTAAAAAAGGCGAAAGAGAACTTTTTTGATAACTAAATTGCCTCCGATAGAAAAGTTTTTTAATTCTTCACACAAGAAATCTTCTGAATTCTCGTAGGTACCCTCTTTTGATATTTCTGATTTTTTAAGTAAAAGTATCTTTTGATGTCCGAAATAACAATATTAAAATTGTTGATAAAATGTGCAAAAATATCACGGCATAAAAATATTTTTTTTTTTTCGAAAAGTTCCAAAAAAATTTCGAAAATTTTTGAAAACTAAATTATTTTTCAAAATAAAGTTAATAAAAAATAAGAAATTTAGCATTTCTCACGATATAAAAATTGTAAATTTAGAAATTTGTTCCAAAAAAATTTTAAGAAAAAAAGTTGTTCATATTCAATTTTTTTAATAAGTCGCAACTAATATTAAATGAGTTTTTTTTACTTTTGGTGCCGCAAAAAAAAAAATTAAGAACTAAAATTTTTCTTGGAGATTTAATAGTTAGGTTAAGCTGAAAGTGTTATCAACAAAACTTTTAGTTCTGGAAAAATATACAACAAAAAATGTCTGTAAAAAACGCTTCTAAAACTAAAACTTCAATTATGGTTCTTTGCACATAAAAATCGATCCCACCTAATGCAAATACATTTTTACGTATGTGAATCGACGGATGGAGAAATGTGGAAAAATCATCAATATGTAATTTTTTAAACATGCAATTTAGCAAATCGACTGAATATATTTGGGGATCCTTTTGTCTAATTTAATATTAACAACCGAATAAAATTGGCTTATTTACTTAAAAACACAGTCAAACCCATAAACACACCACAACGGCCTCAAATTTAAATTTATCAATCCATATACAATCATACATATGTACATATTTATATATTTGTTTATATGCTTAGAAATATTTAGCTACAAACCATTCAAGTGTTAACGTGCCATCAATGTAATCATTCCCACAAAATGTTATGAATATTTATGAGCAGCCAAATGTCGTCCTTAAAAAAGCCAACTGCGCTAGAGCGCAGGTATAGGCAACAACAAAAATACAAACAAGCTTGTAAATATTATTTGATGGCTGCAAAACAATATGCTTTTGTAAACAAAACAATAACAACAACAAGAATAACAACGACAACATAGAAAATGCTAATGGCAAAACGCAATACAGCATTGGTAGACATTAAATTTGTGGCCTATAGCAGGAACAGCCCATTGGCTTGAACATATGTTTTCGTTATTACAAAGCATGCCAATGGATGTGTTGGCTGAGAAGGATGAAGAGTCGAAAATGTGCCCTAATATGTGTTCATTTATTCGGCTTTAATTGAAAATCAATATGACCTCTGACAACTGCTACAACGCTAGTAACTCGCTTCAAAAATTTTGTTGATGCTTAAAGCGCCTAAAAATAGGCTATAGCAATAATTGTATAGAGTGAAAGGTAAAACAAAACATTTGCAATGAATAGGCTTTGATAAAAATTTGTTGCAGCATATTGACGAATTCAGATTATTTTGCACTCCACATTATTTAAACTATTTGCCAAAAAAAATTATTTATAAAGCTCCTAAAAATATGCTACTATAATTTTGCATAACAACAAAGGAATAAATCGACAGCCACACTGCAAAACCCCGTAAGTCACTATATTTCCAAAAATAAGGTTCTGAGCCTTTCCCATAGATCGTAAAATTTCGCACATTAAAATTCAGTCAAAATCGGGTTACAACTTCCCGTTTCTTTCCAATGGTGAAATGAAATAACCGTCGCTCATATACATACGTTATAATTATTACAGTTTTTTCCCTCTCCTGAAAACTTTTTGGTTTTGAACATACAGGGTTTTGCAGTGTGGCTGTCGAAATGTTGATGAAAATGGAGTAGGCGCTTGGATTTGTTTGAATTCCATGTCATTAAAAATGTTGCACAAACAAAAATAATATTAGAAATAAAAATGTGTAAAACGCCTAAAAGTATGCTATTATAATTTTGTATACCAGAAGTTTGACGAGATTTATTTGTAGGGAATAACATTTGGTAAAAATCAGTGATGAAAATGAAAACTTTTCTTTTCTTTGCATTCGATATTATTAAAAATATTAAAAAAAAAAAATCATTTTGAAGCGCCTAAAAGTATGCTATCATTTTTTTGAATAGCTGAAGCATATATTTGTATCTTTGGTGAAAAATCACTTATAAAAATGAAGAAATTTGTATTTATTTGCGTGCCATATTATTAAAAATATTTGTAAAAATATAATTTTTAAGGAGCCTAAAAGTATGCTTTGGCAATTATTGCATAGCAACAAAGGAAAGGGTTACGTATACTCGGTAAAAAGTCGTTTCATGAAAACGTAGACTTGTTTGGATTTGTTTGCTGCCATTTTCTGGAAAATGTAGAACGGAATAAAACCAAAAATTTCAAAGCGCCTAAAAGTATGCTTTTATAATTTTTCATAGCAGAAGGGTAACACCATATATTTGTGGGGTATAATCTGTGGTAAAAAATCGTTGATGAAAATGCAGAAATTCGTATTTGTTTACATTCCATATTATTAAAAATATTTGTCAATAAAATAATTTTTAAAGAGCCTGAAAGTATGCTTTTAAAGTTATTGCATAGCAACAAAGGAAAAGATAATGCATACTGCTTGGTAAAAATCGTTGAAGAAAACGAAGACTTGTTTGGATTTGTTTGCTACCATTTACTGGAAAATGTTGAACAGAATAAAAAAAATAATTTCTAAAGCGCCTAAAAGTATGCTATAGGATTTTTTCATAGCAAAAGGGTAGCAGCAGATATTTTTGGGGCATAATCTGGCGTAAAAAATCTTTAATGGAAATGCAGAAATTTGTATTTGTTTACATTGCATATTAAAAAAAATATTTGGAAAAATAAAAATTTGTAAAACGCCTTAAAGTATGCCCCAAACAGTGCGCAGTTTACATACTCCGTTGGCTGTCAAAAGCTTTTTGTTTTTTTTGAAATTTCTCTTTCATTTTGTCTGCATATTCAATTTGAAGTTACAAATGTGGTTGCATGCCTTGACAGCATATTTCAAATGAAATTAACTAAAATCACGTTTCAAAGTAAGCAATCGTTTAACGTGTCGCACGACGCCAACTCGTTACAAAATATGAGCTTAAGAGAAAAACAAATACCAACAATAATTGTGGGCACAGCATCTTTGCTTCTCAATAGCTATTTTCAGTTTTACTTTTTCGTTTTTGTTATTGGTTTCGTGCTTTTGTTTATTTGTTTTTTTTTTTTTTTATTGTTTTACGTACAACTACCCTGTCGTTGTCAAGGTCCTTTCCCACTCAACCTTCTAAAGTCAACTTCTTCCATTATTATTAATCAGGCATTGTTTTACCATTTCAGACAACCCATTGTTTATACAAAGTGTGAATTGCCAACTTTTTAAACGTTGCATTCACTGCTCTTCGGGGTACACACCCACCCAAGAAAGCTTACACGTACTACGTTCGTGTTACAGCTTTTTACGTGCATACCAAGGAAGGACACAGGACGTTTATCATAACCTTAGTTAATAGAAATTGTGCTGGGAATAGATGTGTTGGCCTTCATAGGATTCGTAAAGGCATATTTGGAGAAACCCGAAGGAATGGAGTAGTAAAGGCGAGAGAGAGCGTGTTAATAAATATGTACATACATATGTAGGGAATGTGTGAGCTTACGTTGAGCGAGCTTTTAAAAAAGCTCAACTTTCGCTTTTCTTTGAAATGTTGCAAAAAACAAAAAAAAAATATACCCTAGGGCATACCTGAATATAATATATACGCACATTCATATACGTACATATATTTACATATATATAAGAGAAGCGAATGTTTTTTATTTATTATCGAATTATTGTAGCGAGTAAAGCTCTCCACACTCGTTATACGAAAGTGAAAGTTATCGGAGAAAATGCCAAATTTTATTACTACTATGCCATGCACTTTAAAAATAAGTATGTTGTAGTAAATTTTTGTTGTAAATATGACAAAGCGGAGATTCTTAAGATTGAGTCCAAATTTCAAAAAAAATAAAAAAAAGCTTTTTACTTCTTTTATTGAGGCAACGAAAGTTTAAATAAAATATAATTTAGAATTTAGAAGAATAAAATGTATCAAAATTAGGCAGAGCTCGGATAACTTCGGGATGGTTTTCCACACTTTCTTTTGATAGTTTCGGGATTGATTTCGGGACAGTATCGGGATGGTTTTCTAGACTTTTTTGAACATTTCAGGATTGATTTCGGGACTGTGATCATTTCGGGGTTGATTTCGGGACAGTATCGGGATGTTTTCTAGACTTTTTTGAACATTTCGGAACAATTTCGGGATTAATTTCGAGAAAATTTCGGGATTATTTTCGGGACCACTTCGGAATTATTTTCAGTTTTGTCGTCGCAGTATTTCAGAATAATTTCAGGTCTATATTCGGGATCATCTCTGGGACTTTTTCATTTGAAGAAATCTCAAATTTTGAGACTACCATCACATGAATCCCGAAAGTGGCCTAGGCACAGAAAATACTTAGCGCGAGATACAAATATTTTCCACATACTTGTTTCACACTATGCGCTTCTCACACCCAAAAAAATGCAACGCTGATCAATAATCGAAACTATTTTAGCCGGCTTGTTTCATGCATACAAACAGCAGTGCAAAATGAAAAAAAAGAAAAAAAAATTTCAGCAAATTTGAAAGACAAGCTTCCGCCCCAGTTACAATAACAACAGCAAGCGCGACATTGTGTTTTACTAATGATGATAAGCCCAACAATAATAATCGTTAAAATTTCTTACGTCAAATATATGTAGAAATGCTAAACTTGCGCTCACGTCAAAAGGACTTAGCGGAGCGGGAGCGAAACATACATATATGCACATATAGATATAGAACGAGAAAGAGCGAAAGAGAGCGAGAGCAGCTCGAAAGCTTTTACTACTATTTAGGCGCCAGCGACAACATGGCAAGTCAGCCATTCATACAGTCGCATCGATTGAGCTATCAAGTCAAAACCGAATACACAAACGAAACTAAAACGGTTCAAGCCGAACTTGGTGATTGCGGGGACGTGTGCGCGCGTATATGTGTTAGTGTGATATGCAGAGACGCGGCGACGCCGTTTTTTCTTTTTTTGTTTTTTTTTTTGGGAGCAATAAAATATTAAAAGGCACTACCTCTATTTAGTATTTTACATCTGGGTTTCAAGTAAATTCGGCATGTTGTGCCTTCAAAGCACACACACACATACATACATACACACATGCATACATACACACATACATACATACATACATACATACATGCAGACACATTCATATATGTATATGTGTGCGCGCGCATACGACTCGTTGAGCTCACATGCTACAAAATGTAATATGCAATGTCCAGCACCAACGGAAGCTCAGTTGGGCGCTAAACGCGAAGCTGCACGTTACGTTTTCATAAAGAAAAAGGAATTTTAATAAACAAAAACGTCGCTTGTGCCGTTTCGCTGCTAAAACAGAAGAAAAAAAAACAAAAAGAAAAAAAAAATATTTAAAAAGTTTGTCCTTTATAATATCTACTTTTGTGTATATATGTGTGTGTGTGTGTGTACTTAAAAGAAAGGATCAAGCAGCAGCAACAAAGAGGGCAATAAAGCTACACTTGAAATTGTTCATTTCTTTTTGCACGTCGGGCTGCTGCAAGCGCCTTTGGACGGGCGCGTGTGTGTGTGTATGTGTGAGTATGAAGGAAGCAGTTTTACTTATCACAGCAGATTGATGTAGTGCGAGGGAGGCGTGTAAGGCAAGGAAAGAGAAGATAGAGGGAGCGGCAGCAGTGTTAAAGCAATTCAAGTTATTTAATAAATGAATAAACAAATTTAAGGAAATATTTCGACAATTTTGACCTAAAGGCTTGAAGCGAGTGCTAACGAGGCAACAAAAAGCTTGAGAGTGAGTCGGATGAAAATACGAAAAAATTGCGAAATTTAGGAGAATTGTATACAAAATCATACAAAGTTGCTTAAATATACACTATATAGTTAGATGCATACGATGCAACACTGGGAGAAATATGGGTAAAACGAGAAATAGTTGACTTTAACAAAAAAAAAAAAAAAAAAAAAAAACAATTTGAAATTTAAAAAATACCAAAAAAAAATATTTTTTTTTTTTAAATTTAGAAAAATGTAAAACTTAAGATGTAATAACAAAATAATACAAATTTTTAAAAGTGTTTTGCCATTTTTGCTCTTTTGCATCAAAAGTATTGGCTTTTATAAATACAAAATAACATAGCTACGGCTACATTAAATATTTGTGTGAATGTCCAAGCTAGCACGTTCTTTGCTAGCGGCAAGCAAATGCAAGCCCAGTGCGAAGCTGCAAAAATATCAAAAATTCAAATTTAAAATTAATTTGCAATTAAATTAAATTGAACAAGAAAAAAAAAAATTTTCAATAAATAAAATAAAATAATAAACAAAAACAAATACTTGCTAAAGCAGATATTGCATAAAAAAGTTAAAGAAATGTAAAGAAATACAGAGCTGTAAAATTGACTAAATAAAATATTAAAAATTTATACGAAATCAGCGAAAAAAAACATTACAAATAATAACATGCAAAAATAAAAAAACTCGCACCTCCAAACAACTAAAAAAAAACCTAATAAGAAGTAAAGTAAGTAAAAGTGCTGTGCAAAATATTTTCATACAACAACAAAAAAAAAAAAAAATATTACAACAAAAAATTAAATTCAATACACTCAATGTAAGCTAGAGTGAATAAAATTACTGCAAAATTTTGAAAGAAAATTTAAAAGCAAGTTAAAAAAAACAACAAAACTACACCAGTTTAAAAAAAAAAAAAAATTCAAACTTCGAAAAAATTGTCGCAAATTACCAACAAACAGCCCCAACGTACATACAATTGTGCGAGCGAGTTTAAAGGTGAGCATTTTTTGTGTTAGACAATTTAAGTAAGAAATGTAATTAATAGCGAAAACAATAACAAAAAGAAGCTGAGTTCTGCTGTGAGCGAATATTATATGTATAGTCAGTTTCTGATTTTAATTAAAATTAGCGTTAAAAGTCGAAATATTTTTTTAGAGGGCGCATGGCATTGAATTAAAATTTTTTGAGTCCATTATTTTATTGGGAAACCGAATACAAAACGGGAACTGGAAAGAAATTGAACCTTATTTCGAAAGAACGACCGAAAGAGTAATTAAAATACTTTTAGAAATTGAAACCAGAACCGAAAGAATTTATAAAACGGTACTGCGGCGTATCCGTAACAAAAATATTTTGGAAAACTGAGCCCCGAACCAAACCGTTTTTAAAAGCTTATTTCGAAACGACAACATGATCGAAATACTTAGAAAAATTTGAAAATTCTGAAAAGAAACTTGCAATCAAAATATTTTCAAAAACTCGAAATAAAAGCTTTTCAACGAAAAATTCTGGAACGTAATGGTTATCAAAATACATAGTTCTAGAAACTGAAAACACAAACGAAACTGGTTTTGAAATCGATACCAGAATAGAACCCAACACAACTTAAAAAAAAATCCAAATTGGAACGAAAAACCTTTTCAAAACCGAGATCTATTTAAAAAATCGAGATCCTTATTTTGGAAGAAAAAAAAAAAAAACACGCACCGAAACACTTAAAATAACTAAAATCCAACCTAGGGTTAAGGAGCAAGATCAAAACCGAAACCAGGCCTGCATAATAACTTTATTTTTGTCGAAAAGCAAAATAAAATTTGAATTTTGTTGAAATAAATTGTATCGTAAACGTTATTTATGTAACAAAAAAAAAAACAAATCGTTGCAAGAAAAAATCAAAAAAAAAATTTAATTTTGTAAATTATTAAAATAAAAAATATCGAAAAGATTTTGTTTTCGCTGCAACAAAAAGTTTCATATCAAAATAATATTAATTTTTGTGAAATATAATTTACGTATAATGGGTCGTAAAAGGGAAGGTTCGCTTATACGGTCAAGTCAGCGTAGAACTTGCATTCTCGACATTCAAATATATAATAAATGACTATAGCTCGACTTTAAGTGACGACCTAACTGAGGCAATTCTCATATCACGGCTTAATTCTAAATAATTTTAATGTTGTTATTGGTTTATTTTGTTATTTTGTTGTGCACCGCTGACCGAAACCCAAGGTCTTCACGTTGAAGAACGATATCTAAATCGGAATCGAAACACTTTCTTAACACGAAACCAGAAAGTTCTTTGAAATCGGTTACTTTCCTTGACTTCAAGGTTTTCAGAAAAAAATATCGGCCGAAAAGTTAAGAAAAAAATTCGAGATAGATTTTGTTCTATGCTCCAACACCCTAGCTAGTTGAACAATTACTTAAAATTCAATCGCAAGATGACCTATGGGTTTCGCGACTATTTCGAATATCCCTATTTTTGCTCCACGAATTTTTTCTAACAAAAAATGTTTTGCATTTGATTTTTGAAATATTTTCCACTTTCTGCGAAATTAAAATTTTCTTTATTAAAAAATCGTTAGCAAAATTTCCCATTTCGAAAGGGATTTCGAAATATCACACACGTTGCGACACCTAGCGGTATTTTTGAAATATATTGCTCTTATGCGACGTTCATAAATCGGTGCTACCTGAACTAGGTACAGTAAAACCTGGTTAATAAAGTGCATTACGATATTTATTGTAACATGCAGGATATCATTCGAAACGACGCTTGAACGAACATGCTTCAGTGAATTAAATTTTTCAAGCTGATCATTGTGACATGTACATATGTATGTACATATATATATATGGAAGTCCATATATAACTCTCTGTTTACCAACTGTGCTCCCCCCAACTGTGCTTTATTCACTTAAATATTCCCCCTCTCTCCAGCACATACGAATTGCTGCGCATCCTTATAAGCACTAACAAAGTTTAAATAAACATACAAATACACACACACACATTCATGCTGAGCGTATGTGCTGTGTGTGTGGGATATTCGCACATTCACTTCTACATACAAATACGCACCTTTAGCTGACATTGGCTTTGTAATCATAAATGTCAGGGGCATTGTCAGACGTAAATCCAAAACAAATGTATTCGTTACTGCGCTTATGCAAGGAGATTTTTTTATTTTTCTATTTTATTTTTAGTATTTGTATAATACTTCAAGGTCGTATAAAGTTCAAACGTGTCCTTAATTACAAAAGTGGCTGGGTCATAACTACTTTTATAGCTTCTTTCGTGATATTTAAGTATTTTTTTTTATGTTAAGAAGACCGTACTGTAGACAATGATTGGACGCGTAATTTGTTAAGATTTTTGTTTTATGTTTAGAGAAATATAAAATAATTTATACTCCGATGTTGGTAAGTACTAGAACCAACCATCGAAAAGGTATCAGAAAATTGAGACGAATATTTAAAAGTCATAGTTGGAATACTTTCCTCCTACATCCATTCAATTGTTTTGAGAATCTTTCCGTCCTTACTCTCTGCAATCTCTAAGCAGCTGTAGTAACACCCCGATTATCCGCTGAACCACCTGATTCTCTCACAGGTACATTTAGGTGTCGAGCTTCATGAGTGCTGTGAGCATGAGTACTCTCTCCTGAAATAGTGGGCATACTACCCTTCATTAAAAAAAAATAAATTTCTCAAAAAAGCAGGTTGCAAGACTTCAGCTGAAACTAGTGGTGCCATAGTAGACCAACCAGCCTGAGTGAGCCCCTCAGTAATGCCTCAAATATGATTTCAAAAACCAAGAAAATTTAGAGAAAAATGAAACTGAGTAAAATCATCAATAAAAGGCTCAAATAATAGTTCAAGAAGACTCTGAAGTTCATTTAGATAGAGTCATAAAACACTCACAACATATCGAAAATTTTTAACTTTAAATATTTTTCTCATTTTGGGCTCCGAAAAGAGCTAATTTTTGACGGGAATTTTCAGTGAGCGTGGTTTCGCTCATTGGGCACCTACTAACGGTGCTATGGCTTGTACCAAGTTAACTCATTCTGGTTTGTCTACTCAGGCAGGACAACGTCTGCCGGGTATGCTTATTGTCTTCGAAATATTCTATTTCGAAAATATTCTTAATAAGAAAATATTTATTTATTCATCACATCTGTGAGATATGAAACTTCCCTTCGAAATATTCGATTTCGAAAATGTTCTGGATTCGAAACGATTTCTCTATTCATCACTTCTGCTGGGTATACAACTTGAATTCGAAAAATTCGATTCCGAAAATGTTCTGGATTCGAGTATACTCCTTACGTACGAAATATTCGGTATCGAAAATATTCTCGAGTAAAAAATATTTCTCTATTCATCACGTCTGCCTTCAAAATATTCGATATCGAAACTATTCTCGGTTCGAAACAATTTCTCTACTCATCCTAAGTACTGTTATATGCGAACTCTCTGTGTTTTACGATTCTAATAATTACGAATAATTGAATTCATTTATAAAAATATTTATTCTGATTTGAAATAAAAGTATTTCATGAAAGAATTGTTCCACAATTTCATCCTTGGCCTATTATTCACTTATTTTCTTTTTCTTCAAATTGATCAATTCAATTAAATGCATTAGTTTTACTCTTATTTCATGAACGTTTACAAATTTACCTTCATGTTGTTGTGAACAAAAACAAAAACAAAAACAAATGTCTAACTTTGTATAAATTATAGCGCTAACTTAGTTTATGTGCTGCTGCTACACCTGTCAGTCTATTATCCCAGAAGTAAGACATGCTCAAGTACGCAAAGAAGGCCAACACAGACAAAACTAATTTAAATAAAAAATGTGAAATAAAAAATAATAAAAATAAAAAACAAAACAAGAACAAGAAAAAAGAAAAAAAGCAGAAGAAAAGGGAGAAAAAAAACTTGAGTAAAGCAAGCATCCTAAGAAGGATAAAGCGCGCTAACAATAAGAAGGACGAAATAACAATAACAATAATAGTAATAATAATAACGAGTAGCAACAGCAGTGAATGTCATAGACACACACGAGCCGAACACGAAGCCACAACTTCTACGAAAGATGTGTTGTGCACCATTTGTGTATGGACCATAAGTGCTGAAGCGCTAGGCCATTGGAAACCAAATGCAAGTTACTCGAATTGCTTCTCGAATCACTTTTGTTGCTTGAAGATTTTCTCATTACTATACACAATTCGAAATTCAATACGAGTGAAACGTTTCAATGATATTTTGCACATGCCTGTAGCCTCATTATCATAGATTTAGTTGAGTAAGTATGCTGCTGATAGAATTATACTGTTGGGGGTAGATACTAAATTAAGTCCAAGTTTAAGGCTAGAATTTTCGGACGTAAAGTTTTAGGCAATTTGGTTGATTCTTATATTGAATATGGAATTTATTTGTTTTAAGATATGTGCTAGGTAGGCAAGTATACAGAAAGCCTTAAACCAAATTCGCTTGTTCGAAACAAAAAAATATATATATACATATATATGTATGTGTTGATTACAAACATTGTAGGAAAATCTACTAGTTCTATAAGTAAGCGATTTACTCAGCACAAACCTCACACGACAGCTGCCGAGATAAAGAGACGGTAAGAAACCACCCAAATAATTGATAAAATTTAGTCTTTCTGGTTTTGTGAACATCTCTTCACAGCCCACAGTGTGCCCTCAACTCTGTGCAGCGAAAAATGTTATCATCAAGGTGAATTTAATAAAGGGTGATGGCATAGAAACAGCTGATTGCTTGTTCTTCCTTCTTATTGTACTTCAGGATGTCAAGTAAAATAATATGGAAAAAAAATTTGTTTTGATTTAAAGTGACAGCCAACTGTTTCTTATTTTCTCTTCTTTGACAAAAAAAAAATCCAAAGCGAGTCAAGGCGAATATGGTTGAATTCGCTTTGCTATTATCTCATTATTATTACCTATAACCTTTCGCCTTGCTGAGTACAGTAAATGCAAGGTGAGTTTGACATTTAGAAGTTGCTCCTGAAATATATAACTAATAAATTCTTGACATGGCTCTCACAACTGTTCTCTGAGAGCAATCTTCGCCTTAACAATGTGACTGATCAGTGGCAGCATATTTCGTACTCATTATGTACTGCCGATGAGGATATTACAAGGTTACAGATAGCCCGAGAGGAACAACTGGTATGATTTGAAAAAGAAGGTATTCAAATGACGAATGCTTCCAAGGCCTAGAATAAATCTCATACGAATCGACGTTCCAAATATGTAGTTGCTCCTCTTAATATTTAAGAGAGGCGATTCGGCTAGCAACGTTGTAAGGTCTGTGCATTATATAGATATTAAAGAGATGAGAGATCTTTGTTAGAGTAAGTAATAGAAGCCAAAACTAGAGCTTTTAGAATTTTCGTTTATTTGTCTGTAAGTTTGTTCGCGCATCACTTGAAAACTGGGACATGGAGTCGGTAGGTTTCTTCGCTGATATATAGCCTGATGTTTCACTTAAAGTTTGGGACCCATTTTATTGCAAGCAAATATTTTGTTTTTCACTTTATACAGTGGTGGCAATAAATGTTGGTTCAAAATATTTTTTATAAATAAAAGCATTAAGTTTATAATTAATACGCATTAAGTTTTGCTTCTCTGGTTCGAAAAAAGTGGGTACGGTGAACTGCAGGAAATGAAGTAGTTGTTGTTGGTAACTAGCATGATCAGCCAAAATAATGCTAATGAATATTAGGAAATCATTTGGAGTAGGCTGTTAAAAAGGTACAGTCGCATTTGTTAGGTTTACTACACCGTCACTTTCATTTTGACGATAAGTGTATTGATTTTCCTACAGGGTACAACAAATTTTGCTATACACATAAATAGTATGACCGCTTTGTCTGCATTCACACCTGCTCATATAAATAAGTTCCTTTGGCCAATTCATTTTGGGCTACGCTGCAAGTGATTTATGGTTTATTGGCTGAATGCTTCATCTGTAGAATGGGTACAAACGAATTCCCAACTCGGGGTGGTAACTTATAAAGGTAGCAGTCGATGGTTCATTGCTTTAATATTAATTTAATGTGGTACTTAACTTTGATTTTTTCTTGAAAAACGTATATAAAATTGCGAGCTTTTGAGTACTTTCAGAGTTAGTTGAATATTTTACAAACTATTGCAGTCTTTTAATACTTTCTTTGGCTGTTGATACAATAATTAATGCCCTACGGTAGGTGGTGATTAAGTTTGAAGAAAGTTAGTGGGTTGAAGGGGTGTAGAAATCTTTCTTTGGAACTTGTCGACTTTTGACGTTTCTCGGAGTCCATTTGACTTCAGACCTCTTTCTATTTTAGTATCTCTGTTTCCAATGTCTCACACTTTTAAAATTTCTATACCTATTGTTGGGCCTCTATCTCTCTTCAGCTCTCCTTTGCTATCTCATCATAGCCTTATTTCATCCCTTAATGCAAGCTTATTATTTAAAAAAGAACCCTCAACCATTGTAGTGAAAAAGGCAAGTCCTTTAAATTATATTGCCATGTTTTACCTTAACTCCAAAATTTCTGTCCCTAAATATTTGTTAATGCAACAACAAATGTACTGTCAATTACATGAGCTCCTATGTTATGAATATGAATTCCGCCGCTATAAAAAACTGTCCGTTGCATGTAAAAAGGACAATCAACTTTGATGAATCACCAAGGGAAGAAGCAGAACAAAAACGCAAAAGTCTTAGGAATTCGCAAATACTCAAAGGGAGAAAAATATAATAAAAAGCATAACTATCAAGGGAAGGGGGAGCGAGTGCGCTCTAACTAAATAAAGTAGGGAAAATAATAAAATTTTACGACTCTATTCGAACTAATCTGATAAGGACTAGACTCGAACCAATTGCAAATTTTATTTTAGGGAATACTTGCCTATGCCGAGTTGGAAGGAAATGAAGTGCGAACCAATGTTGATCTCAGAATAATTTTGAGAATAAGACCCTATTTATAAAATATGCTCAGTGAAAGCTAATTATGGTGATGGGCTGATCAGCGCTCCAACTTGACCATGCCGAAAGCTCTTACTTAAAACTGAGTGGCAGGGATTGTGCTCTCTCGCAGCAGAATAAATTTCCATAGCTTCAACTTACCTTGTCTTAGGAATTTAATCTTACTCATAGTGCGAGATAGCATCTTGTCCTTTTAACTCCTCTGTTAACTAAGGGCTAAATACAGAGTACAGAGCTCAACAGGCCTAGGAACCATATGGACTTCTAAATATTGTGCTTCAAAATGTGCGGTACAAGGGAATTTAGGAGATGAATCGATGATTCAAAAGATCTTATCCTATATAAAACAAATGTAGTTGAAAGCTGTCACCTTAAGCTGCATTCATAACATGCTAGGTTCAGCGGAGCCAGGGTTGTAAAAGAATGCATTCATATGCGAATGAAAGCAGTTGAAGTCTTATTCAATGACTTCAAATTTCGAATACACTGATTGACTTGCTTTTTGAATAAAGTATGAAAAAATGAAGTCTGAAGTCCTTTTGAAGTCACGACTTTGAAGTCATTTAGAGAAGTCACGTACTGACTTCATTTTTTGAGTGAAGTCACTAACTATTTCCCTCAAAAATAGTTCAGGATCATGTCTGATATACCACAGGTAAATTGACTCCATATGACGCCAACTAACTTCAATTGATTTCAGTGAGACTTTTTATTCAATGAATGCAATACATGAATAACCAAAAAATGAATGAAGAACAGAATTCGAAATCGGAGAATGAAGTATGAATGGTGAATTTGTTTCTGAAGTTCCAGTCAAAGAATTCAAAAAATGACTGCAATCATTTTACGCTAAATCAAGTGAATAATTATTCGCAAATGAATGCATTCTTTTACAGCTCTGAGTGGAACGAAATGCCTTTCTTACGATTAAAGGCGCTCTAGAGAGACTCTTAAACTGCTGAACAATAGCCAACCCATTACTGAGGCTGAGGAAAATCTGCTCAATGTTAATAACTCAAGCTCTTCTATGACAAACTCAGAGAATTATGCTTCTCTCTAGCGAAAATAGCGAAGGTGGTGAATTCGCTTAGATCTTTCGACATTTCAGGTTTCACGGAAGGATTAAAAATAGCAGGTCGGGTAGCAGAGGGCACTTCGAAACATATTGG
Source organism: Sphenella marginata (assembly GCA_951509765.1). Lineage (NCBI taxonomy): Eukaryota > Metazoa > Arthropoda > Insecta > Diptera > Tephritidae > Sphenella > Sphenella marginata. The sequence goes on along the minus strand of OX608080.1, from coordinate 99,246,013 downwards.
ACGTCCAAAATACATGTGTAGCTCCCGAAGTGTGTAATCATCTTTCAATACGAAATCGCTGCTTTCCACGAGAAATAACGTTGCTGTCCAAGAGTAGTGACTTTAACAAAGAAGTTACCTACTGGGAAAGCTAATAGGGGTCTAGTCCAGAATGTATCTCTGAGACCTGAGACTTAAAGGATTTTCAGGCTGAGGAGCTATTTCAAATCAGAATCAAACAAACTATAGTACTACCATATCGGACTACACTTAAAACTACTCTTTCAGCTCAAAACTTTGCTTCTGAGTGAAAAATGATACTGGGCAGACTACTTGGGGTTGGGAGATACGAAAAGTTGGTTTTCCTGCTTGGCTTACATCCTTACACATTACCATCATACGAATGTATGCGATATCAGGACCCTACAAAAAATATCGAATTTCGCAAGTGTACAAAAACAAATAGTAAAAATCTCATAAAAAACTCACTAACCAAACATCTCAACCATTTGTATTTGTACTTTTGGTCTTTCGTTGTCCGGTTTTTTAAGGGCACTGTGGCGTGTACTGCACACTCACCGTTATTTATATACATGTATGTATGTATAAGCATATAAGATATGTATAAGATATATGAATTAAGTTGTATATAGGTACATCTACATACATATATACATATACATATACATATATCATGACTTTTGCGGTGGATGTTTGCCATTTTTGTGGCAGGTTAGCTAAAGGAGAGCGAAAAAAGAATCCAGCAAAAAAAACAACAACAAACAAATAAAACCCTTAATGACATTAAAACGAAAAACCAACACCTAAGACAACTTCTGTGCAAAAAATATAGAGCAGAAGCCAAGTGCAAAAAGTGGTACAAAAAAAACATACAAAAACAAAAAAAAATTGAAAGGAATGTGAGTTCAGCGAAATGAACAAGCTAAACGAATTAATCCACAGCACGAGTGGCAAAGCATTGCAACCAAAAGCACCGACGGCACTATCCATTGACTGACGTTTTTTTTTTGTTTTTTTTTTGAGTGGCTTTAGCGACTTCAATTCAATTTGTTTGTGGCGATTATGTTATGCACCGCAGCCAAAGTGTTTGTGCATGTGTGTGTGATCGTTTGAGTATGTTGCACGGAAATTTAATAGGCATTTGGTCACGACAGAAATTAAAGCGCTTAGTTTCAAATGAGGGTTAGAAATGAGTGTAGCGAGCAAAAAACCATTTGGCATTTCTTGTGTTTGCACAAACACGAAATGCCTTTATTATGTTGCAAGCAGGGTGCGTAGTGAATTGTTAGTTTTGAAATTTCAATGCAAAATGTTAAGAAAAGGAGCCGGTTATATTTTTTTTATTTTTAGAGAGTCAAGTAAAACTGCAAAAAGAGGTGTTTTGGGAGCAGTTTTATATAAAAAAAAAAAATTTAAATCAACTTTAAGTGCAATAAAAGTTGAAAGCTGGTAGTCAAAATTGGTTTACACGGTCAAAATTTATTCATAATTTAAAAAAAAAAAATTTGGGTTAGATTAAAATTTTTTAAAAAGGAAATAATAAACTTGGTAAAAGCCAAAAATAAAAAAAAGTAAAAAATAAATATTTTAATTTGTACTTTAATTTTGAGTCAGAAAAAAATTAAAATTTGTTTGACAAAATTTAAAAACCAATCTTGCGGTTTTTAATAATAGTTGAATTTAATTTTTTAAAGTTGAAACTATCTTTTGTATTTTTTTGGCGAAAAGGACTAAAAATATAAATATGAAAGAAGAATAAGTTTCATAAAACCAATTTTTTTGTTGTTACTTTAACTTTAGAAAACTAAGTACAAGTTTTAGCTTAACTTTGCTAGTGTAGCGTGTTTTGACAAGGTGAGCTAGTCTCATTAAAAACCCCAATTAGACCGTTGCTTGCAGCTTCATAAAAATCAATGAGATACTCAAAATACGCTTCTCTAAAGTTGGGCGAATCAGAGTTTCAGGATTAGCCAACCTTGTTACTGGACCAATAGAAATGTTCTAAAGTACCATCGAAATAAAGAATTCAACTATGAATGCATGCCTTTATAATTTCTATATTTGTTAAATTTTTTACAAAATTTCCTCCACCATTTCTTAAACAATAACGCTCACCTAGCTGGCGTCGCACTTTATACCCTCAATTACTGATTTCTAATTACTCCAAAAAAAAAAAAGTTCTTAAAACTTTGACGAAAGCAAATTACATATTTCACCACGCTTCAATAACATTTGGTAAAGTTCCCTTCATGCATTTCATACACTTCTCTAATAGTTTTTACTGCAACCATCCCCGCCCTCTATATGTACATAGGTCGTGTCAACTGCAGTAGTCATGCAGTACCGCCGGAGTGGGCGTGCACATTTCAGTTCGGCAAATTGACCACAGAATTCTACAGTCAGCTGGCAGCCGGTTGCACTTCCGTTTCGTGTAGTTTGAACTTATTCCACCACACTCTTTTTTTTAATGTATGCATAATCCACGGTTTGCATTTTTTTCTTACCCTCATAGCTAACAGCACTTCCGTTTAAGCGGCGTTAACAGCTTTTTTTTTTTTCCTTTTTTTTGCTTTTGAGTAGGAAAGTGAAAGAAAACAGCGAAATAAACACCCAAAGCGTAGCATTTTTTTTTTCGCAAATTCTTTCTTTGCTATTTTTTTCGGTCGTACGAGTAATTTGTTTTCCAATTTCAGCGACTTTTGTGCACAGGGTTGCAAAGGTGGGAAGCAAGAAAATCTAGTGTCAAAATCCAGTTGGCATTATAACAAGTTTCGTTATAGTAACTGAGCTAACCTTTGGCGGGATGAAGATATGAAAACAATTTTGTTGTTGAATATGCAAATCGATGTAAATCTAAGTGACTTTTTTTTTGTTTTTTTTGTTTTTTTTTTTAATGCGAATATGTATGTATATACATTTATATGTAGATATGTAACATAGATACTATTGAAAATAAAAGTTGAAAAACCAATACAAAGTACTTTTAGTGGTCAAATTTTAAAACACATTTTTATCGATAAATTGTATCGCTATTTTTACCAACATTTTTCGTTAGTGCTATCGATTGTGCGTTTCAATTACTCAGTTTCAACGACACTAATGAGTTGACTTTGAAATTCTATTTGAATCGAAATATGTTGGCATCACAGCTAAAGCCACCAACAATTACGAAACTTTTTCTCGTTTAAATAAACAACAGCTGATCAGAGATAAATAAATGTCGATAAAAACATTTTGTTAACAATCGATTGAATTCAATTTGAGTCGAATAGCCTATTGTTTGGAAAGTTAGTGTGTTGAACTGTATTGATAAAAATTACCGTTTCACAAAATGGTGGCGTGTCATAATGTCAATGGAATTGATGTCATCTTTGAAATGCGAATAAATGTCAGTGATATGGTCAAATGTTAGAATGTCAAATTATTTTGAAGTTGTCAGCCGAATACACTATCGCTTTTTGCCTTTTGATCCAGCTCACTTCCTTCAAAACAAACCAACCTCTAACTGATAGACTCGGGTGTTGTTTTCGCATTTGGGTATACTATTGTAGCTCGCAAAAAGTCTTCATACAGACGATAGCTCTTCTTCTTCGATATGTTCTGCTGTAAGTACATACTTGGAGAAATTGAGTGAGCAATAAAATTTTAGTTGTGCAATATTTTTATTGTTAGTAAGTACTCTGCAGGAAAAGCAGTGATTAGGGATCGACATTTTTGGGTAGTTCAGAATTTATCAAATTTAGTTGAGAATAGTTGAACTTCATAATAGGGCAAATGTAGTAGTTGAACTTCATAATAGGGCAAATGTATTTCTTAAAAGGTAGTTTTAAGTCAGGAATTGTAAAACGATATTCAGAAGCTGTAAAATGTACTTCAGAATGAATAAGACAGACATGTTAAATTAGATTATGAAATAGTAATCAATTGATTAGACGGATTTTTTAATTAGTAATGATTATTTTAATTGTTTTCAAGAAAATGGATTACGTAAAAAAAACTTTGATTTTTTATGATTATTAAAAAAATCTAAGAGAAAAAAAAATAATCAAAAAAAAAAATTACAAATAATCAAAAAAAAAAAAAAAATATAAACAGAAAAAAAGTTAAAAAGACTGATTATTTAAAAAAAAATCAAAAATAATAAAAAAAAAATTTAAATATTAAAAGTAATCTAATCAATTACTTTACAAAAATTTATGATTTTTCAGCATTATTAAAAAAAAATCTAAAAAAGAGAAAAAAATAATACAAAATAATCAAATAAAAAAAATTGCGAATAATCAAAAAAAAAAAAAAAAAACAGAAAAAAATTAAATAAAAAAAATCAAAAATAATGAAATAAAGAAAAAATCGAAAATAAACAACAAAAAAATATTTTTAAATATCAAAAATAATCAAAAGAAAACTTCTTTAACAATCTTGAAAAATTATGATTTTTTAATTAATTGGAAAAAAATCATTAATAATTTAAGGTAATGGTAATCAATCATTTAATGAATAATGAAATAATCAATCAAACTGGTAATCATCATTATAAGTAAACATTATTATAACAGGTGCGAAATTAGCTGAACTAAATTTTATTTTTCAGAAAAAAGCTTGATTGTTCTAAACTATATTTTACGATGACTCAAAAAATTGACGGGTGCTGAAAATCAGCTTACAGTCATTGAAATGGAATGCTAAAATATTCACTACTTCGGGTATAGAATGCACTATTCTTATATGTAGCTTAATTCTGATATACTTTTATTGGTCTCTACTGACATCGATGATGAAGTCTAATGAGTTCCAAAAAGCATATACTCACTACTAGAGCCTCTCCCTACTGGGTGCATTAGTATTGCGAATGTTATCGCATTCGCGCTTTCAGCGCCTTCTCTTTAGTTTCAAACATTTCATTAATTAAAAAATTCAATTTTAACTTTTTTCTATTTTCTATGTGCACGTTTTTAGAGACGCTTAATTTGTGTAGTTTTGCGTTTATTCATACCTACATACAACAATAAAACACAGCGTAAAAATTTGATTGACAAATTCAGTGTGACAGAACGAATCGTAAATTATGAATATGTATTAATTAGTCACAATGTGCACACTGACCTTAGTTGCATTTTGAGGCCATAAAATTTCAAAACTTTGCGGCACAGAGTTGCATTTGATTAGCACACGTCAAAGTTAAAATAGCTACCAAAAAAATCGAAACACATGTGAGCTGATTGATTTTGTGCTGCACTTATTTCCTCTTTCCCTTCTGTCAAATTTCTTTCAGTTTTCTCCTATTGCATCAATTTCCGCTTAAGCTCTTCCATGACATTTCAACTTTCATTGATGCTTAAACTTAATTAAGATTTTTTGTGGTAAAATGAGTGCCACTAACAAGTAAGAAGATTTCAAGAACGAATCTTATTGGAATGGGAGAAAAAAGTCAGCAATGGAAAGTATGTTATAAGCACCCAGTACTTTGGTTCGATGTTAGTAAGCATGAGAAGAAGAAGAAGAGATAGACCCACCAATAAGTATAGCGAACTGTTCAGGGCGATGAGCTGAGTCGATTTATTTTATTATATAATGTGCGCAGTGAAAATTACCCAGAAAACTCTAACTCATACCTCCCATATAATCGATAGTTTCGATAAATGGGTTTTGGCCTATAATTCTTGCAGTTACAAAGCTAGGAACGTATAATTTTGAAGGTTTGGTAGTTATTATATATGTAATGCGTGTATTGAAATTCAGCCAGATCGGAATAATACAACTCATACCTCCCATATAATCGATAGTTTCGATAATTGAGTTTTGGCCTATAATTCTGGCAGTTGAGAAGCTATGATCCTAAAATTTTGTAAGTTTGGTACTTATTATATATGTAATGTGTACAGTGAAAATCAGCCAGATCGGACCAATGCAACACATATCTACCATGTAATCGATAGTTTCGATAAATGGGGTTTGGGCTCTAATTCTTGCAGTTAAAAAGCTAGGAATGAAAAATTTTGCATATTGGGTACTTATTTGATCTTGAAGGTGTGCAGTAAAAATTAGCCCAATCGGAACTATATAACATATACATAGCTCGCATACAATCGATTGTTCCGATAAATGTGATTTGGGCTATGCCTATTTAAATTAACAGTTTTGAAGAGTTTTTACCAATCGTAAGTTTGGAGCGAACACTTAAAAAAGTTAGGAGCATTCATGACAGCCCTTTTCTTTATTTTTATGTTTTTGTTTTTTTGTAATCTATTCACCGCACTTTGATTCATCCGCCATACACACATTTTAGAAACTTTGCTACAATAGCTACTATTCTTCTTCTTGCCACAAACACTTGTACCTGTCATTGCCTGTCAATAAAAGTGCTTCGCTTCACCACACATCTGCCAATTCTAAGCAAGCAAGTTGTGCTAACCGTATCTTTTGTTTAGGGATTTATGTCATTCACAAGCTCGCCATACAATTTTTTTTTCTAGCAAATACAAGGTGGCAGTCTCCTAATCTGTGTCAACAAGAGATATTTGCATTTTCATGTGAAGGTATTTGCAACAAAAGCAGTGATGGCCATACAAAAGCGTTTATAAATTGTAAAAGCTACAGAAATGTTGATAAAGCTCTTTTAATTAAAAATTTTTATGGAAATTCTATTTTATAAAAAGCTTCATAAAACAACTTTATTTTTTAAACTAAATTTTTTTTTTGAATTTTAATTTTTTATTAAAATTTTTTCTACTTTTAAATAACGCTGCCAGCACCACCTAAAAAAATAAATTTCTTATAAAATAAACGCTTTGCTTTATCGATGCAAAACTATTCATCTCAAAAGCTCTAAAAGCTCCCATACGCGTGCATAGCTACAGTGCACTCTGCACAAAAAAAAAAAGAGTTTCAGTCAAGTAAGTGTACAACAACAATGCACCACATAGCGCGTTTTCAATCGTCGTGCAACAATCGTTACACCACTCGCGGTACTTCAGTCACCTTCATTTGCAACACAAAAGCAGTTTAAATGCTGTCAATTGCACAATAGTCGCTGTATTTATGCTTGGTGATACGTTGGCTGTGTTGTTGTGGTTTTCCATATGGCCCTCATGCTGTGGTGGCGCGCTTTGCAATTACCGCGTGCAAAACCAATTGCAGCTTTTGTGACAATTGCTATTGGAAAAAATTTGTTTTTGCTTTACACCTGCAATTCAATCAATAAAATTCCACTTGTTAACTTGGCTTAGTCGCTTTATTTCAGTTGTTGTTTTATTTTTCTGGTTGTTTTTGTTGCTAAATATCCTTCTGTTAGCTGAGATTTGCGGTTTGTCACAATCTGCAGTTAGTGTTGTTGTTTCTTCATTTCGTTACTTTAAGCTTTCACTGAGGTTGGTTTTTGTGACTTTGGTTTTTTTTATTCCATTTTTATTTATTCTTGGCACTTCAAATTTTTGCATATGAATGTAGGATAAATAAGAGACAAAAATGTGTAGGCGTGGCACCGCCCACTTTTCCAAAAAAAAATATTCAATCTATGTCGCACCCAAAGAACTCCTGAATCCATCGTGAAAATTTTATAGAGGTCGACAGTAAACTTTGGACATTAATGAAGCACAAACAAAACACTAAAATATGTGGGCGTAGCACCGCCCACTTTTATAAAATTGTGTAAATCTTGACTGAAGGGCACATGTGTCTAATTATCATAACCGTAGCCTAAATACGTTCAAAAATATGACGAATTTAAATTTTTATGGACTGGGGGCGTGGCACCGCCCATTTTTCCAAAATTATGTTAATCTTAACTAAAGGGCACATACATATGTACATATGTATATCCAAATATCCTGACGTTAGACCAAATGCGTTCAGAGTTATGACGAATTGAAACTTTATATAGCCTGGGGGCGTGGCGCCACCCACTTTTCCAAATTATATATAGTCTATACTATAATCAGTGAGTCCACTTTTGAAAAGTTATGCAAATCTTGACCAAAGGACATATACAACCAAATATCTTGAATTAGACCAAATAAGTTCAGAGTTATGACGAATTGCAATTTTATATAGCCTGAGGGCATGGCGCCGCCCACTTTTCCAAATTATATATAGTCCATACTATAAACAGTGAGCCCAAGAAGAAATTTTATAAGGATTAGTTCAATAATCGAAATAGCAAACTAATCACAAATATCATAAAACCGTTGAGAATTATAGCAACCGATATTTGACTGAAAGAAATTCTTAAAAATGAAGAACTCCCTCTTGCAGCCATTCCGTACAACTCTCGAATCAATTCAGCTCTATAATAGAGTAGAACTAAAGCAATAGCTGAAGTACTTACTCACAATGGCCTTGTAACTTTCTGTTTTTTTTTGTTGCATTTCGCAAGCATTCCGCTGCATTAGTTGCCATGTTTAATGTACTCAGCAGCGAAACAAAAATAAACTGTTAAACAAAAAAAAAAAAAAAAACAAATAAACGAGCTGCTTCACTATAATACACCAACCGAGTGAGAGTGTGCTAAAAATCAATACCACAAGTGCTTAGCGCATTAGGAAGAGCGTTAGGATATGACGCTCACTTGGCGCTAAATATTGCATTCTCTTCCTAACACCCCGTTCACACCTGCTTTTAACACAAATTCTCATACAAATTAACAAGTTGTTAACTAGTAAGCGATGTATTTGATTGATTATTTTTTCGGGATTGATTGATTATTTCGGGATACGCTGATTACTTCTGACTTTTAGGCGCAAGATTTTACAACTTTTTTATGTTTAGGCGGCTAGTGTTTGGAACTTTTTCAATTATTGAACTACTGAGTATCCCACAACGTCATCTTTCGGGATTTAAATTTTAATCGATCTCATGACTTACATCGCTAACACCAAGTTATTGTGGGTATGTAAACACTAAGCAAAATATACGCGAAAAATGGCAACAATAACCATCATAGTTTGATGTGTTGTAGGTAGGAGCAGTCAGAGCAAAATTGAAAGTTTTTATCATGTGGCCATGTCCTTGAATTATAAATGGTGCACAATGGTGCAATGTGGGGTATTTTGAGTAAATATTGCACAAAATTAAAAAAAAATAAAAATGAAATAAAAAAAATAAGTAAACAAAATAAAAAAATTGAAAATAAAAATAAACAAAAATCTAAAATAAATAAAAATGAAATGAAAAAAAATAAGAAAACAAATTAAAAAAAAAAAAAATAAAAAAAAATTTTAAATAAAATAGTAACAAAAAAAAATCAAAATACAATAAAAATAGACAAAAAAAATATAAAAAAAAATTGAAAACAAAAAAAATGATCAAAAAACAATGAAATAACAAAAAAAAATGTTTGATTATTTTGGATAATCGTGAAAAATCATGATTTTTTTGATTATTTTTTTAATAATTTGATTATCAATTAAAAAAAAATTTTTGATTATTTTTTACTTTTTTGTTTTGATAATCGTGGTCATAATTTTTTAATTAATTGGAAAATAATCATAAAAAATTTCAAGTAATGGTAATCAATAATTAAATTTATTAATAGAAAAATGGTCAATCAAACCAGTAATCATTAAAATTGTTAATCTTTTAACAGGCTGCTCCTTAAAAATTTGATATTCCTTGGTATCCACTTTACAGTTGACAATTTAAAACAAATTCAATACAAAAACAAAGTTCCAAAGTAAATTCCAAAACGTTTTTCAATACTCAGCAAAATAATCCAGCTTGTCATGATATCTAATTTTGTAACAATTTTCTTCAAAACACCCCACAGTGCTTCATCAACGTCAATTTGACAGACGTTCAATGCTATTGTTGCATTTCTGTTGCCACAGTTTCTTCAGCTAATATTTTTGTAATTGGTATTCCATCCCCAAAACACCAACTATTTGTTATTGCAAAAAAAAAAAAAAAAAAAATGGTGCCTTCATTACTTTTCGCCACCGTTACTGTTAAGCTTGCATACTTTTAAGAAACTTCCCACGCTATCATATCATTCACTTTTCACATTTTCCCTCGCATTGCGTTCTTTATTATTTTGTCAGGCTTTTGCGCTATTATTTCTTTTCTTTTATTTGTGCGCGTTTTTTGGTGGGGCGTCATGAAAAAACAAAACTGTAAATGGCGCGTATTTCTCCTGCGAGCGCCATCATTGCTGAATTTCTTGCACGAAAGCGGTTGGCCGTGAGGGTAAGCTGTCAAAACAGATAAGTGTCAGCTGTTCATAAGATGATGTTCGCTTTGCTCATAAACGAAAACGAAATTTCTTACTTAAGCATTTTTTTTGCTTTTGGTTGAAGGCAACTCTCTCTCTCCCTGTGTGTGTTTGTGTGTGCTGGATGCGCTTCTGTTTATATTCGGTTATTGGGAGGGGGAGAAATGTTCTTAATGAGTGATTTTCACGTTAGTCAGTTAACAAAAGACAAGTCTTTGATTTGTTTGTCACTGTACAATTTTAATGAGTATGTCAATGGGTTTCAAGGCAAATGCCATCAGTTCTTTGTTAGTTGTTTCTTGGAAAAGCGTATGATGTTTTCGCTTTTCGTTGGAAATTTATAAAGTGTATTTTAATGTGAGTTCTAGGAAAAGTTTATTACTTACACGCGTGCATATGCATGCATGTATGTATATGTGTGCATCCTTTATATGAAGGCGAAATATGCTTAAAATATCAATAAAATGTAATAACTTCAGCTTGCGCGTATTTAAGTTGACAGCTCAATTTGACGGTATATTCCATCCAGCTACCGCTGAGCTCCTTTATCTCAAAGTTGTCAAGTCTAAAAATCTTTCGCATTAAACATTTTTATTTGCGGAAATTGCTTTTTTGAGTAGAGCTAAAAATAGCACATACTTGAGCTATGTTCAGATTACATCATAAATAACTTAGTTTCATATAAATTACTAAGCACAGTGCTGCTAAATATTTTTGTAATTTATATTTATATTTAAACAAGGTAATCAAAGCGATACAAGATCAATTACAGCAATTTACTAATTGTTTCCTTTGAAATAAAAAACCAATTTTTTGTATGCTCGCAGACAATTTTTTAAGATAAAGGGAAAAAGAGAAACGAATAAGCACAATACAAGGACCAAGGGAAGGCGAAAGAGATGGTGACATAAAGAGCGAAGAAAATAGAGATGAATAAAGAGAGGTTGAGAGAGACTTGTTAAATAATGATTACTAATGGTAATGATTACCGGTTTCATTGATTATTTTCCTGAGTTTCTATTTAATGATTGATTACCATTACTTTATAGCTTTAATGATTACTTCACAATTAAAAACATCATGAGTTTTCCCTACTACATATTAAAAATTAAAAAAAAAAGTGAAATAGATATTTTTTGCATTACTTTTTTCTGATAATTTTCCTTTTTTAATAATTTTCTATTTATTTTTTAATATTTTAAATTTTTAACAACCATTAAAAAAATATCAAAAAAAAATTAAAAAAAAATTAAAAACATGTAAAAAAAATCAAGATTTTTCATGACTATTAGTTATTATTTTTTTGATTACTTCTTATTTAAATTTTTTTTTTGTTTTTGGTTTTTACGGTCTTGCAAGCTCGAGACCAGTGAACAATAATAATTGGTTTTAGTTATTTTAATTTAATTTGTTTTTTGTTAATTTTCCTTTTTTTGATTAATTTTGATTTATTTTTAAATTTTTTTAAATTTATTTTTGATATTTTTTTTAATGGTTGTTAAAAATGGTAATTTTTTTAAACGTATTTTATAATTGCCTTATCTTGAAAAGAATTGAAACAATAATTACCAATTAAAAAATTCGCCTAGTAAATTTATTTTCCTGAGCATCCATTTAATGATTGATTACTTAAAATTAATTTTTTAATGATTATTTCCCAACTAACTAAAAAATAATCAAAAAAAATACTAATTTTTCACGATTATTAAAAAATATGGAAAGTAATCAAAAAAATTTGTTTTTATGATTTTATTTATTGATTACTTTTAATACTTTAGATTGTTTTTTATTATCTTTTTAGTGATTGTAAAATATCAAGATTTTTTCAAAACGTAATCAATTCTTGAAATAAAATAATCATTACCAATTAAAAAGTCCGTCTAATCAATTGACTACTTATTACTAATCAAGTTTAACAGGTTTGGGTTGGAAAATATCGAATACGAGAAAGTAAGACTGGATTTTGAGTAGGATGGAGTTGAAGAAAGTGCTGATGCGCTACCTCGAGATAACACTCTCTACCGAACTAAGCAAGGCCGCTCGCGATATAATTTGCATTTAATTAGCACTTTGAAAAATTAGAAGATCACACACAGAAAATATATAATTTTTTTGAAACTGTCTAATGTGCAAAACATATCTACGTGTCAGGCTATTTTGTCAAAATGTTTGTGCATTCATTTCATCTCGTTTTGCTTATTTAAATAGTTAAATCATACGCTTAAGTAAATTCCGATTGATATTTATTGAAGCTATTGAAGAGCGAAAATGTTTCTAAATACATATAGAGAGATACATATATGTATACTTTTTATACATTGAAATATGTTGTGTTATTTGGGTATGGAAATATGCACATATGTATGTATGTATGTTGCTGCATTATAGAAACATTCTTGTGCACCATGGCATTTAAATACCAAAATACTCATCATATTTCTTAATAAGTATTTATGCATATCTACATATAGTGCGTTTCATAGGCATATCACATGTGGAATTATTATGTTTCATATATTTTTATCAGACCTGTTAAATAATGAATACTAATTGTAATGATTACCGGTTTAATTATTTTTCTGAAAATCCATTTAATGATTAATTAACATTACTTGAAATTTTCAATGATTATTTTCCAATTAATTAGAAAATAATAAAAAAAAATCGTGATTTTCCAAGATTACTGAAATATTAAAAACATAAAATTAAAAATAATAAAAAAAATACTTTTCTTAAGTTTTTTCAATTGATTTTTTTTAGATATTTTTTTTTAAATTTTAATATTTTTTTATTTAAATTTTTTTTGTTTTTAATTTCATGATTTTTTTTATAGTCGCTAAAAAATGTTTAATCTTCTTGATTTTTTTTATTGTAATCAGTTTATAATTGCCTTTTCCTGAAAACAATTAAAATAATCATTACCAAATAACAAATCTTTTTAACAATTAATTACTAATTATTAATCAAATTTATTCGGTCTGATTTATATACTTAAAATCATTTGTATTTCAATATTTTTTTGAATACAAATCGAATTGAAGAGACTTACACTTTGATAAAAAAACTTTGAGATTCTTTTCACCCAAAAATAATCACTACAAAGTAATAATAATCAGTTGAAATTAGAGGCAAGGAAACAATATGGAACTTTGAAGTAATATTTACTTCAAATCCCTAGTGCTTACAATCTGCATTTTTTATGTTGAATCTAGAACAATCACATAGCTGAAACTAGCAAAATTCCATTAAAGATATGACAGATTTTAAGTAACGTTTAAGTAACCTGTGGCAGTCACTATTACTGTGATTGACAACTTTGAAGTTGCCAAAGTTTTATAGTAGACATGCAGTTAGCTGTGACTACTTTATTACCGCTGCTAGTAGTCAATTTAAAGCTTTTAAATACTATTCAAATTACTTTTACCTTAAAGTCGCAAAGTTTAGTGACCGCGTGGTAACACTTACTATCTCGAGTTTGCCACCTCTTTTTCTGTTACTTTGTCACCAACTGAAAGTAATGAGTGTGGTATAATTATGAAACAGTTTAATAAACAAATAACTCTCAGTAGACAAGTCCGTGTAAAAACCGTAAACATCCAACACATGCTTTTTTCGTGCTTTTCCCCACACACATACACATGCATAACATAGTCATGCGCTTATCGATAAACGAGTTAAAAAATATGCTACTCATCATCATCGTTTAAGAGTTAATAAAGTGTTTGTGTGCTGCGACGCGTGCACTTAATCAAGTCTTATGCGTTGGCGTAATATTTATTAACACCCAGAATGTATCATATGTGGACAGCCAATTAATATTTTATAATATATATAAAATTACATACATATATAATTACATATATATATTTTAACATCACCACACGCTTGATTTGCTGTGAAGCCTAAAAATATGCAATGTATTTTTGCAAAGTCCTTTTTTAAGGCCGAACCATAAGTTTATTTTTATTTTAGCATCAATTTATATGCAAAACGCTTTAAAAATAATGTACAATAAATGTGACGTCATTTCTTTAAAGATTGAGCTGTTACCCACAAATTGCTGCTTCAATCGCTTTTAATGGCGCTGTACTAGCGCAAATTAAAGCAAGCTAATTACTTAAAATATTGGTCTCACTCTGCATTGCAATGCCTGCTTTCGCAATTTTTTTTACAAAATATGTATAGAGTTGTTTTTGGGTATAACCATATTGGTTAAAAACATTAGAAATTATATTTTAATGGTTGCTAAAGTTTTGTCGTTACTCATACGCCATGGTGACCCAAATCAATTTTAATGACATTTCGTGACTGTTGTGCGGTGGCTTTGGCTGCTTTCAGTGTTGTGAAATACTGCAATTTCATGCATACATACATATGTATATAATAATATAAAAGTAAGTTTTGAATAGAGGCTTTAAAAGTTTTGAGGCAGGATATTTAATCATTTTTAAAGTCAAACAATTTTTTTTTGAAATTTTTGTGTGAGCAAAGCTGTCGATCTACAGACCCATTTCTTTAACTCATATCTTAAAATGACATTTTGCTGACACAGAAGGATAAAGGGGCATTTTGTTAAATAAAATGTGATTAAGAGGAAGTGGAGGAGAAAGTAATAGAAATAGAGGGATGGTAATGATTATTTTGATGGTTTTCAAGGAAATACAATTTTAAACTGTTTACGATTAAAAATATAAAAATAAACTTTTTTATGATTATTAAAAACAAAAAATCAAAAATAATAAAAAAAAACCAAAAATAAAAATCAAAAAAAAATTTAAAAAAATCTAAAATTATCAAAGAAAAAAACCAAATAAAAATAAGAATAAAAAAAAAGAGTTATCAAAAAAAAATTAAAAATTTTCAAAAATTACAAAAAAAAAACCAACTATCAAAACATCACCAAAAATTATCAAAAAAATCAACTACAATCAAACAAAAATAAACTTTTTATGATTAAAAAAAATTACAAAAAAAAAATCAAAAATAATAAACAAAAATTAAAAAAATAAAAAAATCAGAAGTTATCCAAAAAAAATTAAATAAATAAAAAGAATAAAAAAAAAATCAAAAGTTATCAAAAAAAAATATCAAAAATTGATAACGATTAAAAAATAAAGTAGTTATGATTTAAAAAAAATTACAAATAAACAAAAATAAAATATATTAACAAAAATCAAAAAAAAAATAAAAAAAAACAAGAGTTATCAAAAAAAATTAATAAATAAAAAGAATAAAAAAAAACAAGAGTTATCAAAAAAAATTTAAAATAATCAAAAATTATATAAAAACCAAAAATAATAAACAAAAATAAAAAAAAATCAAAAGTTATCAAAAAAAAAATTAAAGGTAATAAAAAATTATCCAAAATAACCAAAAATTATAAAAAAATTAAAAATAATCAAAAAAAGAAATTGAAAATAATCCAAAATTATCAAAAAAAAAAAACAAGTCACAAAAAGCAGGTATTATCGAAACTAATCAAGCATTACCAAAAAAAAATCAACCAATTACCAATCAAAAAATAACCGAAAATTATTAAAAAAGACATTAAAAATAATAAAAAAAATGAAAAAGTTTCAAAAAAAAAAACAAGCCAACACTGGTCAAAAAAAATTTAGAAATTATCAAAAATAATCAACTTTACCAAAAAAACATCAAATAAATTAAAAAGAATCAAAAATTATCAAGTATAGTGAAAAAAGTTAAAAATAATCACGTGTTATCAAAAAAATCAAACATAATTAAAGATTACCAAAAAAAAAAATAAAAAATAGTTACTTGATTATAATAGAAATAGAATCAAATATATATAAATAACAAAAAATAAATACAATAAAACATAAAAAAACTGAGAGAAAAAAACAAAAATCAATTACTTTTTAGGTAAGTAGAAAATAATTATTAAAATTTCAAATTTTTTGGCTGTCAATCAAATCGGTAATCGTTACGATTGGCAACATTACTTAACAAGTTTGGTTCAGGGGAGTAGAAAGTGAGAGATAAGCAAGGGAGATAGTGCACTCTTCGGCCAAGACAAGCTTTTGGCGGTGCATACTCTCAATATTTTTCTCAACAACGATAAATAACCGTAACAAATTTTGCATTACTTTTTCTGCATTACTCACACGATATTACTTTCTTATCGAAATTCTCTTTTATGCAAATTCACACAAGTAAATATATAAATCCCACAGAACAACGAGAAACTTCGCGCACTAAATTACAAAACTTGAAAGCATTGATGCAGCGTAAATATCCAAAATGTTTGTAGTTTTGTTCTCAATGAGCTGCGAGTAACAACAACCACAAAAACAAAAAGAAAGGAAAAATTTGAATTGCAATCGCAAAGAAAATCACTACAAAAAGTGGCAATATTTCACTGGTTCGCTATACGCGATTTCAGCATTACTGGCGCTCGGTTGCCAGTTTGTATCGCTGCTGTTGGTGTCGCACTTACGGCTCGGCGCAAAATGCATTTTAGACAATTTTTCCTTTGCATCATTTCATGGTCATTTTGCACTGAAAGATTTTTGAATCGCTGTGTAAACACTTTTAGCTTTTGATCGATACGCAAGCAGTCCATAGTCCGTAAGTTCTTTGGTAATGACGCTGCTGTCATGCAGTCGTGGCGCAGTTTGAAAAGTAGGACAATGTAAAAGATGATTTTAAGATATGTACCTGATGTTAAATTAAATATATAAAAAGGACATCAAAGCCTTTATTTGCATTTGGAAGGAAGTGGTTAAAAGATTTTTTAAAGGAAAACTAAAAGACCGATTTAAATATTTGAGTGCTTTTGGTGCATGTCTTAGGTAAGAAGTGTAACAGTAATTGGGTTGCGTCTTAGATAATGTAATAAGTGAGGTTATGTAGAGATTAAATGCAAGTAGAATTAGTGCAAGAAAAAATTTAAAACGTTTCCCTCTGGTTCAAATGTTTACTGGTTGGAGATTTCGAAAATTCATATTTTTTTTTTAAAACTTTGGGCTCAAAAATGGATCAGAGCCTACTGAAAATATTAAGAAGGCGTTGCACAAACTTAGTTTTTCATGCTGAATATCTCCAAAAGGGTTCATGATAGGGATCTGAAAATTGGTATGGAGATATTCGACATCAATATTATTCTCGTGGGGAAAAATAGGAGTTATAAGAAAGGGGAAGTGGCACCTTCCACCCAAACTCAATTTTTGAGGCTGAATATCCCTGAAAAGGTTCGAGGTAGGGAGCTGAAAATTGGTATAGGGACAAATGATATTATTACCATACTCACGAGAAGACAAATTGAAGGTACTAGAAAAGGGGGCGTGACACTTCCCACACAATTAATTTTTGAGGCTGAGTAACTCCTGATATGGACTTGGAAATTGGTATGGAACAAATTGACTTGAGTGTAGAAGATTTTTGCTAGAATGACAAAACATGGTAGGACGGACGATCCATATCAAAATTATAACGGAGATGTGAGCTATTTAATTTAAATTTTTTCGTACTGCTAATATTTTTTTCTTGACTGTTTATCATTATTGACAATACATCAAGGACGTGGAGTGGGGGGTTTAAACTATACACAATTGAATTTGTGAACAGTCGCTAATTTCCCATTGTGAAAAATATTTTGAGGGACAACTTTAACTTAAAAAATTAAAATTTTGAACTGATTGGAAAATAGAAAAATAAATTTAAATCAGTCTAATCAACATACAAACATACATAAATATATATAAATTCATTAAGTTGTATGCTTATCCATGCTGCAGCTGTACAAAATCGTTAACACACACATACATACACACATACACAAGCTGCTGAATTCGTTGAATTTCATTTTGTGCGTAAATTATGTTGTTGTAACTATTTGGTCGCGTGGGAAATTTTGTATTTATGTACTGGTATGAATGTATGTATGTTTGTATGTGTTCATGTGAGCGTGTGTGTGTGTTGTATGAATACTACGCGCTTTTATTGTTTACATATGGACTTGCATGGGTGCACCTTGCGCTATAAATTCATAAATCAGGCAACGCCCACGTATACTACGCATACTATTACATATTAATGGTTGACATATTGAATGCAGCTGTTGGTTGGTCATGAGGACTTTTATTTATGGGCTATGCATGGGAAATGTTTAACCAAAATTTATACGTAACTACTACCTTTTATGTGCATATATTTGTAAGGTTAGCGCATTTATTGCCATAAGTCAACACCCACACAAACGCTAGCTTGCACTCTCTTCCCTTATTCAGTTGAACTTTAATAGAAATAAAACAGCAACAGTTTTATTTACATATACGCTCCCGATTTATTGGTTACTACTCCCTTATGATATCAGTTTATTCGATTTAAGGTATCACAAAATGAGCAAACCTCTATTGGTTTCCACTTTAAGTCATTTATTTTACTAAACAAAATTTTTTTATTGTTCTTAATTATTTTTTATTAATTTTTTTCCCTTTTTCTTTTAAATATTTTAAATTTCTTTTCAATTTTTTTTTTTCATTCCAAGTTTTTTAATCTTTTTTTAACTTATTTTTCAAATAAATTTTTTTTATTTATTAAACGTTTTAAAATTTTTTTTTTCTATTCGATTTAAGATAGCTCAAAATAAGGACATCTTTAATAGTTTACACTTTAAGTTATTTATTTAAAAAAAAAATATTTTTTTAGTCATTATTATAAAATTTTTTTAAGTTCTATTTAATTTTTTTTAATGCAAATTTTTTTTTAAATCTTCTTAATTTTTTTTCAAATTTTTTAAAATTGCTAAACAAATTTTTTTCTTCTATTCGATTTTTTCAGTCTATTCGATTTAAGGTATCTCAAAACAGGGACATCTACAATAGCGTCCACTTTAAGTCATTTATTCTACTATTTTTTTATTTATTATTTTTATGTAATTTTTTTTAAATTATTTTCATAATTTTTTTTTCAATTTTTGTAATTTACATTTAATTTTTTTAATTCTTAATTTTTAAATTTTGTTAATTTTTGTTTAAATCTTCTTTTAAAATTTTTTTTTTAAATTTATTTTTGTTTTACCTTTTTTTTTGATTTTTTTTAAATTTATTAAATTTTATTTATCTTTATTTAAAATTATAACAGTTTTTTCTTTCAAATTTATTTTTTTTATTTCCTAAACTTAAAAAAAAATGTTTTTCCTAGTCAATTTTTTCAGTTGAAGTCATTTATTTTACTAAAACAAATTTTTTAATTTAATTTTTTTAAATTATTTTTTAAATTTTTTTTTAAATTTTTTTAATTTTCATTAAATTTTTTTTAATTAAAATATTTTTTTAAGTTTTTCTTTTAAATCTTTTTTAATTCTTTTTTTGACCTCTTTTTTTTAATTTTTTTAATTTTTTTTTTTCATTTTTCGTTTGTTCTATTTGCCCACCAACAAAGTCCCAATTGTAAATTACCCTTGCAATTAAATTTATGTTCTCTGCTTTACACCCTATAAAAAAAAAAAAAATTTGCAATTAAAACTTCAAAAAAGTGTTGGCTCTTTTGTGGTGCACTTCCTGCTAATGCGCAAAAACTTTTGCATTTAAAAATCTCGCAATGAATTTTTTGTACTAAAAAGTTTATTGGTTTTTTTTTTCTTAATTTTTTCATTTTCTTTTGATGTCCAAGTAAGTTTGTAAATTTAGGTCAAATATTTAGTTGGAGAAAAATGTTAAACGTTTGACGAAAGCAGCAAGAAGTATTAAATTTTTGGTTAATAACAGTGCGGCAAACCAAACGAAAAGTTCGAAGAATAGCGCAAGGTTGTGGGAATTTTGGAAATGAATAAGTCTTAGCCAGTGTTTGGGGTGTTCAGTTTGCCAGTTTTGGGTATTGACAGTTCTTGCGCGGTCTTATACTAAGGGCCGCTTTCATAAAAGCCGGTAGCCGCTAACCGGAGTTTAATTGACGTATTTTGTATGGTTAGCTGTCAAATTAATCACCGATTGGGCTTAACCGGCTTTATGAAAGTGGCGCTAAACCTTCAAAGCATTAATTAACTTAATTGACGGGTTCTAAAACTTTGCTTTTCGTGGAAAGAGAAATGAATTATCAGACCCTCAACATAATTCTCGTTTATGCATGACATGTGTCCAGAGGAATATGAAATAAAATTTATGTTTAAAAGCAAATTCTAAATCTACATATTTACCTTAATAATAACTTAATTTAGAAATAATAGAGCAACAAACAGCAATATCCATATCATCATTCCACATAGATACATACGTGTCGACATGCGATAAGCCAGCTAAATGACAGGAGCAATGACAATGACAACCTAACAAATTAAATGACAACAAAATAATTATTAGAACAACAAAAACAACAACACTACGCACGTGAAAAAAAAACAAAGCTTTCAACGCCAAATCTAACTACATAAGCATTTATTCAAAAACAAATTACAACAACTCTGCCATATTTAATATGTATTTGAATATGACTATTAGGGTGTCACAATTTTTAGACGATATTGGTTTTCTTTTTGGAATCTGTTTCTTTATAGGAAAAAAACTAAAAAAAAAAAATGAATTTTCAATTACAACAGAAAAATATTTTTATGATGCCTAACAGCTTCGAGTGATATTTAAAATTTTTTTCTGACAAGTTGTGGCAGACAAGCTTACGCTTCGACTTAACCTTGTTTGCTTAAATTTTTGCTTTAATGATATCCACATTTATTTATAAAAGCTCTCGTCATTTGCATTTTTCAAAATAAGCTGCTTAGCATCAGCTGTTTAAGTGAATCCATTGACTATGAAACTTTTACACCTGTAAGCAGCAAACCTCCAGTGGCTTCACAATTCTTTTCAAAGTGTCCAATCAGCAGTGCTTATCCAGTGACACCCAAAAGTTCTAGCGCAACTCAGCTGTTTATGATTGATGATTATCCAGTGCCACTCAAACTGTCTAGAGTAACTCAGCTGTTTATGATTGATGCTTTGTTTTTTTAGTGAAATTAATACAATTTAAAGAGTTTGAAGCCAAAAAAAGAACTAAATGCTCTTACTGAGAAGTGAAAGGCCAGATATGAGCGAAAAATATAAATTTCGCTTTAAAAAAGCACACCCTAAGCAATCATATGTACTTTGCAAACCTGCTCTAATTAAATATTTACCAAATGTTCGTTTATGCAATAATTAGAAAATGCAAAAAAGGTGTTTAATTTTCAAGCCGCATCTCGTTTTTATTTGCGTACAACCGCAAACAACAAAATTTTATTGGAAAATTAATTTAATATGACAAGGACAGATATATTAGCTATGAATGGTGAGCGAAATTTTGAGTGCCATATTTATTGTATTGTGCAACTACCTACAAATTAACTAGTTAATAACCAGTTGGTAGTTAGCTGCAAAAAAAAAACAAAATGGCGACAATATCTGTCGGTTTGTATAGAATCTATACTATTTATACTATAGATGTTTGTTCACGCATCACACAAACACTGCTGCATAGAACTCAGGAAAATTTTACCGATATATTGCTGTAAGTCTTACTTAAAGTTTTGTAGTAAATTTCTTTTTCACAATTTACAGTGGTGGCAAAAAAAGTTGGCTGAAATTTTTTCTTTTCTTTTGTTTATAGTGAAAATGGAGTAGACCGACGTAGGAAATAAAATACGTACTTGTAGGCGGATCCTATATTTTTTTCAAAATGAACAGTGATGGCAAAAAAATTTGGCTCAAAAAATTTTTTTTAGCATATAGTAAAATTGGAATAGATCAATATGAGTGAATAAAATACGTACTTCTAGAGGCACATCCTCTATTAACCGTGACCATTGTTGCACATTAAAATTAAAATCATTTTAAAAGAAATTCCCAAAAACTATTAATAATTTGAGGCAATTCCAATTAAACATATCTCAAAGCCAACAATTTTCATTGATTTTCGGAATTTTTTTTGCTGATTTGCGTAGTTTTTGCAAATTTTAAAAAAACAAACACACAAACACATACATTAGCACAAATGCATTTGAAGAAAGTGTGCCAGACATGCAAGCATTCATGCACAAAATTCATGCTCACTGTGGCTTTTCAACTGAACTCTCAGGCCTCTTTGTGCGCTCTGCGTAAGCAAAATTCGAAGATATTCAACATTTATTGCTTTGTCAGCTGTTTTGTTTACACAGTTGACTCTTTGTGGTTTGTCTTAACTGTTTCATTTGGCAATTTCCGGTTGTCTGTCGGTTTCACTGGCTGATTCCGGTTTGTAACATGTTTACAACTGTTTATCTGTCTGTGCCAAGTTGCTTTTGGTTGAATTAATTTAAATTCCAAAGTGAAAACTTTTTTAATTAAATTTGACATGCATACATACGAGTGTGTGCGTGTGTGTGTGTGCCGAACGTATTTAAGCAACATAATGAATTTATTTACACCATTTGAAACTATGTAGCACAGTGGCGGGTTCATTATTTTGGGAAGGGGTTTTCCAATTTTGTTGATCGAATATCCAGGAGATTTTTCATCCACAGTTCTTGAAAAGTATGATTTTTTGAAATCCAGGAGGGGGTTTGAATTTTTTTTTTGTGGTTTCTGTGAATTATTGGATTCTATCAGAATTTCTTGCTTGAAAAAAATTTAAATAAAAATAAAAAATAAAAAGAAAACAGTAGCCCTTCCAAAAAAATTCTGACTACGACCCTGGCTGTGAGTATTAAAAAAATTCCATTCTGCATTATGCATGGTACTCATCTCTTAATGGCCGAAATCGAATGATAACCACGCCCACTTTTTATGTAACGAATATTTTGGAAAATAGAAAAAAAATATGCTGTACCCCTATAAGGAGCAAATATGTTGTATAAATTAAAGTTGAAGCATCCAGTTAACTTATAAAAAATTATTTTTTTTAAATGGGCGGGGTAACGCCCACTTTTAATTACGTTAATATTAACAAATATTATAAATCATTCATCTAAAACGGTTACAGGTATCAGCACTAAATACGGCACAAAGTTTACGCTTTCTGCCGAACATTTTTAGGGGAAAAGTTGGCAAAATCGGTTAAGGACCATGCCCACTTTTAGACAAAAGGTTTTGAAAAGCATCATTTACAAATGTATAACCCAACAAATTGGCGAAAATTTATTTTATATCATTTATATTTCACTTTCAAACTGCCCGTGTACGTCAGAAATACAAATAAATAGGAATTTTAGAAAGTAGGCGTGGCACACCAATCTTTTATTGCATTACTCTACAAAACCTTTAATGTCAACTCGAACGAAATTTTATTTCATATCACATAATTTTTGAAAATGTTGCTTTTATTGCTATTACAGTTTATTGTGAAAATGGGCGAAATCGGTGCAGTGCCACGCCCACTTTATACTTTATATTACAGTTCTGAAAAAATGACGGATCGAACCCGGTAGCCTATATAAAAAAATTTGGCACATTTATGTATGTTAAAAAGCAAAACTGCCCTGCATTTCAGTGGATTTTGTTTAAGTAGGCGTTGCGCAGCCCACTTTTAAGTATCAAAACTCTGTTATTTTCAAAAGCATTTACTTTTATTTTTTTCAAGATTAGCTTTTATGTCCTATCTGATATATCTTAATGCTGAAAAAGAAGCGAGTCTATTTTCTTATAATTGCTTATAAGAATAAATCACTACTGGGTATATAATATTCGGCTGTACCGGAAATTAGATTTTCTTACTTTTCTTTTTTTGATATTTCTCAATGCTAAAGAAAAAGTGAGTCTATTTGCTTGGAATTTCATATAATAATAAATCACAACTGGGTATATAATATCAAGTTTCACCCGAAATTATATATCTTACAAATTTTTTTTTTTTGTTTTTTAAATTATTTGGGCAATTGGCTTAACCAATTTCGTTTCTGACTCTTAAATTTCGTCCAACTCATATCTTTACAAAAAAGCTATATAAGAAACTCACAACTGGGTATAATTTGCTTCGAAGTAAAGCATACTTTGACATAAGTAGCATAAATTAATTATTATACAATTAGAAATAAAACCATTTCATTAATACTTCAGAAAGGAGTTGAAACTGAATTCATTTACATCATTAATTTACAAGTTATGAGTTTAAGCTACTAATTATTAATGACAACATAAGCTCACTTAAAGCCAAACGAAAAGGTATTAGTAACTTGTAGATATTTCCAAAGAAGTGCTCAACACTTAATTAACATTTATTTTAGCTCATTTAAAATTCTCTTTTACAAGATTTAAGTGAGTATTATTACACTTAAATGCACCTAAAAACTTGAAACTAACTTAAAGATATTAAAAAGGATTTAATACCATTAGAAAATGCAAGTATTAGTATGAAAAGCATTTGTGAGCTACCCTGTAGGAAAAATATCACTATTCTTTATTTCACAATTTTTTTGATTAGCAATCAATTAACGCGCTTCTTTCATAATTTGAGTCCCAGTAGAGCAAGAAATCCACTTTTTTTTTGGTTTAAGTGTCGTATGAAAACTTTCAAAAAATATGTCCATGGGCAATGAGCATCACTGGTTTGCCATAGAGTGCTTTCTCTGCATTTGTGCGCTCTCTCCATCTCTTCTTCAAATGTCACTTTTAAAAATTGCTTCTCATCAACATTGATTGATTGCTTGGGCGCATTTTCAATTGCAACAGTTGCCTGACTAACAAGAAAAAACAAAAAAAAAAAAACCAACAAATTGCAACAAGCGCTAAACGAGTAACGCTTCGGCACTACAGCTTTATCTAATCGTCTATATTATTTTGTTTTGTTATTGTTGTTGGTACGTCATTATATATATACATGGCTACATTACTCAAACGCCTTTTTTTTGTAGTACCGTTAAAGTGTTAGCGCATGTTGGCGTTGTTGTTGGTATTGTATGGTTGCACGTGGGCTTGCCTGCTAAAACATTTTGCATTTCCTTTCTTTTTTCTTTTTTTTTTTTATAAACAAAAATATCGCAAATTGTCTGCAGTCTAGTCGCATTTAGAAAAAAAAAGGGTTTTTGGTTTTTTCAGTTCTCTTCCTCTTTTTGCGCGTTTAGTCGCTTTTGAATGACGCAAATGCCATTTGTTTGATTGTTTTCGCGTTTGATGGATTTCTTAGTCTAATTGATGACTATAAAATGGGAAATGCTGTGAAATTTATAAGCACCATAGCTAAATGTTTTTGAATGAATTTTTATAGGGATTGGTTTGCCTATTTGAAGTTCACGTAAAATATCAAATTTATAACAAAATAAAGTTACGAGAACTAGAAACATTTAATTATTATTTTCTAATTGAGTGACTTAAATTATGATACATTAAAACAATTGAAAAATTAAATAAAAAAAAAAAATGAAAAAATCGAAATCAAACAAAAACAAGTAAGGAAAGGGCTGTCTTCGGCTGTGCCGAAGGCTTTATACCTTTCATGAATGCCAAACCACACTTATCGGAACAATCGATTGTATGGGAGCTATACGTTATGTTGATCCGATCTGGCTGATTTTGCCTACATATGTTACATATATAATATGTAGCAAACGTGCAAAGTTTAACGTTCCTAGCTCTTTAACTGCAAAATTGATAGCCCAAAACGCATTTATCGAAACTATCGATTATATGGGAGCTATATGTCATGTTGGTCCGATCTGAGTCATTTTCACTACACACGTTACAAATACAATATGTAATAAACTTGCAAAATTTTACGTTCCTAGCTTTTGAATTGCAAGAGTTATAGGCCAAAACCCATTTATCGGAACAATCGATTGTATGGGAGCTATGCCTTGTATCGGTCCGATCATGCTGGTTCCGACAAATGATTAATCCTAAGCAAAATGGCGACTGCTTGCAAAATTTCATCGAGATATCTCTAAAACTGAGGGACTAGTTTGCGTTCAAACAGACGGACGGACGGACGGACAGACGGACATGGCTAAATCAACTCGCCTCATCGCCCTGATCATTTCGGTATACTTAATAGTGGGTCTATCTCTTCTTCTTCTCATACTTACAAACATCGGACCAAAGTTATAATACCATTTCATGTTCATGAAAGGTATAAAAATGTTAAATAATATCAAAGAAAAAAAATAAATTAAATTAAATAACGATACAAAAATAAGGAAAAAATTAAAAAGGAAAAACGAAACCAAAGGAAAATCAAAGAAAAAAAAAGTAATATAATAAAAATTAAAAAAAAAAACACGAAAATTAAAAAAACAAATAAAAAAAAATTAAATAAGAAGAGAACAAAGACAACAAAAAAAAATGTTTATTTTGTTATTCATTTCTAATCTTCCTGAATTCGTAACCATCATTAAAAATCATGAATATTTTTTTTTTTTTTTTTTCGGTAATAATTGGATATTTTTTATTCACTATTTGAATGCTTTCAAGAAAAAAAATTAAACAA
Source organism: Sphenella marginata (assembly GCA_951509765.1). NCBI lineage: Eukaryota > Metazoa > Arthropoda > Insecta > Diptera > Tephritidae > Sphenella > Sphenella marginata. The sequence goes on along the minus strand of OX608080.1, from coordinate 99,219,429 downwards.
AAAAAAAATAAAACAAAAAATATAGAATAAAAAATAAAAAAACAAAAAAAGAGAAATTAAAAAGAAAAAACGAAATCAAAGAAAAAAAAATAATAATTGAGTAAAATAATAAAAATTTAAAAAATAAAAACAGGGAAATTAAAAAAGAACCAAATCAACAAATAAAAAAAAATTTAAAAAAATGCAACAAAAAAACGAAAAAATTATAAACCCTCACAATTTTGATTAGTATCTCACAAACGACAAATTCACATCTACATAATTGTCAAAGGAAATGTCATATTTTTGCAAAAAATAAAAAAAAACAAAAAAAGGAAAGAAATATGCCAAAATTTATCAACAACTTTTTTTATTTTTGATAATTTTTCTAAGTTTTTTAAGCATAGTTAAAATTTTAGTAATTTTATTTTTTTATGGATTTTATAGTTGGCGGTTTCTTGATTCATTATTTCGTTGTTGGATAGACCTTTTAAGTGCTCACGATTTTGATTGCTCTCTCGCAAGCATCAAACTCACATGTGATTTTGAAAGGCAATTTCATAATTTTGCCAAAAATTTCATTTTTCAAATAATGAATCGTGAGTTTGCTCCCAAAAACCTCTCGTAGATCCGCCCCTCATCACATTATATTATCTATAAAAAAGCTGCTTTTTGAAAAAAAATTAACAACTTTTTTTCTTTTCCTTTCAGGTATGGTTTTCACATGTTTACTCAAAGAGTGTAAGTCACATAATTATTATTCTCCTTCTTACAATGATGCTTGAGCGTGAAAACGATTTGGGTCATGCTACAGAGTATAATCATTCGTTTCTGCGCTCTGCTAATTGAAAACACCAAGGGACTGCAAATAGGTCTCCCCTTGATCTTTCCAGTGCAGTGGTGGTCTTCTTGAATTATTGATTTACTAAAATATATGCACAAACAAGGAGGAAATATCGAACTCATAAGCTCGCTACTCACTCTTCATTATTAGTATTATAGTGCCTACATTTAGGCGTTTTATTTTTAATATATGTAATCCGAACTCTAGTTAAAATACAAAAAAGTGCGCAGAACACAATTCAAATAAAAGCACTATTTGATCTAAACACGACTTTGGCCGTTTTTTCTGGTTCACACAGTAATATGGATGAAACAATAGGACGGTATTAAAAAGTGAGTGACCCACCTTGATTATCGACATTTCACATTTAACATCCAAAGCGTTCTCTAAAGAATTTCTTTAAATAATTTCCTTTGTTCACATTCACTCAGCTCACTCTAAGCAATTGCGCTCATGCAAATTGTGTATTTCCGTAGAAATTTTTTTTGCTTTATTTAGAACCTAAGCTGATTGCAGGATTCATATGTATGTAACTAATACCAAACATAAGTACATTTAAAGCAATTACTATTGTATTTATTCACTTATTCACATGCCTGTATAACAATTATATGCATGTAAATACATACACACAAACACACGTGTAAAGATGTGCAATTGCACATTTGCCTTCATTTCATTGTATGGTACCAATGCAATGCCAATGAGCCTAAAAGCATGCTACGTTTATTGCATATCCTAGAGATATTATACAATAATAACGAGTTCGAGTGCATGTGTACTAAGCAGACGCTAGTACGGAGACCTTTATATATGTATATGTATGCACATAAAAAAAAACTAGCACTTTGTGAACTTATAACAATATACCCTCATATTTGCAACAAAAGAGCAAAAATCTTTTACATTTTTAATGTTGACCTTCAAAGAATTTTGATGCAGTGGACTTGCTTCGCTCGCCCCACTGTACATGTAGAAATTCTTATGTGTAGGAACATATTCATATAGTTAAGCTCACGAATGATTTACAAATTCGATAATAATAACCAAATTTGAGTAAGGAGGTTTTTTTGTACTCCGTTGGATGCTCACTAGAGTTCGGATTACATGCAAAAATGGCACGCCTAAATATAGGCAACATACTATTTATCAGTAAAGTAAGTGTCAAGTTTACGAGTGGGATGTTTCCTGGCAGATACAAAATATCGATGGATCAATGAAAGATAAAATACTTTAAAAAATTCTCTCTCTGAAAATTTATTAAATTTTCTTCAGGTGCGCTATATTTTGTAACACATTCCACAATTAAATTTTGAAATAGGGCAGTACTGAATGATAAGGCGGATTTTTAATTGGTAATGATTATTTTAGTTGCTTTAAGGAAGAGGCAATTATATATTGATTACGAAAAATATTGAAAATAATAAAAATAAATAAAGATAAAAAAAAATTTCATATAACAAATGAAAAAAAAAATAATCAAAACCAAAATAAAAAAAATTAAAAATAATCAGAAATTAAAAAAAAAAAATCAGAAATAATAAAAAAAAATTGTAAATATCAGAAATAGGTAAAAAGCTGCAAAACAACGAAAAGAAATTGAAAATAATCAAAAAAAAAAAATACAAAAAAAATTTTATAATAAAAAAGAGAAATAAAAATACTTAAAAAAACTCGAAAATAAAAAAAATCTAGAGCAATAAAAAAAAAATAAAAAAAAAATTCAAAAATACTCAAAACGAAAGTCGAAAATAATCAAAAATATCATAAATAATTAAAAAAAAACAAAAATAATCAAAAAAAAGTTACCGAAAAAAAATATAAATATTAAAAAAAAAAAAGTCGAAAATAATCAAAAATATCAGAAATAATAAAAAAATATCTAAAATAATCGAAAAAATGATAAATAATCGAGAAAAAAATAAAAATAATCAAACCAAAAACAAAACAAAAGTAATAAAAATAATAATAAATAATGAAATGAAAATAATGAAAAAAATTATAAATAACCAAAAACAATTAATTAAAAAATTAAAGGTTATCCACCAAAAAACAAAAAAAAACAAGTAAGGAAAGGGCTGTCTTCGGCTGTGCCGAAGGCTTCACACCTTTCATGAATACGCATAACTTTTTTAAGTGTCCGATCCTTACTTACAATTGGTACAAACTCTTCAAAACTGTTAATTTGAAAATACATGGCCCAAACCAGAGTTATCGGAGCAATCGATTATATGGGAGCTATAAGTTATGCTAGTCCGATCTGTATGATTTTCACTGCACACATCACATATGTAATAAGTACCAAACCTGCAAAATTTTACGTTCCTAGCTTCTTAACTGCAAAATCTATAGCCCAAAACCCATTTATCGAAACTATCGATTATATGGGAGCTATATGTTTGGTTGGTCCGATTTGAGTCATTTTCACTACACATGTTACTTATACAATATGTACGAAAAGCGCAAAATTTTGCGGTCCTAGCTTTTTAATTGCAAGATTTATAGACCAAAACCCGTTTATCGGAACAATCGATTGTATGGGAGCTATGCTTTGTATCGGTCCGATCTGGCTGGTTCCGACAAATGATTAATCCCATGCAAAATGGCGGCCCTATACCAAATTTCATCGAGATAGGTCCAAAATTGAGGGACTAGTTTGCGTTCAAACAGACAGACGGACAGACGGACGGACGGACAGACGGACATGGCTAAATCAACTCAGCTCGTCGCCCTGATCATTTCGGTATACTTAATGGTGGGTCTATCTCTTCTTCTTCTCATACTTACAAACATCGGACCAAAGTTATAATACCATTTCATGTTTATGAAAGGTATAAAAATCAAGAATAATCAAAGGAATATTTTTTAATTACTTTTAACTATTTTTAATTTTATTTTGATTATTTTTAAAAATCCTATGAAATCATGATTTTCGTTTAGTTAACTGGAAAATAGTCATTACAAATGTAAAGTAATGGTAATTAACCATTAAAAGGATTCCCAGAAAAATTATCAATCAAACCGGCAATCATTACAACTACTAATCATTATTTAAAGGGTCTTTTTCAGTTTCATTTAACGCTCCTTAATTCAGAGAACAAAATTTAAAAAAATGGTTTGGCTTCACTTTTCCCTTCTGTTACCACAGTTATGTGTAATTGCATTTAGATACATATCCACTAGAGGTACAATTGTAGGTATCATACTAGTATCATATATGTAACTACATATATCGCATTTGTAAATATATTTATTTACTTTCGTACAAACCTCCTCAATAACATTTTGTATAATGCACTTGTGCACTACATTGAATTGGCAAATATTTATTACTTAATTGCCAACATTGTTGTTCAGTTTATGTTCCAAAATAACATGCATACATATCTACTCATATGGGCATTTGTAATAACAACATTCAATAGAAGGCGTTTCATTCTAACTTGTGAATCGTTGTGTAGCATACATTTAGGCGCACAACATTTGTCAATTACTTGTTGGCACATATGTGCATTCCTCGTGGCCATAGCTGATTTATTGACATTTATCGATTACAAGTGTTCATATGTATTTATTTATCTGGGTGCTTTTGTTTTGTTGTGGAACAAATGGAATTACATAACCACAATTTTCTATTGACTGCTTCTCTTACAGATATTCGGGTGGTTAATATTTCTTCACTTGAGTTCGGGTATTATTTATATGTTTAAATTCGAATTCTGTTAGTGAATATTCCAGCGGCATAGAAAACTTGGTTCGATTATTAGCGATCAAATTTAGGAACAAAATAGTACGCCTAAAAATATGTAATATCTCCCAAGTTTTTTCAGTTACAATTTTGTACGTTTAGGAGTCGAATATTCTGAATAAAATAAGTTAAAAAAAAACCTATCACACTATTCCCTTTGGTTTTTATTGCCATTTGAATCCGAACTAAGTCAATCTCACTTTGGAGTTAGTACTAAGGAACCGATAACACGTTTTACAATACTTCTTAATGTATAGCCTCCTGCCATCTAGCGGATTAGCCTTGACAGATTACATCTCTATCTTCTGGTCTCTCAAATACATTTGCTCTTCTTTTTGGTGTTCCTTTCACAGCCCGCTCATTTTTATTTTTATAGCTATATATTTATCCAAACGAAGAGAAGGTTATAATAAATTATTTTTAAAATTATCGATATTTATAAAAGGACAGATATCGATTTTTGTACATTTGATTTCAAGTGTCGATTACTACGATAACATTAGATTGACACGTTCTTCTTAGAGCTTGCTTCATTTTAACAATTTTAAATTTTTTTGTTTTAATTTCATTGGATCGCATTTAAAATTTTATATTATATTTAACAGGTTTTTTTTTGTAAATTTTCTGTATCGATTTTTCATAGAAATTTTTCAGGGTTTTTTTTAAAGTCTTGTTTTATAGTTTTCAAATAAAATTTTTTTTTCGAATTTTTTAACGTTTAAAAAAAAAAATTTAAAAAAAAAAAAATTTTTTTATAAAAGCCAAAGTGTTAAAAATATTTCTTACTTTTTTGTTGTTTTTATGCAAACTTATCGATTTTTTCTTAGACATTTTTTAGAGTTTTTTTTTAAGTTCTGGTTTTACAGTTTAAAAAAAAAATTTATTTTAATTATTTTAGCATTTAAAAAATTTGTTTTTTGAATTTGTTTAACATTTAAAAAAAAAATTTTTTTTTCAATTTTTTGACATTTTTTAAAAAAATTTTTTTTTACGTGTGACGGCTATGACGACTCTTAATTTTTTTCTTACATTTATTTTAAAATTTATGCTTATAATTTTTTGTCAATGAAGTGTTAAAAATATTTCTTTATTTGTTGTTTCTATGGAAACCTAGGTACTGAATTTGATCAATTTTAGTATATTTTTATCGATTTTATTTGTTTTTATCGATTATACGTTTTTTAAGTGTTTTTTTAATTTTGTGTATCCTAACGAGTAATTTCGATTTTTATACCTTTCATGAACATGAAATGGTATTATAACTTTGGTCCGATGTTTGTAAGTATGAGAAGAAGAAGAGATAGACCCACCATTAAGTATACCGAAATGATCAGGATGATAAGCTGAGTTGATTTAGCCATGTCCGTCTGTCCGTCCGTCCGTCTGTCCGTCTGTCCGTCTGTCTGTTTGAACGCAAACTAGTCCCTCAATTTTAGACCTAGCTCGATGAAATTTGGTATAGGGCCGCCATTTTGCATGGGATTAATTATTTGTCGGAACCAGCCAGATCGGACCGATACAAAGCATAGCTCCCATACAATCGATTGTTCCGATAAACGGGTTTTGGTCTATAAATCTTGCAATTAAAAAGCTAGGACCCCAAAATTTTGCACTTTCCGTACATATTGTATAAGTAACATGTGTAGTGAAAATGACTCAAATCGGACCAACCAAACATATAGCTCCCATATAATCGATAGTTTCGATAAATGGGTTTTGGGCTATAGATTTTGCAGTTAAGAAGCTAGGAACGTAAAATTTTGCAGGTTTGGTACTTATTACATATGTGATGTGTGCAGTGAAAATCATACAGATCGGACTAACATAACATATAGCTCCCATATAATCGATTGCTCCGATAACTCTGGTTTGGGCCATGTATTTTCAAATTAACAGTTTTGAAGAGTTTGGACCAATTGTAAGTAAGGATCGGACACTTAAAAAAGTTATGCGTATTCATGAAAGGTATGAAGCCTTCGGCACAGCCGAAGACAGCCCTTTCCTTACTTGTTTTTTTTTGATTTATTACGGTTTTATCGATTATTTTCGATTACTATGCTGATTTCAATTTTTGAATCTTTTATGAATTTGTCTAACTTTATCAAGTCAATCTTAATCATATTATTGAAGCACATGTCTAGCTTTTTTATACATATCGATCAGATGGACATCGATTTTTTGATAAAAATATAAAGCTAATCAATGCCGATATATTTACTAGGAGAATAAGTGCGAACAGCAGTTCAATATTGATTATTATCTACATTATAATTTATCGCTGCAGATGATGAGTTTACGATAAATACATATGAAAAGCTTTTGTGGAATTATCGATATTTTTTAAGTATATAATATCGATTTATATAAATTTAATTTTACCAATTAAATTCGATTTCTTTTTTATACAAATCAATAGGAAACGTTGACACAGATGTTGCAACAAATAGATTCGGCTTTAGTGGATTACCGAACAAAGAAGGGTAGAAGAGAGCGATCCACCGTGTTTTTTTTTTTTTTTGCTACGAAAACCGGAAGTGAGAGGATGCCTGTCAAAGGAAATAATACATCACATACATATAAATAAATGAAAAACTTGTTTTCATACTTATTTGGGTCACATGTTCGCAGTCAATCAAACATGTAAATTAATAAATTTCTGAATACATTTATACATACAAATTTTCTTTGATTGAGCTTATTTTATCTTGCACACACCACCTTCCTGCTACCAGCATCATATTTACACGTGACAGAATAAAACGAGCGCTCCTCAACATCACATCAAAGCAATGACATAAGTGTATTCATTACTAGTGTATGTGTTTGTACCCTCATAATGGGCCATATCAAACAAATGTTAAAGAAAGTAGTGCGCAAGAACTTTTGCCAGAATATTTGACACTTTTGCATGTATTGCTTTTGGCAGTTGTCACAAAAGATGTTTGTATGTAATATAGAGATTCTTTGGCTGCTGCTGCTGCTGCTGTTCCAACTGTAGGTGACACTTCGCCAACACTTTGGGAGATGTGCTTGGTGCTTAAGTGCACTTAAGTATGAACGCATAGCAACCAAACTCAGAAAAGGAAGCATACAATCAGGCGCAGACAAGTAGGCGCGTACAAACCAAAGATGTGACAGCGAGAGAGAGAGAGAGTGTAAGGGGGATAGCACTCACTGTAACAACCTAGGCATATTTCTTATAATTGTGCTGCTCTGCCATTTATGTACTTAAGTATTTAAGTGTCTTACAAAATAAATTATGAACGCCTAAATGTATGCTATGCGAAATACAAAACACCCAAAAAAACGTTGAAAAAAAAAAACAATTTAAATAAATATTTACCGCTAATTGCATTAAAATGTTGGCGCTTTTGTTTGTTTGAAGAATTTTGTTTTGTTTGCTTTGACAATTTGAGCAGCCAAATGTGTTGTCTTCGGTTGGAGTAGACTTAAGTGCCTGTTGTTGATTACATAGTACAGGTTCTATCAAAAAAAAAAAATACAAAAAAAAAAAAAGCGAAAGCGGATATGGCTTAGACAGTAAACATAGATAGGCAGTAAAGCGCAGTTTATAAAAAAATTAACTACAAATAAACCAGAGTTACTTTACTCATTGTTGCTTGAGTGCCAACATCAACAACATGGCGCCTGAATTGCGATATATTATAAAACCACTTACTTCAAAAAAAGTCTTGTAGAGTTGCAGATGGTATCTTCGAAACATTTATACCGTTTTTGTAACATTTCTCAATTTATATAATTCAATTTATTTATCTTGAAAGTTTTAAAATGCTAGAAAAATTAATTTTACTTACATATATAGCGATGCTTATGGGTATATATCTAGATATTTTTATTTCAAGAAACTATCGTTTTATTCCTTTATAAGTAGTTAAGTTATCGATTTATCTATTAACTATTTCCGATGTCATTTTGTTTCGCTCTCTAAACTTTTGTCTTTTTTCTTAAACTGAATAGATATTCATATATTTCACTTGAATTTTTTATGTGCTTTTCTTATCGATTATTGTTGTTTATTTCGATAACTATCGCTTCTGTATTTTGGAGTCTTCGACATAAGAGTCGTTAACTTTATCATTGATCTTTATTGCTAAAAATTTTTCTACCTGGTTTAATGTGATTCCATCGACCTCGTTATCAAAAGTAAAAAAAAAACTTAGACATTTTTATCGATTTGCAATATCAAGAATTACGAAGAACTCTACCACTTATAGTATCTAAATTGTTTTCAAGTTCTGACCAAGCATTCAATCAACGCACACTCATAAATGTGTTAAGTTTTCATCGATTTTTTTTTATTAATATCGATTTTGATAAACTTTTATATCGATTATTTGTTCCACACAAATTGTTTAACTCAATTTAATTGTTGTCAATTGCTCAATACCGATATTTTTGCTATTTGCTTGATATAGGTATTTTAGGTTTTAATCAATAAATCGACTTTAATGAACTTATAATTTTTTATCGAGCTTTTATTTGCATTTCTTATATCAGACTGATTTGATTATTCTTTGCGTCTTATTTTAACCAATTTTTTATAAAGGCGAAATGCTTCAAGTTTTAGATTTCTTTCGACTTTCATGGATTTCGATAATTGTTGCATGTGTTGATTAATATCGATTATTTAACGTACCTAATTTTAACATACTTAATTATTTTTATTTAGCGATAGTGGATAAATACTGATATTTTCACTATTTTTTTGTTATTGGTAATTCATCGATTAATCGGTTAATCGAATACCGTAAATTTATAATCTAAAAATTTTAATAAATGTGATAAGTTTCAGATTTTTCTCGAATTTCATGGATTTCGATAAATTTTTACATCGATTATTTTCGATTATTAATTCCACTCAAATTATTCAAATTATCTAATTTTTTTGATATAGCGATCTTGGATAAATATCGACATTTTAACTACTAGCTTGTTATCGGTATTTAGTAATTAATCGATTAATAGAATTTTATAATTTTATAAACTTTTTATTGGGCTTTTGGTATCCTATAACTATATGTACCCATTGTTATCGATTTCTAATGACTCTTAATTTAATATTTTTTTGTTAGTTTTACGAGCTCAAGACGTGGTCTTGACACAAATATGTAAAAATGAACAGACCAACAAATTACTAACAACGTTGTTCATTTAGTAATTATTTAAAAACCCATTAAAACGGAGTCGCGATGTTTTCTTATTATCAACAAAAAAAAATAAAAAATAAATATTTAAAAATTCCAGAAAAATCAAAAACAACCAAAAAAATTATTTTTTACTTTTTACTGGCAAAATAAATTTACGCTTTTTTTTTAATTTTTTTTTTTTTTTTTTGATAACTTTCGATTTTTTTAATTTTTTGTTTTAGTTAGTAACTATGGATCATTTTCATCTTTTTTGGTTAGTTTATTTTTGTTTTATTTTTATTCTTTTATTTTTTCCGAAAACACTTATAAAATAGTTTTCTAATCCATTGATAACTTAACCTTAATGAAAATTTTAAAGGTTATTCATATCGGCTAAAATATTCTATTCGAAAATGCGCAAAATATCAAGGTGATCTAACATAAATAGTTTAAAATATATTTTTTTTTCTATGTAAAAAAAAAGAAACTAAAAAAAAAAGCACTAGTTCAACCTTTTCGCGTATTGTCACGCTGCCATTAAATAAATAATAATTTTGCGCAAATACCAAACTTTCAGATATTATTTTTTTTGTTTGTGTTGTCATAAATTACAGTTTGCAGGTCATTAGACATAATTTATATACTCCATATTTATATTTTATGAATGCTGTTGAGTAAACGGAAGTGGATGAAAATGTATGCAAGTGTGTATGTATGTATGTAAATGTGTGTTGCTGCTTTCTGCTGTTGTAAGCAAATTTCGTATTTGTGTGTGTGTGTGTGTGTGTCTTTTTTCGAACTAGCTACGCTGCAAAAAATTGGGTATGGGCTGAGCTCTACACATTAGACATCAGAGATTAATTGCACCACTTTCCGCCCAAAACAGGTTTTTTAACCCCTATAAGTATGCTACAAAAACTAAAATTTACTTACACCCCTATAAGTATGCTACACAAATTGAATTATAGCCAACTATAGACTAAAGGGATCGTTCCCAGATCGCTATCTTTAGAGTTTAGTCACACGATTTTTTGGAGGGTATGCATAGATATATATTTGTATAAGTATTGTTGTCGGCCGTGTTGTACCTCTTCCGCTGTGTACTCAATATATATTTGTATAAGTATTGTTGTCGGCCGTGTTGTACCTCTTCCGCTGTGTACTCAATCATCTGCAAAGTATTAATATTTTTTTCTGTCAGATTTTTTTTTTTGTGCACAAAGACCCTTTTTTGACGCTCTGAAGTTGTTAATAAATTCGTGTGCTTTTTTGCTTGCTTTGTTCAGTTGCTGTTCAACGATACTTTTTAAAGTTTTTTTTTTTGTTGGCATTTTGAAGCCTATATTCTACTTGACGGTAATTGTTTTTGTTTTAATGTAGATTGTCTGTTATTAATTTGTTTTTTTAATTACTTTACTACTCTTCATAAAAGTGATTATTAAATTTAGCTGCGTTTTATGCGAGTTCACAATGAATTGCCATGCTGTTTGTTGTTAGAAAAGGTTAAAGTCTAGTTGGAACGAAATTAAGTTGTTGTGTACTGCGTGTTCCTCATCTCTGTTTTTAGTAGAACTCAGATTTGTTAAAAAAAATCATGCGCCTAAATATATTTTACTTTTGTTTAAAGTATTTTCAGCTGCGCTTTTGAATGTGAGCTTTCGAAAAGCTCTGCTAAAATCAACTAAAAATCCATTTTGGCTGCTAGCTCTACAATCTCTCTGTCTTTACGTTCTCCGGAAACCTTAGATCATATAAATACTCGTTAGTTATATTAAAAAATTTGGGCTTCTATTTGCGAAAAAAAATTTTGAAATATTTCCAAAGCTCTCAGCTAAAGTAATGGATTGATTTCATTTACTTAATAACATAATATATATGATAATATTTCCATTACGCAAATATTTTAACAAAAAAAAAGAAACAATCCCCATCTAAGTACTTATCAAATTGCCTTTTAGTGTTCCATTAAAATTTACACAACAGCCATCACCTTTCAAGGATTAGTTAAAAGCATCTGTAAACTGGCAAAAATGAAACCATTTATGTGTAAATAAGAGGATTATGGTTGGCAAGCTTTATGTAATGACTTGCATAACACCCACATAAGTAAACGTGAAATAATTAAAGATAAACATGAAAAATATGGAGGGATGCGGTGGGGAAATAATAAAGTAAACTCTCAAAGAAATAGCATTCCCATCAACAGTAAAAAAGTATACAGAAAAAAATTCATAGTAAAGAGGAAATAACAGAAAAAAGGTGCAAATAATCCATAATAAATATTTATGAGAGGTTTTGCAAATTAACAGAATTGCATAAGTTAAACAGTTGAGGTAACAAGCAAGAAAAAGCTAATGTAGATTAGCGTGCCCATTAATTCTCGTAATGCCTTTTGTTGGCAAAAGCACAACTCAAAGCTTTTTTTTTTGAAAATTTTTTAAAATGAAAAAGCACTTAAAAGCTTATTTGTTGTTGCAGAAAAGAGGTCAGAAAGAGCAAAATAGCAATAAATTTTATAAGCAGTTTTAAATACTCTTGTACTAGGTAGTCCAACCTTTGACTTTATAAACTGTTAAACTTCTAACCTTTTGAAAAGCTTTGGACTGTTATAATACATGGTTTGACTGGGTGAACTGTCTATTTATTACCTTCCAGTCCCCCATACCAATGTGAAATTAAGTAAATTAATTAATATTCAATAAGTTTTGCAGTTGAGCTTAAAAACTAAAACTATTTATGCAGATTAAAGTACCTATTGTATCCTTCGTAATCGTATTTGCTCAGCCAAACCAAAGCTTTTAATTAATTTAATTTTTTAATCAAGAAAAAGCTCCTTAAATATGGTTTTTCTTGCATAAAAGAGTGACAGATATATTTCGTCGGAAGCAGAAATAGTTTAGATACCAATTTCCTAAGAAGTCAATCCAGTGCCATCCAAACTGTAAAGCATAGTGCGCTTTGAAAAGCTTTGCACCATAAAATACTGATACAGTAAGTTCCTCGACTGTGAAGCTTGTTTGTTTGTTGTCGAAAGATGTCTCTTTTTGTAGATATTTCTCTCTTCATATCTCCCAAAGCCGAATCGTAGTCTAAGAGGAATCCAATTACGTAATTAAGGACACTCTAATATGTATCTAAAGTAGGGTGTTTGTGCTTATATGAAAAGTCAGCAGTAAAAGATAAATTTCCCAATACGTATGCTAAACAAAAATAATGGTATATCAATGTATATTTGTACATTAGGGTGGGTTTTATTCAGCAAACATTTTTCCGAAGTTAATTGAAGATTTAATTTACGCTTCAAATTACAGAAACAAGAAGATTAGAAAGTTTTGAGTATATTAGAGCCTGAGGATATTAAAATAATAATAAATAGTAGTCAAAAGAGCAGCTTTTGGAATTTGTTTTTGTTTGTCTGTATGTTTGTGCGCGCATCACGAAAAAACCGCTGCATAGAATTGTATGTAATTTCAAATGATATATTGTCAGTTATCGAAATAAAATTTAGAATACGTTTTACAGCACTTTTATATCTTATTTCCGCTCCACACAGTGGTGGCAATTAAAGTTGGTACAAAATATGTTTATACATATAGTGAAATTGGAACAGGTGATGTGTATGCATCTAAGATGTTAATGTAAGAAGATATATAGTAGCGGGAATTATAGCAACATAAGTCGAAAATCCTTAAACTTCCTGCGTACCATGTCTTTATATATGTTTGCACGCGCATCAGTGAATAAATACTGTCTGAATTTAAAGTTTTTTTCGCCGCTGCATTTTTGAAGATCTAACTTGAGATATAGAGTATATTATTCTGTTGCTGTAGTATACAATTAATTTCTTAAGATGCGTGTCAAAGCCTCGCACTCGTTTCTATACAAACAAGTGCCTCTAAGAAAATTTTGTCCAAAAACGAGTTTTGAAAGTTAGGGAAATTTTGAAAGAAGTTCAATCAGACTTTCGAGGTAAAAAAAAGCTGCTAAAAATTGTTAAAAAAAATTATTTTTGGAAATCAAATCCGTCTTAATATCGCAGAGTATTTACCTCACTTAAAAATTATTTTTCTAACAACTTTCATGGTTTCAACAACTTCACTTGAAAAAAAAAAAATTTCTAAAATTGGAGCACACTAATGTGCTTACACAAAACACATTATTTGTATGTACATACTTCCGTTGTTTGCAATGCAAATTTCAACGAATGGGTAATTCAAAGCAGCTAAAGCGATAACACTACGCCCGCACTACAAATATTTCATCAGCCGCACACAAATCTATAAATCTATGTATGTGTGTGTGTATGAGGCTTGCACTCAGTAATTCACCAACTAACACATCGCACACACACACTTTCACGCACTCATACATGCACGCTAAAATAAAATTTATTTATTTATGTATCACTGCAATTGGCAAACAGAGATTTTTCATTGCTCGCGCTCAATACAATTTAGTTGGCACTTTTCACTATCAACAACAGCTACGCTGCTCCTTTGCCGTCTGACATAGTGCGCCGTCTCGCTAACATTCGATTGCATAGTTTTAGGCGTTTGGTAATGTGCTAGCTATGTATTACATATATGTACTATGTATGCATTTACTCGTAGACTCTGCTCCGCACACTTGAATTACGGTTTGTTATCTTTATGTGTTTTGCCTTCAGCTTCTATAATATTTCTTCAATGCCATTGTAATCTACATATATTTAACGTTTTGCTGGGATTACATTGAGGTAGTTGCATATGCATTAATACATACATAATATATATATCAGGGCGGCTCCATGCAGACCTGTCAAATCTGGATTATAATTAAAAAACAATTATATTAAACTGCTCTATTAATTTAATTGATTAATTATTATAATCGAACATTTTTAGAATAATTAATCGATTAGCATTAAATTTTGTATTCGATTAATGAGGATATATTTCGTTTTCAAATGTAATCCTAGGATAAATCAAATTAATCAAAATTTCAGTTTGATTCAAATGTTTGATTAATTGCGATTAACCACGATTATTAACAAATTTTAAATATTACAATATTAGTTAAAATAAAAAACTTTTACAATTTTTGTTTTTTTTTTAATAAATTCATGAAAAAAAAAATTGTCTATTATATAAGAGTGATAAAGGACATTTTTTTCTCACAAACGGCTCCTCTTTAATCGCAATAAATCAAAAATTATAATCCAATTGAAATTTTGATTAACTTGATTAATCCTAGAATTAAATTTGAAAACAAAATAAATCCTCAATAATAGAACACAAAATTTAATTCTAATCGATTAATTACTCTAAAAATGCTCATTTATCATAATTAATCAATTATTACAAATATAACAAAAAATTTAATTTGATTATCAATGATTAAGATTAGTAATCATTATTCAACAGGTCTGGAATCATCATTTTGTGAAGAGGGGAGGATTCAAATTTTTTTTTATGATGTATCGAAATCATCTTTCACTGAAAAATATAAATTTTTGGACTCCGAAGGGGGCGACCCAAAACCCCCACCCCCCTTAGATACGCCCCTGGTACATATGTACATATGTATGTATGTATGTACATTGTACTTGAATGCAAACAAACAAACAAAACGTGCATATGGAATTGTGTTTGGTTAGTTTCCACTATTGACTGCAGGCGTTTTTACAAAGAATTTGTTTACAAGCAGACGTAAATATGTATTGTAGATTGTTCAGCATGTACATATGTAAATGTATTTGTGTCTATAAATATGAGTTGATATGTAAATGTCTTTTGTTGTCTTTACTGTGATTTGGCATACAAAGGGCATGTTTCCAATTGCTATTGCCAAACGAATGGCTTCGATTCGATTCTAAGAATGAGAATTGAGAGTTGATACACTGAAAAAAGTTATGCAGCGGAAAATCAGAAAATGTTGTGAATACATTCTAAGGACGATTTTGTGCCAAAAATTAGGCATACAACTGAGCTGTGGCAACTCTAGAGTCAACAACGAAGAAATATAAAGCTCTTTTAGTGGTGATTTTCGTTTGATGTTTTTTATGCCCAATTTTGTTGTTGCTTTTGTAGCTAAAGCTGACGTTTTTTAAAACATTAATATTTAGATTATTCTACAAAAATAATGTAAGCAAAATCTAAGGAGGAAGATCTGTGATTAATCACTTTATTCTGCAGCGAGCTCTAATAAAAGTCACGATGATATGCAAAATAAAACGCCTAAAAGTAGGCGCATGCTTTTATGTAGCAGCAGATTTAAAGCAAAATAGTATGAGAAAACATTATTAAGCAAAACAACATTTTTTAGAATTTTTGTCTGTTTGTCTATAAATTTGCGCGCGCATCACTCAAAAATGGCTAAATAAAATGTACTTATACTTTCATCGTTGCTTTACTAGACTTTTAAGTTACAATTTACGATATCCACAGTTTCGTTAACTCAAACGGTTTTGGAGTTATCGCTGAAAATGTGGACCAGGATGACCCAAAATTTCTTAGTACAATATGGGTATCAACTTAAAGGTGCTAATGAGCGCTCTAATAGGCGACAAGATAAAGTTCCATATCTCAACTGGGTCCGCAGATATATTGCTTTAAATGAGTCTGAATCAGTCTTTCATAAGCTGCAGCTTAACTCTCCGAATGTATCATACAATTGTTACAGGTCAATATCTGTATAGTGAGGATATTCAGAATTGATAGGAGGAATCATTACTAAGCCAACAAAAGACAAAGCAACACTTTTTAGAATTTTTGTCTGTATGTCTATAAGTTTGCGCGCGCATCACTATAAAACGGCTAAATAGAATTAAAAAAACTTTTGTCGTTACATTACTAGACGCTCAACTTAAAGTTTAAGATATACCCTATTTTTTTAACTCTACCAGTTTTGGAGTTATCGCTGAAAATGTAGACCAGGGAGACTCAAAATTTGTTAGTACAATATGGATATCAAATGAAAGCTGCTAATGAGTGCTGCTATAGTCAATACCATTAACTTCCATAACCCAACTGCTTTCGGAGATATATTAACTTAAATCGAATAAGTTGAGCCAGTTTTTTTTCTTGTATACTCTCCTTTTTCATATCTTTCGCAGTGTAAATTAACTTGAATTGTTTCAAAACTCCTCACTTATGTCCTAGCCGTTGTTCGACACATTCATATGCCATGTAATACTACACAACATTTCTCTCACAGCACTTCGGCAGATCTTCCAACATCACTGCGAGCAATGTACACTTGAATTTTATATATCTAAATGTGTGTGTGTGTGTGTGTGTAATTTTGCATGTGTTGTATGGAAGTGGGCGTCTACACATCGCAATGTTTACAATGCAAATTCGATCTGTAAATCGCACACAATGCACGTACAAAAGATATAGCAAAGCTGACAAATACTTACAACAACAAAACAGTTCATATTGGCCAAGCATTGGTAAGAATACAGTGACTGTAATTGTTGTTGTTGCTGGTGGATATCAGCAGTGCTTTATTCATGTGTAAATAGTAACAGTTGGACAACTAATAAATGAAACAAAATGTGAAAAACAACTACAGCAATAAAAACAGCACCAACTATTAGAAACAACCCAAGCACTACAACATTAATTTCTGTGATTTAAATCAAAAAGCTCAAGCAATAAAAGAAGCTTAATTGTGTATTGCAATACACTTGGAGGCGATTTAAGTGAGCGTGCTTGTATGTTTATGTGCCACTTTTGTTAGCTAAGCATGTACATACAAATATTGGTTGTAAAAGCAGATTATAGATAGCTAGACTACAGTGACTTATAGCTAACATATGTTTGTACATACTCCTGTATGAAGCACTTTGTTGTCTTCTATGAGCTTGAAAATGTTACGCCAGACAAATTGAGGCGAAATTAGATTAATCAAAGATTAAAGCTTATAGAAAGGTATTTTTGAGATTTTTTTATTTCAAAACTTAAGTTTTTGAATAAATAAAAAAAATTAAATAATAAGAGGTTTTTGATTGCAAATTTAAGGATATTTTCAATGATTCTTAAAATTTGATTTTCCTTTTTTATGCTACATAAATTTTGTTAAATTATTGCAAAAAAAAATTTTTTTCCAAAAATGAAAATACAATATATTTTTTTTTTTAATTCTAAGTGTACATTATTAGATTTCTTACACAGAATTTTGTTTAGACTCTTTTTAACTGTATTAAAAATTCGTTAAAATTTAAAATTTTTTTTGCTCTTTGGCTCTTTGGAAAATTTTCTGTAAACTTTGGGATAGAAATTTTAGTTAATTAATTTTTTGCTTTTAATAGTTTTAAGTGACTCTAAAAATAAAGTATAAACAGTTTTTAAGAATATTTAAGAGTTGTATATTTGTTTTTGTGTTATTATAGAGAAATGTTATATATGTATGATCTTAACTTTCGTTTTAAATTACCAAAAATTGTGAATAATTTTTTTTTTTTGAGAAATTTCTGAAAATGTGTGCTGAAAATGTTCAACTGTGCTGAAATTCTTCGAAAAGAGTAATTCAAAAATTAGCCCGTTAGCGGGAAATTTCTAAACTACAAATTTTTAGTATTTACACAATGGCTTTTAAAACGAACATCGGCTTGAAACAATTAAAGTATGCGTACAAAAACGTATTAATCGGGGAAAGTTGACCTAAACGTTAGGCTACACATCAAGCAATATTTCCGTGAAAATTTCATTAAATTTCATACAGCTGTTCGTGGGTGATGCACGTTCAAACATACAGACAGATAGATTGAAAAAAAAAAAATCCAAGAAAATATTAAAAAAAAAAAACATTTCAAAAAATTTTGAACTAAAATTTTTTTTTCATTTAAAATTGTGGCATATACATATCAGGGCTTTTAGAGATATTTATGTCCGATTTTTATTAGTCAGTTCGATGGTAACTACAAAGCATTCTGCTCGCTTAAAAAAAAAAATTTGAATTCGAAGCAACAAAAAAAAACGCAAGAAGAAAAAAACTATGAGCTCTCAGCATTGTTGTTGTGTACTATTTGATATTCGAAGGAAATTTCAAATTTTGAGAAAAATTATATTTCGTTATTTTATTCGCAAGTTGCTAAATGCGTACGAAAAAAACACCTTGGAAGGTTTTAAAATTGTAAAATTGCTTTAAAAGTGGCACATATGGTGGAACCACGAGGGGTCTCGGTACCAAAACCACCGCCGCCGCATATTTTTCAGGAACTGTAGATAAAAGATGCCTCAGAATTTCATAAAACCCCCCTCTCCCTTTCCAAAATCCTGGATCCGCTACTGGTGGCACAGTTTACTAGATCACATCTACATATGTATGTGTTGTTCATTTTTGTTATTAGCCCGGAAGCAGCTCGATTTTATCCTTAATCTCTTTCAAGCAAATTATTTGAATATCAATGCAGTAAGTAAGTTAATCGTTGGCTTGTCTCACGAATGTACAAAAACACGCATGAACATGCATCGATATATATGTATGTATGTGTGTGTGTTTGTGCATTAGTTATTTAAATAGTTATTTTAAGTGGCTGCCAGCACTCTCAGTACTTGGCATTTGGCACTTGGCATTTGGCAATAATAGAAAGTGTTACAACAAAATTCTTTTACGTAAAATTCATTGTCATTGTGTTTGAAAAATTTTCGTAAGCAATATTTGCAATTTGCCAGAAAATGTCTTAAATGTCAACCCTGACCTGCATGGTTCATGGTGTTAGGTGGCAAACAAACATAGATACAAATACACACGCACACAAACACAAACACACACACAGACTAACAGTGCCCGCGCATAAGGGTCACATTTACTTTTGCGGTGATTTTCAACTATTTTGCATAGAAATATTCATACCCATTTATATAACAGTTTCTACATATATGTATGTATGTATGTGTGTAAATATGTTATATTCTGCTTTCGTAATGTTTTATTCAAATATGCTTGGTCTCCGAAAAACTTGCTCATACGCCTACGCTTATGCAACGCATCAAATCTCACTGGTATGCCAAACAATCGTGCACGTTCTCCCACACTCCACCACACACCAGCTCCTTTCACTCCATGCCACCCCCCCCCCCCCTATACACGCCTTGTTCGCAATTTCTTTTTTATCTTCATTCGCATCGACATGCTTTTGATTGCGAAATTTTAAACTTTTCACCTTTTTGCGTGAGCTCACATTTTTCTGTTGCTGTTGTTATATTCTTTGTTATCTGACTGCTTGCGTGCGCTTTCGTTGTTTGCTAAAGGTCATGCGCTTATGCAGTTTTATATAAATAAAGGTCACCAAGCAACAATAATGCTAGCTAAAAGGAAGTGAGTGTGTGTGCGTGTGAGTGTAGATAGGTGGGTGGATTGCTCAGAAAAATAGAAAATAAAACAAATTCAGTAAAATTTATATGCAGAAACTTATATAAACCAAGAGCAACAGATTTCTAAAATTGGTAGCAAAACTTAAAAAAAAAAAAAAACAAAAAAAAAAAAAAAAATTAGAAACATCTAAATTAAAAAATAAATGAAAAAATCGTGAACAAAATTTATCAAGTGCAACAAATGCTCAACCATTTTTCATATCTCAAAACTCAGCTGCAAGTTTCTTAACCCTTATGCGCCCCTCACCTGAAAACACATTTATTTCTTTAGTTGCGGCAAATAGCCCAAATCCCTATTTTGGTAATGTGCACGAACCCTCGACGCTATTTTTTTTTAATGTTTTATTTTCTCAAAAACGAATTCAAAAACTTGGGCTTATATGGGTTAAAAATTACAATTAAATTAAATCCTGGTCATTTCGCACTGGAAATGTACTTTACTGGTGGCCGAACAGAAAGTGATCCCATATAAAGGCAGTGAAATGAATACCATCAATGAGGGACGGATCCGTAGGTGGGTTTTCGGGTCCAAATCCCCCCCTTCGGAATACAAAAAAAAATTATATTTTTTCCGAAACTGTGGACAAAAGATTTTCTCTATATTTCATTAAAAAAAATTTGGACCCCCACCCTTCCGAAAATCCTGCATACGCCACTAACCCTCATATTAACTTTCACACAGATTTTTTAGTTTGAAGGGAGGCAATTTCTCTGAGAGTAAATTTCGTCTATATATTACTGTAGTAAGTTTACTCCTTCAACGATATGCATCTGGTCTATCATGGGAACATTCATAGATATTGGAACCAGGTTGATGTTAATTTTAGTCTCCTTTCAGGACGGGCATAGCCTACTGTGGGTATATCCTAATCCCGTAACCCGCTGGAACATACATATATTTTTCTAGATTCTCGCTAGCTCTTGTTAACTCAATTTTGATTGTTGTTGCTGGGGAAGAAGTTGTTCTAAGCGACATACATTTTTAAATTACAGAGATTTCCTTAATTCTCGGACTTGCTCATATTTTCTACCATTTTTTGACAGCAACTTTACGAAACGCGCCCTCATTAACAGAACGCAGTTACTTTTATGACATCTACTACCGTTGTTTATTAATTGTCAGCATACAGTGACTTTCAAACTGCTGTCTGCTCTTACGTGCTTTTCAAACTTTTGGAGTTATGGCTTGAATTGTAGAGTTTTATATTTCATAAATGGAAAAAAAGTGTACGTTGGTCCTATTTAAAATGCAGATAAGCTGAAGTAGAGCTTTTCAAACTTTTATATTTTTATTTTTAAAACTGCATATTTTGTTTTTTATATCAAAACTTTTTTTAAATCAAAACTGAGAATTCTTGTGAAAAGTAAAACTTCAAAGCTGAGCATTAAATAATTTTTTGAAAAATATAATTTCCAAACTGTGTTTTGAAAACCATTTTTAAAGACTTGAATTACAAACATATGTATTGCAAAACGGTTTGGAAAATGTCACTTCGAAATTGATTATTGAAAATCGAATAATTAAAAACGTTTTTGAAAAATTTCAATTCAGACCTGTGTATGTATTTAAAAATGATTTTGAAAGTCAAAGGTCAAAGCAGAGTGTGGAAAACCATTTCCGAAATGTCGTTTAAGTATAGAAAAATTTTTTCGAAAAAATAAAATTCAAAACTTGGTATTCAAAAACTAGTTTTTTAGGAAAACTTTTGAAGGCATATTCAAGTCATTTAAGTGTTTGGAGGATCCATTCTAACTTAAGAAATCCTTGTAGTAGTTCACTTGAGGCTTTAAATTTTAAACGGCCAACTATAGTCACCCAGTCCTACAGTCTCATTAGCTGTTCTCTTTCAATTGAGTCTTCGGTGCTGGACTCCATGTCTAACGCTAATTCAACAATTACCAATGAAGTTCATAACACATTTCTCATGGGGAGGTGGTGGGCAAGCATGCTATTAAATATGTTCCAATGCATAAACATTTACAAAATAAACTTAAAAACTTGCGCATAAACATAAGTACAAACAAAAGCATGATGGAAGCTCTCCTGAGTAAAGGATTTATTACACAAAACTCTTGGCACTGCTACTTGACCTTGCTTAACAATAAAAGCCCGCAAGAAAAAAGAGCAACATATCCAACAAAAATAACAAACAAACAAAATAACAAACAAAAAAAAAACAATAAAAACGCAAGCAGAGAAATTACTGTAACATGGCTACAACGACAAACAACTACCAGTACAGCAACAACAATAATAACAATATGACTAACGCTGCTACTTAAAATGAAAAATTGTCAAAGCACGGAAACGGTGAAACATTCCTTTTCCACTTAACATTGTTGCTATTACTATACGTACAAAGTTGTTTTTTGTTTTTTCTTTTTCGTTGTTGTTGCTACTTGCTTACAGACGTTTTATTGTTTGTTACTCGCTCATTCTTTGGAGGCTGACAGGAATATTTGTTTCGACAATACAACGAGTACCTACCATTCACATACAAAATAAGCAGCAAACGAGCCAACAAACAAAACGGTGCGCTTGTGCCACTTTTTTACTACAACAACAAGTTGTTTTTATTTTTGTTGCTTGCTTGTTTTTTCCCCCCAACATTACTTTGTATAATTTTTACTACATTTTTCTTTTAATATACTAAAATTTCTTGTTGTTTTTGCTTGTTGTTCCCTTGTTTGCTAGTTGGCCTCCTCTATATGTCCTTAAATCGGAGGCACATTTCACATGAGTAGGCACAACAAAAATATTTACTAACAACAACTACTAACCTAACCTAAACTCTTTTAAAACAAATAAAAAAAATAAAAAATAAACTTGGGGCGAGTGCAAGAGCAATAACAATAAAAACAGCAAAATACGCTTAGTACTTTTTTGAACAAATAAAAACGGGTTGGGAGATATCGAGTACTAGGTATATACCCAGCTGTGAATGTCTCGCTGCTTTTCCTTAATGATAAGTTTTCAGAAGCTAAAATGCTTAATGGGATAAATCTAAGCCAGATCATTGAAAAAGGGTACGAAAAAAAATTGTCTTCAAAACTCGAGTATTCCAAAATTTTTTTTTAAAATATCAATTCCAATTTATGTATGGAAAAGAGTAATTTTGAAACTATGCATTGAAAAACGTTTTTTCAAAACTGAGGTGGAAAAAGGTGTTGTTGAAAAATGCCAGTCCAAAATTGAATGTTCAAAACATTTCTGAGAATTTTCAACTAAAAACTATATATTTTGCTTTTCAAAAAAAGTGATCTCAAAACTTTTTTGGTAAATGTAATTTCAAAACTGAGCATTGAAAACTATTTTGAAAAATAAAATTTGAAAGCTGAGCATTGATAAAAGTTTTTGGAAAAACGCAATTTCCAAATTTAAATTTGAGCATTGAAAACTGTTTTGGAAAATGTAATTTCCAAATTTTAGCATTAAAAAAATTATGATTATTATATTTCCGAAAACTGGATATTTTATTTTTCAAAAACGTCATCTCAAAACTTTTTCCAAAAATATAATTTCAAAACTAAGCATTGAATACTCTTTTGAGAAATATTATTTGGAAGCTGAGCACTGAAAATTTTTTTTAAATAGCATTTCAAAACTTGGGAATGAGATGAGTTTTAAAAAAATTTAATTTTAAAAGTACGGATTGAAAAGCTTTTTAAAAACATTCAAATTTAAATTTGAGTATTGAAAACTGTTTTGGAAAATGTCATTTTAACATTTTACCATTAAAAAAATCCTGATTATAATATTTTTAAAAACTGCATATTTTGTTGTTCATATTTTGTTGTTCAAAACTTTTTTTAAATCAAAACTAAGCATTCTTTTGAAAAGTAAAACTTCAAAGCTGGGCATCGAAATTTATTCTATTTAAATAACACTTCAAAACTGAGCATTGAAAAAAAGTTTTTGAAAACGTTATTTCCAAACTGTGATTTGAAAAACATTTTTAAAAACTTGAATTACAAAAATAAGTATTGAAAACCGGTTTGGAATGTGTCCCTTCGAAATTGATTACTGAAAAAATCATTATGGAAAAGCGTATTTGAAAAATGTCATTACGAAATCGAGTAATGAAAACCAGTTTTCGAATATTTCAATTCAGAACTATTGATTTTAAAAGTCAAAGGTCAAAGCAGACTGGGGAAAACCGTTTCCGAAATGTCATTTAAGTAATGAAAAACTTTTTTGAGAAACTAAAATTCAAAACTGGGTATTCAAAAACTAATATTTGAATAGCATTTTTGAAAAATTGAGTAATGAAAAATATTTTGAAAATTGAAAGTCAACACTCGCTATTTATAATCTAATTTTGGAATAGCTTTTTCGAAAAATTGAGTAAAGAAAAACATTTTTAAACATTTCAGTTCAAAACTATGTATTGAAAAATATTTTTCAAAAATGATAGTCAAACCCAGAGTATTTAAAACCGGTTTCATAATTGTCATTTGAAAACTGAGCATTGGAAGGCGTTGTGGAAAAATATAATTTCAACATGTTTTTAAGATTACAGTTCAAAACTAAGTACCGAAAACTGTTTTTGATAAATGTTATTAAAATTGTGTGTTGAGAAACATGTTTCAAAAATGTGTTTTTGCCTTCTCCACAACTGGGTATAAAATGAAATCAACATCTACAAAAACCCAGCCATTTTAAAGCACTAAGTAGAGCAAAAAGCAAGTACTTCAAAAGAAAAATAAAGCAACAACAACAACAAGTAACAGTCAATATACTTATTTCCTTTCAAGTGGAACGTCAGAAACAACCAGCACCAGCAGCAGCAGCAATCTTTGCTGTTAGTGGCAGTAGGCTGGCTGGCAGTCAATACACCAAAAAGTATGGAAACACACAAAAAAAACAAAAGCAAATAAACTTAAAGAAGCAGTACGGTTATCTGTGTTGGACTTTGCACTGATTTTGACCCTAACCATTTTTTTTTTGACAGTGCAGCAACTACCCAGCCAAGGCAAATAATGGTGGCAAATCGAATTGAAGTGGCGTCAAAGAGGAGGAAACCCTGAAATAGACGCAAAATAGTGTTTCATTGCACTCGTAAAAATGGAGGAAATACTCATAAGCAACAATGATTTCGTTTTATATTTGCTTTCTTGTTGTTGTTGTTGTTGTGCATATTTCTTTGCCATTTTGTTATTCGCTTTTTTTTGTTTTTTGTGCTTTCAAAGCCTTTTTAGTATATTTTGAGTATGCTTGCATTTGTTATTGTAAAATATGTATAATAAAATTTGTGCTTGCTATTGCTTTTGTTGTATTGAATTTATTTGGCGTTTTGGGTGGGCACAACTCTTATTGTGTGGGATTTTAGTATTTTTGATATGTAAGTTATAGCATTGATTCGACATTTTTCATATCTTCTAGTTGATGTTGTTCCCTGGAAAGTGTGCGGGTAATTTATGAATGAAGTACATACTAAAGTAAGTAAAGCTATTGGCAGTCGAACAATTCATAGAGGAAATTTAAATGAATATAAAATTCATTGTGGAGACTAGAGCAAATGAAATACTGAGATACATATATCTTTATGGGCCGATATATTTTTTGAACTCTGGAGGAATTTTTCTTTTTCTTTCAACTCCAATAAGTAGATGAATTTTCAAATAGAATCCATTAAATTTTATACACTAAAATATTTAGAATTTCATTGCGTAACTTAAGTTTGCACTGATGACAATTTAAACCACTCTAAACGCCTTGGTATATGCTACACAATTTGTCTTATTGCAATAATAATCCTACCAAGTCGGACTGCTGGCCATTAAGTCAACAATATTGAGAACATTTTCATTATTTGTATTGATGTTGAAAAGCAAATGCAAGTGCTTAGTATTAAGTGGGTGGTGCGCAAGCTTACGATTATTTGTTTGTGAATGTGTATCGGTTATGCCAAAGTGGATTCCTTGCTTCAAAATGCATGAATGTTTACTGCACTGTTAAGGAGACTTGCATAAATGCATGTGTTGCAGCACACATTTATTTATTATTAATGAAATTTAGTTTAAATATTTATTAATGCACATTAGAAACTTACAGACAGACAGAAGGAAAGGCGAGAAAAATCAAACAAAATAAATTGATAACAAATAAAATAAAATAAAATAAAATAAAATAAAATAGAATTAAAAAAATAAAATAAAATAAAATAAAATAAAATAAAATAAAATAAAATTTAAAAAAATAAAAGAAAATGATATAAAATAAAATTAAAATAATCGTTTTCCCTTTGTGAATTTTGATCTTGCCCACTTTGAAGCCACCAGCAGCAACTGTCTAGAAAATTTCACTGCAAAACTAATGATGTGTGCTTGAGTTGTGGAAAATGGCATGCGACGATAGTTGCATGTTGTCGTACGACTAGCTGAAGTCTGCAGGGAATAATCAATTTCCAAAGGAGCAAAGAATACGCCGTTTAAGTGGTCTTGATAATGATAAGTTAAAAGTTTTGCTAAAGAAAATATTTTAAAGCGATAGGGAGCTAGATAAATAGATCGAATGAGGATGGCTGATGAACAAATTAAAAAGGGCATACAATTTACAAAAATTTCCATCTCTATATCTATTACAAAACCTCATCAGGCGCTCACTAGCCATACCGAAAATGAAGGGGAAATGGCACAACAGCTGGTGCTTAAATCGACCTCAATCAGCGCAATGGCTACAATGATCCATTAATTAGCTAGCTGTCTTCTTCTATTCAATGTTATTATCCAAACATTTGGTAACAGCAAAAATCCGCACTCTGTGGTGACCAACACATTTAGGCTTAACTCGCTTGTCAGTTGCTTAATTAAAATTTTTTGCCTGCGCTTATTAGGCATTTTCTTCTCTGGGTTTCCTTTTTGTTTTTTTTTTTTCGTTTTTGTTTTAGCAACTTTCATTATTTCTCAGTTTCTGAGTTTTAATTTTCAATGTTCTGTGTCGTGTGTTGTGTGTCGTGTGTCTCAGCAAACAGCAGGAGACAATGAATGCGAACAATGAGACAATGAGCATTGCGTCTCTGATGACGCTTAAAGTGGCAGCAGCAACAACATCTCCACCACCACCAACAGCTGCTAACGTATTTCCATTGACCGCCGCATGATTTTTTTTTTACTTATTTGTGGCTTTTTAAAATAATCTTTTCGTTGCTTCATTATCATTTTCATTACCGCAAAACTCAGACAAATAGATCGTATTTAAGTTGCATTTGAAAATGTCATGCGCCACATGAATCAATAAAGCACACGAGTTAGCTATTTATGTGCGATTATAAAAGTTTGTGTGCTGCATTTGTATGTGCGCGTGCTGTGTTTGTGTCATTATAAACTGTCGTATAAACGTCATTTGACATTTCAAGTGCATTTTAACAAACCAATGGACACTCACCGCTTTGTATTTATATTAACGCATTTTGGGAATTCGAAATGAAAACATGGCCTTTGCGGTGCCGAACTGTGGGGTAATTTATTTCGTAGTAAGTATTTAAAATATTGAAACCTTTTTTTTGTTTTTTTTTTTTTTATTATAACGGGAAAATTAAAAATTACCCGGTTTTTATTTGTAATTTCGAAGCTAGAGAAAATTTTTCTACTTCAAACATTAAAAATTTTTGTTTGTGCTTTAATTTTTCTTTTTTTCATTGAAAATCAAATATATAAAATTTTTTTTTGGTCAAATCTCTTCTTTTTTTTATTGTTGGAACGAGAAAATCCAATGTATAAGTTCGATAGTAAAAAAAATGAAACTATTTTAACCGTAAAATTTTTTTATTTGGTCAAATTTTTTTTTTTGTTTTTTTTTTATTGTTGGATCGAGAAAATCCGATATATATGTAAGTTCGATGGTAAAAAAATTTTTCTATTCTAACCATAAAATTTTTTTATTTGTTTGAATCTTTTGTTTTTTTTTTTTACTGCTGTAACCAGAAAATCAATTACTTACATATATAATTCCGATGCAACAGACATTTTTTTTTGCTTTTTAAATATTCGAAACGTAAACAATTTTGTTTGCTGGGTTGAGCATTTACGGCCGGTTAAATAAAACAAGTTAGTTGTTGTTGTTTTTCCTCACGCAATTTTGTTTTGTTTTAAAGTTGTTTTTTTTTTTTGTTACAAGAAAATCAAATAATTACCCTTTTTATTGGTTATTTCGATGCTAGAGAACATTTTTTTTAATTTTTATGTAAATTATATTTTGAATTTTTCAATAATCAAATTTCAAAAGTGTTTATTTATATTTTTTTCATTTTTTTTCAATATAAACCAGATAATAATTTATTCAGCATCGATGGGACAGATAATAAACGGCAATCCAATTTTTCAATTAAGTGATTTAAAAAAAATTAAGCTTTGAAACGGATATTTCATTGAAATTTCGTTATTCGAACAAAGTTTGCATGATATGATGAGCAAACAATAACAACAACCATGCATTCTGTGTGTTGTTGTTGTAATTTCTACCAACACATCTTTCGCAAATCTGGTCTTTTCAATATTTCGTAATACGTTTACTAATTTTCAAATTAGGCTATACAAGCTTTTTCTATTAACTATGCATTTGCGATTCTGTGAAATGTTCTTGCAAAACAATACCATAGTGCGGCATTGCATACTTTTGGGCGTTACGTAAATATTTTCGAAATACACGCATATTCATTTTTCGGTTCAATTAAGTCATGTTTGGCACTTGCCATTGTAGACGGGTTGATGGCTATACACACTCAAATTGTGTTTTGCACAACCCGCATGGCATGAACCCAGCTCAGCTTTCCTAGCATACCATTTCACTCGCGCCTGCTGATATGCTACAAATCTACACAACGTCCTTTGCACTTTGCCTGTCATTTAATGTTGATTTCGATATAATTTACTGTCCACCAAATTGCTTTCATATATGTAGTTATGTTTGTTGTTATAATTTACTGAAATATGCTTTTAGTTGCGTAATATGCGTAATTCATATTTTCGTTGAATTTCTGTTAATGCGTATTTACTTGATGTTAAAATAAACGCACTTTTACCCCCTTTGATTTCAAGGCTAACGCATATCATATATACATACATACACATATGTATATGAATATAGAGTTGCTGAATTTTCAAATTAACTCATTTGAAGCCAAATTTTCGGGTCCAAACCCTCCACTTCCGAATCCAAAAAGTCGTATTTTCCAAACAAAAGATGTCCTCGAAATTCCATAAAAAAATTGGGCTCGCCCCTTCCCAAAATCCTGGATCCGTCACTGCCCTATGTCACGCCTGAGATGGCCATTATTCATCGTAGAAAGCCCCTTGAAAATCAATTTCGTAGTTTCAGATATTAACGCGTTCATTCAGGCAAACAAATGGCATTCTAAATATTTCGAGACTTATCCCGAAATGCTTTTTGTTTTGCAATATCTATCTAGAACGAAAAAAACTTTATACAAAATTATTCATAAATGCAATTCATTGGAATTTTATAAGTTCTGTGTGCATACATATGTATATACATATGTATGTATGTCAACCATAGATATAGACAATTACGGTTAGCTAATGGCTGTGATTTCTCTAAAGAATAATTGTCATATTAAATATTTTTCCATATTTAAATGGTTGATTACATATTACTTTTATTTTTTAATGGCAAATCTATTATGCTGCATTTTTGTTATAATTTTTGCTGATTGTATAGTTTTGCTAAATAAAATATGTTGAATTAAATATATAATTTCTTACCTACAGTTGTGCTCAATATAATAGTAGTGATATTAAATATGGTATTAAATTTTTTTTTTTTCATTTTTGGAAATTCGAAGAAATCAGAAGAAGCTTTATTTTAATAATTTTCAACTAAAATATAGAGAACTTTGTAACAAAATATATATATAAAATTTTAAAGTTTACCGAAAAGGCTGAAAATTTAAAATTGGCCATCAAAAAGGGTAAAATTTTTTAGTAAATTTAAGAGTATGCAGTTTCGAAGACCAATAAATTTTAGTCTAATAATGTTAAGTCAAAACTTGCTCGAAATTTTTTCTAAATTTCCAGAATTTTTTAAGTCAAGGCTGTTGAGTGGTTTATTACATGCAACGCATGAAGAAAGATTTATTTTTGTATGGAAAAAAATACCCAACATCTTTGACACAAAAAGTCCTCAAATTCTGGGGACAATTTGAAGTACTTCAAACTCGCACATTAATATACTATAATTGAATGAGCGATACAACTGAGTACACAGTTTTGTAGACTAATCAGGTTTAGCCTAATAATGTGAATTCAGAACTCGCTCAAAAATTTCGGGGATTTTTTTTGTTACTGAATTTGTTGCGTTGCGTGAATTCGTCCAGACAACAAATGAACAGAATTTCAATTTTGTATGGAAGAAAATTTTCAAAATCCTAGAAATCTAGGAAAATTATTGAGCGAACATAATTTTAGTGTGTCTATCACTTAGGCCAACTAGTGGCTACATTCCATTTATTTGGCTGCCAAAACTGAAATATCAGTTTGAAACCCCTCCCCAAGGAGAGGGTCATCTAATAAAAGGAATGAATAACCTGTGAGTACATCACCTTTCAGTAGATCTTTTTAGATTTCAATATCAAATTTAAACTTTTATTGCTTAATATGAACTCCCATTTCCTACATATACTCATATAAAATTTTCAAAAAGAAAAATCTTCACATTTTCTATTAATCACATCCAAGATAAAGTTAATTAAATCTTCCAAACTCGTTTATATGTACCCTTGTTGCCATGCTAATAGACTACAGGAATTAACACTGGGGTGGATTTATGAGCAAGTCCTCATTTACAAAAGTGCATCATAGACATTTCAAATATTATGTCAATGTATGTATATGTGTGTATACGTATCTCACGTGGGTGTGCAAGAATCTTGATCCCTGCCAACCACCATCGTATAAAAATCTGGATAATCATTGAGTCGCTTGATCCAAAAAAGAGGATAAAAAAGTGGGTAATTTTGTTCAGAGAGGTTCACTTTTTACCCATGTTGAAAAGATTTTTGCGTGTAAGTGAGAGTGCATACTTTTAGGCACTTGTCGTTTGCCATACAAATTCTAAAAATATGCGTCGGTGTTAGTAAAAATTTGTGAATTTTTGGAATCAGAGTTTCACCATAGTTAGCCATGGTTGGTAGGGATTATGACTAAATCTTTAAATATGTATTCAGTAAAATAAGTACACACGCCAACATACACATAGTCAGACTTATTGAAATTGTTTGAAAGTTTGTTACGTAAGGTGCTTCACCTCAAATAAATGCGCTGCCAAGTATTCCCATGTAATCCTACACCCACATGCATACACATACAAGTGCGTGCATACATACCCTGTAGGGAACACAGTGAAGTGAGAGATAAATTTCTGGTACCAAATGAGAACTAGTTTGACGGAAATTTTATTGAACAAAATTTGTTTAAGAGTTCTGATCGAGAAGTTAGTCAACAATCAATAACCAGATCTATTTTTTTCAAAGATTTTTAGCTATCTAGGTTATTGCCACCTAGCGCAATTTTCATTTCTATAAATAGTACTGTCATTGCGTCGTTAAGTTTGTGCTACGTTTGAAACCCGTATCTCTCTGGTAACTTACTGAAAAATCGATCGCAAGATCTCACCAAGTTTTTTAAGATTTTAAGGTTATATTGACCAGCGCACCATCTAGCGGAATTTTCTGTATACCGCAACGCATAGATTTTGGTTGTCGATCCATTTAACTAGTTCCAATGCTCTAGCCTGCCAGAAAGTCACTAAGAAATAGAATTGCAAGGTTCGATGTTTTAAGAAAACTTTCTGCATGCGCCACCTAGCGGAATTTTTTTTACTTGTGCTAGTTCGAAACTATTGGAAAATGAATGCATATGAAATATTTTCTGGGACCACCTGTTTAATTCGCCATTTGTTCACATTTAAAAAAATATTAAGCTCAGAATATCCTTAAAGCTCACCAATTCAACACTGCACATTTTCTCTACAGGGTATATTTGCATACATTTTTATATGTATGTATATATATTCAACTAATATTTGTTAGCAGCTGATGTGTTGGCACAATTACTTTACTTCTAATTGAATTTACAAACTAGGTTAAAAGAAATTCACATAAAGCTGCCTACACGTTATGCACGTATGCACATACCTTCGTAAAGTAAGTAGGTGAGTGACTAGTTTATAGTGCTGAATCAGAGCATGAGGAGTGTGAAAAAAGAAGAAATTAGTAAAATGGAAAATATCTTGGCGCTTGGTAAGCGAAATGCATGTCATGTGAGTCATAGTTTGAAAAACAAAACTTTGTTCAAAAAGCAATGGCGCCATCGTAGTCTGGTGGAAAAGGGTGATCGGGCCTTAAGAATTAAAGAAGAGAAATGCGATATGAAGGAGGCAATGAAAGCAAGTCAAAAGTGAGGAAAAGGACTGAGGGTTCTGCTAATATTTAATTTAAAAAAATTACTAACTACATTGACCTTAAAAAAAACCTTTAAAAAAAATTTAAGAAAAGTTCTTCTATGAAAAAAATTATATCTAGAAGTTAGAAAAAAAAGTTTGAAAAAAATTTTAAGAAAAAAAATTTAAAAAAATTCTTTTAAAAATTATTATCTTGAATTTAAAGAAAATATTTTGAAAAAAAAAATTTTATAAAATTATTCTATGAAAAAAATTATTATCTTGACCTTAAGCTTATTTATTTTATTTAATTTGTTAAAAATTTGCATTAAGTAAATTAAAAATTTAAAAATAAAAAATGTTTGAAAAATAAAATTTTTAGAAAATTTGTTTTATCTTGACCCTGAAAAAAAAATTTTGAAATAAAAAAAAACAAAAATTCATCTATGAAAAAATATTGTCAAGACTCTGAAAAAAAAAAATCTTGGAAAAAAGAGTTCAGCAAATTCTTCCATGAAAAAAATTGTTATCTTGACTTTAAAAACAAATGCTGAAAAAATAATGTTAAAAAAAAATTTAAGAAATATTCTTCTATGAAAAATATCATTATCTTTAATTCAAGCTCATTTATAGTAAAAAAAAACAACTTTAATTAATTCCAAACTTTTCTTATCGAAAAATTAAGAAAAAATTCAGAAAAAAAGTTTTAGTAAAAAGCTTACATGAACAAAATTGTTATCTTGATATTAAAAAAAAACTTTTGAAATAAAAAATTTATGAAAATTCTTTTATGAAAAAATTTCAAAAAAAGGGTTTCGAAAAATTCTTCGCTGAAAAAAAAAATATTATCTTTATTATCATTAAGCTCGTTCATAGTCAGCAAAAAATTTTAATAACTTCAAACATGCTGAGCGTATAAACTAAAAACAAGTGCTTCAACCCCCTTTACTGTAAGTCATTGTATTTCGACCTCCTAACTTATACAAATGCCTGTATCAACTGATTTTACTTCCTGGAAGAAATCTCTACACTTCATTTACTTATATGTGACTACGTATGACACTAAATAATTTAAGCACTTCCATTTGCCGTTGAAGCATTTTTCAAGTGTTGAAATTCATCAGGAACTTCTCAAAAAGCACTCTCAGTTGCAAACTTGTAATTAATATGAGCACACATACATAGATACATATATATAAAAAACATATGTATACGAGTATGTATTTAAGATGAAATACTAATTAATTCTAAGTTCACTTCAACAGATGTTCCCACATTTTGCGCAACAACAAACACAACTGCATAAGTAATTTTAGATATGCTATTTTAGAAGTCATATTCTTGAGATAAACATATGCATATAAATATTTGTAGATTAGAGTATGCTTACATAGAACACGCTTAGCATTCATTATCATGAGATTTTTGCTAATAATATTACACTTTACTTGCATATATTTAGAGCAAATCAGGAGTACTTAGTTAGAATGCATATCAATGGGGATATTGGCATTTTGGGGAGGCTTGTTGAAGACTTGAAGACTAAAAAACGATATCGAAGACTTTCGAAAAACTACTAAGATTTCTGGGACACATTTTTATTTATGTTTACTCAGAAAACCATACCAATGTTTAAAGCTTGATTATTCTGGAAGAAACAGAACTATCAGAACGAAGAAACACTACCTGAGGCAAGAAAATCATATGACTTACAGATGATAAATTTATCGTTCAGAAAAAGGTTTAACAGTAGTGAGACCAGCTTGGAATCTTATCAACTTTTCTCTTAAAACTAGATGCAGCTACTATGAGCAGCTCTCAGAAATTTAAAAAAAAAATGCGCTTTTTCAAAATTCGATTCAAAAACACCCTATCTCAGCTAAACATGATGGAATTCTCGTTCAGATAGGGCATTTTTTGAAACTCATTTTGAGATAAAGCATTCTTCAAACAAATTATTAGATATGTCGTTTTTTTAAAATATTTTGAAATAGGATGATGTTTCACTCAGCAGTCGATATGCACATCAATTGTTTAATAGCGATTACTAATAGTAATGATTTCCAGTTTGATTGATTATTTTCCTGAGAATCCATTTAATGATTGATTGTCATTACCTTAGTTATTTAAAGATTATTTTACAATAAATTAAAAATAATCAAAAAAACTCATGATTTTTACTTAATATTAATTTGGGGTTGTTTTTTGGTTTTTGAAACTTTTTTGATTATTTTTGATTTTGTTATTGTTTTTGATTTTTGAAACATTTTGATTACTTTTGATTTTGAAACTATTTGATTACTTTTCATTAATTTAAATTTTTTTGATTATTTAAAATTTTTTTTTTCATTACTTTCTATTATTTTTAATTTTTTTGATTATTATTGATTATTTTTTTAATTACTCTTGATTATTTTATATTATTTGATTATTTTTGATTTTGTGTTTGTTTTTGATTTTTGAAACTATTGAATACTTTTCATTATTTTTGATTTTTTTTTATTGCTTTCTATTATTTTTTTTTTTTTATTGCTTTCTATTATTTTTGATTATTCTTAATATTTTTTTATTACTTTTGATTATTTTTCATTTTTTGATTGCTTTTAATTTTTAAAACTATTTGATTACTTTTCATTATTTCTCATTTTTTTGATTATTGATTTTTTTTAATTACTTTTGATTATTTTTCATTATGTGATTATTTTGGAATTTTAAATCTTTTTCCATTACTTTTTATTGTTTCTGATTACTTGTTTTTTGATTTCGTTGCATTACCAACTAAAAAATTCGTGTAATTGTTTACTAATTACAAATCAAATTTAACAGGTCTGATATAAACTCGAGTTCGTAGAAAATTTTAATATTTCCTACAATCAATCCAGTATCAAAACTTTTTTTTTCGTTGTCAAATTTCAATAAAATGTTTTTTCAGGTGGTCTATGGTAATTTATCTCCAATTATTCGATATCGAGAAAAATATCAAACTTGATGTAAAAAGAAATTGAGAAAAATTAGAGAAATTTTTGAGAATTTTTAGACGTACACTTTTTGAAGTTAGATTTTAATAAACTATAAAACTGTATAACCAGAAATGATTTTGACCCTATTGACTGAAATTAACCTGGATTTTGGAACTTTTAGGATTTTTTCCAAAGAATTTCTATGAAAAAACTACCTACAAAAGCACCCTATGGTTGAGTAGAGCATCACCCTATCTCAGATTTTTTTCCAAAAACGACGCTTTCCAAAATTCGCTTCAAGAACGCCCTATCGCAGGATAAGTTTAAAAAAATAACATACATACATATCTCAATGAAAACTCTATACATTTTCGGCTGAGATATTCATCACCAAATTAAATGAAATAACAAAAGTCTTACAAAAATATTGCATTCCTCTGAAAATTTTTGAAAATAACCTTCATGTAGCGAATCATTTTTGTTGTTATTTTGCCAAATATTCTACCCTACTTGGGCTCCAGTTCTCACACACCTCTCTACACACACATGCACACAAATACATAAATTTAACACTAAATAAATAACCAATCTTTTGTATGAACAAATCGAATGTTGCGTATACGCCCAGTGGCACTGTCGTGATGCAGCGAACAAACACGCGCACGCTGTGACACACAAAAAACACACCGAAAAGTGTGTAAAATGGTAGGGTGACAGGCAGCAGGCGGCAAACAACAAGAAGCAAAAGACAATCAAAAGAGCAGACAATGTTGTCACGCCGTTCAAATTGAGAAACGAAAAATAGAAAGAAAAAAGTTTAGCCCAAAAAAACCAGGCCATGGGCAAGCGTAAATCTTGGCAACAGTT
Organism: Sphenella marginata; assembly: GCA_951509765.1. Taxonomy (NCBI): domain Eukaryota; kingdom Metazoa; phylum Arthropoda; class Insecta; order Diptera; family Tephritidae; genus Sphenella; species Sphenella marginata. Next base: position 99,183,126 of record OX608080.1, on the reverse strand, counting down.
TCAATTTTGCAGTTTTCTGCTTAACGAACAGAGTTTTCAATTTAAGCTGCCAGTGTCAGAAAATTTGCTAACAATTTTTGCAACAACTTTTTTTGTTTTAGACACTTTTACTACCTTTATAGTAGGGCGCCTTGTTGTTTGGTTTTTTGCGATGCAAAATTGGTAAATTTTTCAAAATTTAGGGGATATTCTCATATTCAAAAAAATTAAAAAAGGTGGATAGAGCTCAATTAAGAATTCAAAGGTGAGATTGAAAATACCAACAGGTGTCGCTTGGATCGAAACTTTTTCGAAGAAATGAATTCGGCCATTGATTTTGAGAAAACATGACGGTGAGCTTAAAGCATCAACCATATTTTAAAATAAAGTTGAAAATATTCCGCTAGGTGGTGCGTGCAACAAAATATTTAGAAATTCGCAATAAAGAACACTCTTAAAGAAACTTAATAGGTGAGCCAAAAGTTTAAACCAAAGTTCAAAATACGTTGAGATGTTATAACAAGAAGAAAAATATTTCGCTAGATGGTACACAGATAGAGATACATATTTGGTAGTTAGTCCGCTAGGTGTTTCTTGGATCTAGAGGTCAAAAAACCTCGAAAATATTAGAGAATCTTACTTTCGATCATTTGGTAGCACAAGAGTAAAGTACCTACTAGAAACTTAGCTCATATCTCAGTATACAATAAAAAACAAAAAATTCCGCTAGAGGGCGCACTTATAAAAAATTTCGAAAATTCCTTCAAAAGTGATTAAATCTAGCTTCGAGAGGTGTCGCAATATTTAAGAGAAATAATGGCGCCAGATAGCGCACGTATCAAAAATTTGTTCAAAAATTTAGGAGTTTTAGCTGTTTTTATGTAACTTTCAGCCCAGCTAGCAAGCTGAAAACGTGATGAAAGGGAAAAAGTTTAAAATTTTCCGCTAGGTGTCGCAAAGATCGAAATATTTAAAAAAACTCCTTTCTGTTGAGTAAATTTGGTTTGTATGCTAAAAATATAAAAACTATAGAACAACGAACAATTTTTGTATAAGACTACCCTTATATAAATGCACCAAAAATTTGCAGAAAATTTTTGTTTGGAAAAATACGAATTTAAAACAAAATCAGACCTCAGCTTGACTTTAGGCGCTTAAATTGTTAAAGAAAAATATTCTACTAATATTTTGGGTTCATTTATATAAAGGTAGGTTTGTTTTTTGCTATCTATTCTCTCATCTTTTCGCGCGCCTGCTGAATTTACAAACGAATTTCGCTACATAAAATCTCTTTTAATCTTGCGTTGGACATGAGCTTATCTAATACGTTTCTCTTTACTTATTTTAAACCAAAAACAAAAATTCTTTGCGCTTTGTATGTATTTTGCATGTTAACTAAATTTTAAGCAAATATTTTTTTTGTTTTTTTTTTGCGCTGCTTTTGCATTTTTAATGCCGTCAACTAAATTCAAGAAATTTTCGTGTACGTGCAAAATTTGGCCAATTTTGTGCTTTGAAAAAGTTTTGTATCCTTGTTGTTTTTTTGGCGCTCGAAACGCGCAAAGCACCTTGCACGCTTTGCTGTTTATTGCCTATTTAGTTGACGCAAAGTTGAATTAGTGCGCAAGAAGTTTTTCAAAAAGAGGTTGATAACATGCCAATTAGAGTTGATATTAAGTTTCTAAATTTCATAAGCAAAATCAGTGAGCTCTAACTAAGTAAATTAAGTTGCAACAAGTAGAAAATGTTTAAGATGTTTTTTCTGTGTATTTTTTTAAGCCCAAAATTTATGCAAGCCGTTTTGCTTCAAAGTTCTCTTGCTGCTAGTGGTTGTTGTTGTTGTTTTAATCTTAATAGATGTATACCTGCAAGAAAATTTGTTTATCAAGTTTTCCGCTCAAGTGTATTGCAAGCACTCGCAAAAGTGTTTAGGTGAGATAATTTAGTGTGTCTTACTATAAGCTTTCTAAGCTGTGTGTTATGACAGGAACGTGACTAAAGTTTTCTTGGTGCATATGCACATTAGACTGTGCAAAAAAAAATATTATTCTTTTCTGTAGTTATCTAATGAGTTTCCTACTTTGCAGATTGAGCCAGGGCCGCATTATAGGCTGATAAAAATATAATTAAAAAAAAAAATTTTTTAAATTTTAAAAATTAAAAAAAAATTAAATAGAAAATTTTAAAAAAAAATTTTAAAAAATTTCAAAAAAAAAAAAAATTTAAATTTCAAAAAAAATAGGACAGGGCCGCATTAAAGGCTGATAAAAATATATTTAAAAAAAAATTAAAACAAAAAAAATTAAAAAAAAATTAAAACAAAAATGAAATTTTGTTGTTGGATTTTTGCGGTCTATTTTGTTTACATATTTGTAAGTTTTTGCAAGCTCGAGACCAAATAAACAATAATTCGTAATGAATTTAATTGTCAGTTTTTTGGGAAAAATTGATAATTGGAGAAAAATTACAAAGGAAAAATCAACAGCGATGGATAGGGAATTAATTGAAGTGGAGATAAGTGCATTGTGACGTCACAGGGCATCATTGCTTAGTGTTGGAATTTTCTAACAGCGGCTTTGGTGCAGACACGAGTTCGAATCCGTGTCCGAAAAGGGATCTGATGATGAGCCTGGAAACTCTGAAACATGTAATCCTATCCATCGCTGTTGATTTTTCCTTTGTAATTTTTCTCCAATTATCAATTTTTCCCAAAAAACTGACAATTAAATTCATTACGAATTATTGTTTATTTGGTCTCGAGCTTGCAAAAACTTACAAATATGAAAAAATTAAAAAAAAAATTAAAAAAAAAACATTAAAAAGAAAATTAAAAAAAAAATTAAGAAAAATTTCAAAAATAAAATTTAAAAAAAATTAAAAAAAAAATGTAAGAAAAATGTAAGAAAAAAATTGCTATCGTCTACTGCATAAAGTGTGGAATACATATGTATATTTCAATTTAAAAAAAATTTATTTTTCTTACAAATTCTATAGCTTCTGTCTTATTACCTTTACAGCAATCTAATTAGGGTCGCAGCCACGGTTGCGGTTTTCGGGTCCAAAACCCCTCTTTGGAAACCAAAAAGTCATACTTTTCAGGAACTGTTGATAAGAGATGTCCTCTACATTTCATAAAAAAAAATTTCTCCAAAACCTCCCCCAAGCCCCCCTATTTCAATATCCTTGATCCGCCACTGAGTCTGCCAAACACATCTTGATTGAAAAGTGAATTTAGCAGCTTTTAACCACCTTGATCTCACTTCAATATAATGAAATGGTGATTGTTGATTGAATCCAGAATGAACAATAACTGAATGAAAGCGCGCAAATAAACCTTTGTTTAACCAACAACAATGCCAATTGCATAGCAATGAAAATAAATTAGATTGACCCGTAGCGCCAATTCACAATCATTGCTAAAAGCTAATATCGTGCGTATGACCTACTGGTCGTATGCCAATTTTGGCTACCACTAGAGCGCCAAAAAGTATGCAACAAAATCCTGTTGTGTTACGTTTTGTTGGGCCGCAAGCTAGATTATGGATAGAGGACGAGCATTTTGCATATGAGATTCTTAATTACTGCAGCTGCTCAAAGGTGCGCCAGTAGCCCACGAATACTAGACTGAGGTCGATTTCAAAATGTCGCATTTTTGATTTCTGGATGATATTTGGTGTTATTTAGGGAAATAAAGTTTGAAATACTATGAGCTTAACAGATGGAGAGTCATACGTTTTTTACCAACTCCAACACATATTTTTGGAATTTGTAATAAAAAGTGCCTAAAAGTATGCAGGCTATCAAGCAATCTTCACACAATTAAAAACCGAAATTATCTAAACAAAATTAGCCAATTTTCTGGTTCGCACGACTTACTGTTTATCTAGAGATTCACCCGTTCGTTTTTGGGAGGTTTATTGCCACTGAATTTTATACCTTTCGTACATAATTTTAGGCGCACTTTTTGCCTTTACTTTATTAACAAGTCAAATTTGGTTTCTCTTCTGCCCTCCACCTTAATATACCATTTGTACTCCTCACACACATTCCACTCTATATACCACCCTCTAGTCACATCTACACACTACTACCTTGAAGGCATAAAAAATTCCATTTTTTCTACATTTCACACTTTCAGTTTATTCGTCGCCTTTTTTATTTTCACCTGATGCCGCTTTCACCTTTCACTCAACAAAGTACACAGCAATGCAACCCACATACGAACATAGCCAGAGTATTCGCATGAAAATGCAATTCAAAATCACGATATTCAGCTTAACAATCGTAAAAAAATAGTACCATTTGCTTTTATGCCTAAAAGTATGCTTTGCAATTTTGGTTAGCTGGATATAAATGTGAACATGTAGGCGTAAAATAGAGATATTAGGGTTGTCTATAAAAAAAATTAGACTAAAGTGTGGTATAGAATATTTAAATCTATAGGCAATAGCGCTGTTTTTCTCAACAAGTTCATTGATTGACTCAATTATTGTGGCGCCATTATTTTTTGGGGCTATTGGAACAAGCAAGGGGGGGTCAAGCCATCAACCACAAAGTTTTTCCCTCAGGGTCCTTGGTGTTGTCACAAATTACCTATTTTAGTCACACATAGAGGTATGAACTGATATAGACTGATACATATATCGTGATATTTTCCCTTAGAGAACTGAGGAGTAAGCTTCAGCTAATCTCAAGGTATCATAAAATTGTGACAGCTCAATATCTGTCAATTGCCGATGGTCAAGAAAATTGATAAAAGGGATCATTATTGTGCCAAAAGAAATACAAAGCAACAATTTTTAGAATTTTTGTCTGTTTGTTTGTGCGTTTGTTCGCGCATCACGAAAAAACTGATAAATATAATTAAATGCAACTCTCATGGTTACATTACTAAACGTTTAAGTCAAAGTATAAGATATCCGCAGCTTCGCTAACTCTAACGGTTTGGGAGTTATCGATCAATATGTGGCTGGCCCAAAATATATTAATACAATATGGGTATTAAACGAAAGGTGTGAGTAAACGCTGCAAGAAGCAATGTTATTAAGTTTCATATCTCAAGTAGTTTCGGAGATACTTATTATTATATTATCAGTTGTGTGACGAAAAAGGCCTATACTCCCTTCATTTTTTTCAAAAACCCTAATGTGTATATTTTTTATACATACATATGTATGTAGTAGTGTGTGACATCAGTTTTTAACAACAGCTTGTGGTACATTTGGCACATTTAATCAAAGTACATGATGAAAAACTATAATCTAAAATACAGCCATTCATGTAACTAAAAATGTATGTGAGTAAGTATATGTGAGAGTAAAAGCTATTTGTAATACATATGTATTTACATACACACACAAAAAAATATACTATTACTGTCCTCGAAAAAGTAACTACAACAAAAAACAAGTAGATATTTATATAAAGCAACAACAACATCAAACTGAGGTACATACCTTACCAGCTTTATTTTGTTGTTGATGCTCTTTTATGTGGTTACAACAGATGCAACCCACAAAACTGTAACAACAACAACAACAAAATGAAAAACTATTTAAATAATAAAACTTAATATTTTTTTCCTTTCTGCTTTGTTGGTCAGCTGTTCGGTCAAACCGCTGCACTGTAACTAAATACTTGCCGCACTGCCCGACTACCCCGCTTGTGCGCCTGTGTGTATGCTTTGTGGGATTTTAAGTGGTTGGTTATGTCAATGCTGCCGACTTTTAGGGTTGCTTCTGCTTTATTTTTTTTTTTATTTTTTTTTTAATTAAATTACACTTAAAGATTTATTTAGCACACTTTATGCTGTTAAAAGTTATTAAATTTCACTTTGATTTATGATTGGCGTTGAAGCGTGCAGAGGAAGCGAGCTTCGTGTTTTTTTTTCCTGTGTTAAATTGTGGAGCTCGAAATCGCCTTGGCAAGAAAAGCCAGTAAATCGTTAGGCACAACAAAACAAAAAAACGTAAACATTCCACAATTTTTTTTTATTTGAGCTCAACAGCGTACGAGTGTGTTTGATAATAAATAATTTTGAGAGCTTAAAGTCGTTAAAGTTTACTGGGCACTGTTATTCTAGAAAATACTCAGCGATTATTTATCATCGTTAGTTGGCTATAACTTGCGCCGATTGGTCATCGCAAGGAAGGGCAAGTTATGCTACATTTTTTTTTTTTTTTTCAACTCTGTGGGGCGGTCCTCAACCTAGCAACTTTTTCTTTGGGTCCTACGATAACTTTTTCTCTCGGTGCCCCCGATAAATTCAGACAGAAAAAATTCTTCCGAAATCCTTTTTCAGAAACTAAAAGTTCAGAATCAAAAATTCAGAAACACATTTACGATCCTGCATTAACCCTCTCGTTATCTACATTTTTATTTTTATAACGATATTATGAATGATTTTTTAGTTAGGTTTGAAAGGGTTGTGCTGCACTTAATTGGTAAATATTTAAAATTCTGAGCCATGAGCGGCCATACGTTAACCCATTGACGACCTCAATTTTCTTTTAACTCTGAAATCAAATTTTTTCTCATCAAAATAGTTTTACATAGGCTTAAGTAGGTGATTGTAAGCATTTTAACCCTTTAAACGCCATGCCTTAACCCATTGGTGACCTAAATTTTTATTTTTATAATTTCTAAATAAATTTTTTTGCCGGGATGTTTAGCGTTATAACATAAGTAATCATGCATTAACCCTTTGGTGAACAATTTTTTTCTTCTTTAGAATTCAAAATCAAATTCTTTAAATAGGAGTGTCTATAATTTAAAATTTTTTTTTTTTTTTATTTTTTATAACAAAATTTTTAATGTTAAGCTCTTTTCAAAGAATTATTTTATAATGTCAACATGTTTAAAAATCTTTCAAAACAATATAATAAGCGCCTAAAAGTATGCAATGCTTAGTTAGGCGTTTCTACTTCTACCACAAGCAAACACTTTTCCACTCTGTCATGCAGCAGAGTCGCATACCCTTAGGCCTAATTGTAACATAGAACATACAAAAATTTGCTGAAAATTTCTTTTCGCTTCTGCAATGGTCAGCTAATTCTATGGCGCCCACTTAAAACATTTTTGAAAATTACCTTCAAAAAAAAAAACCCAAAAAAATGCTTAAAAATTAAATTGCCAAAATAAATATAATTTTAAACTTTATTTTACCGCATTGCGCTTTTGGTGACAAGCGTCAACTCAAGCGCATAACAGTCAAATAACTAGCATATTGATTGGCCTTCACCTTCTGCTTCAGCACACACCCACACGCATACACACACACGCTGAGAACAGGTAATTCATTTTATGATCTTTAGGTAAAAGCCATTACGTTGCCATCAGATGATACCTTGTGGTCGGCATGATGCAAGCTGCTATCGCAATTTAGTCCAATAAGGAGGGTAATAAATGTGAACGTTGTAGAAAAAAAGAGGGCATTTTGTTTGAAATGTGAATGGATGAAATAAAAAAAAATTTTAAGTAGCAAATTATAAAGTGCAAAATGTGGGGAAAAGAGTCAAAACTAGTCAAACACGTGACAGGGAAAGAGACGAGCTCTAATAAAAATGGTTCCTGGCACATTCGACATAAACGAATAAGCCATAGCTATGGAGCTGCCTAATTATGACTAACATCCTTACGAGCTGACCAAGGTAACAACCAATCAGCCTAGTTGAGTAGTCACGCAAATCTCCGACTGAATTGTGGTCATTGTGCTTTGTTGCTGGGTTTATGAATATTGATTTTTGTTCAATCTTAATGTTACGTATCAAATCACAGGAGTCATTCTTTTCTTAACTTACTTCTCCCCTCCATTTTGTACAGCTCATCCATGGGATATCTAAACCTTAGCCGATTTACATTGAAAGTCTTCATTCAATAAAGTTCATGAGTTCATACAGCAGTATATGTATTATGAAACTCTTAAAGAGTGTGACTACTGCTCGTCGAGAGTGGATTTTTTTTCTCATTCCAAAAAAGCACTTGCTTGCAGAAATGCTTCCCCGAAGGATCTATCGACTGTAGCTATTTTCCCTGTGAAAATTAGTGCCCGAATTTACCACAGAATTTCCTATTCTTTGTTTTGTCCTCGTTCTTTAACTCTGCTGCTGAAAGTATCCAGTCAGCGCGTGCCAAGCCTAGATTGATTACAAACTTTTTGGAGCGGTCCTTGCCAATCGTTGAGCATCGTCTCTTAGGTCTGATATTGCTCAGATTAAACAGGTGCGAGAGCTGATTGCAAAATTGTCTGCTCTCTGCCTCCTTCCCAGCTTGTCAACATCGGAGTTTGCCTGAGTTGCGTTTCTTAGACCACCCTAACCTACATCAACGTGCATTCATATCTACACAAATCGATTTATTAAAAGTCTACCTTAGCAACATTTACCTAATAATGTCCTTAAATCACTGCCAAAGGAAATGTGATTCATTGCGGTGAAAATAAATTTATTTCTTCAGCCAACATAAGCTCTACAACAACACAAGAGGATATTGTTGTGCTATAAAGAGTCAGTATCACTGTTTGAAATTCTGAGGATACCAACCATTTTAAAATAAATGACAAATATAATTGAAGTAAAATATTTTTAAGATGGTTGATAGGTAAAGTTTGTTCCACTGATGGGTTTTTGGCAAAGCACCTTTTCAAGGTGCACTTTAGAAATCGTTAAATGAATTTCAGAATAGTAAATTGTGCTTCAGAAATTGTAAAATGAATTTCAAAATAGTCAATTGTACTTCAGAAACCATAAAATGAATTTCAGAATAGTCGATTGAAATTCAGAAATCGTTAAATAAATTTCAGAATAGTCAATTGTATAACTTAAGAAGTAAAATTAATTTTTTTTTGAGTTTAATTATCTCCGCCGCGTATGTGCCTGATGCTACCCATTAGACTGGGTCGGTCCCCATACAAAAAAAAAAAGTTGCTAATGTCCGCCCCTAAATTTAAAGATTATGTTGAGAGGGTTCTGGAAATTTTTTTTTTTTTTTTAACCCTCCGAAATACAGCCGAAATGGTTTTTTCGTTGTAACTTGGTTATTTGACGGCCGATTTTTAAGATTGATATGTCATTATTTTTGTCTTTAGAAGCTTCACTTTTCTTTCTTATGTCTTTTTAAGCTTTGAAGTCGCGTTCGCATGATAAGGGCAGAAACAAAATTTTACCCCCCCTAAAGTATATTTTTTTCCTTACCAAACGAAAGTACTTAAAAATTCAATAAAATGTTGCCTTCAAACTATATTACTAAAATAATAAACAAAGAAGTTATTTCACTTTAAATATTTATTGCAACTGTTATTTTTTCACAAAATGTTGCTCATACGCCATGGTGTACACTATACAAGAGAACAAATGATTCAGGTAAAATAAGAGTTGCAATAAATATTCAAAGTGAAATAACTTCTTTGTTTATTATTTTAGTAATATAGTTTGAAGGCAACATTTTCTTGAATTTTTAAGTACTTTCGTTTGGTAAGGAAAAAAATATACTTTAGGGGGGGTAAAATTTTGTTTCTGCCCTTATCATGCGAACGCGACTTCAAAGCTTAAAAAGACATAAGAGCGAAAAGTGAAGCTTCTCAAGACAAAAATAATGACATATCAATTTTAAAAATCGGCCGTCAAATAACCAAGTTACAACGAAAAAACCATTGTATTTCGGAGGGTTAAAAAAAAAAAAAAATTTTCCAGAACCCTCTCAACATAATCTTTAAATTTAGGGGCGGACATTAGCAACTTTTTTTTCGACCCAGTCTACTACCCATACTACCGCCTTGCCACCAAACTACCTCCAAAGTTTAAGAAAGTTTTTACGAAAGCTTGAAAAGGCGCAGAAATAAACAATAAAAGCCCAAAATATGCGAAAACTTTCAAAATTTAATTAAATACAAGATTGAAGTACTTCAATGGCAGCATGAAGTGAGTGGCAAAATAGTTTTTCAATTGTAAAATATTTTTTATTTTATTACTTACGCGCTCTTTACACTTCACCGCCTCATTTTTTTTTTTTTTTTTTTTTTTTCAAACAAAACCCACTTAGGCGAAATGTAATAAACATAAATACTTGCAAATACTTAGTTATTTCATTGGACAGCAACAACAAGCGCAAGAAGAAACAAAAATTGAGTAAATAAAAATACAACAAAAAAATTTTCCAGCTACTCAACATAAAAGCAGGAAATACAAGCATTGAAAGAAAGTTAAAAAGTTGCTTTTGGCTGTTTTTAAACTTGCACTTCCGCTTCCGCATGGCTCACACACAACAACAAACAAATATACAATACGATATATGTAAATATACTTAGTGCACATGTATGTGAGTATGTATTTATGCAGTTGTGTTAGTGTGTAGTAAGTAAGGACATGCAAAACTTTGTTGCTGTTGCTTTTGACAGTTCTCATTCTGTACCCGCTGCTGCCACGCTACTTACTTCCTGTTTCACACGCAACCAAACTAAGCCACAAACAACGGGTTTTGGTTGCATACAAATGTGGACACTTTTTGCTTTTATAAACTATTTATATACCCAGTAGGGGTAAAAACTTTTGTTGGAAAACTTTTGCATTCAGCCGTCAAACATTTTCTCTCAAATATCCCAAAGAGTATTTAATTTTCTTTCGACATTGTCATAGTGCTTATCTATATATATAAAATAGGATGTATGTACGTATGTATGTATGTTATAGACTCCGGAACTACAGCGCCGATTTTGTTCATATTTACAGGATAGCTCAGTAATAGTCCGGAGAGTGTTTATGTAAAGTTTTATACCGGGAAGTGGACCAGGGACCGAAATATTCCAAACTTTTTTATTTATACTACGATTTTCTTAAAATTTGGTACAAAGGTAGTCTTTTACTTTTGTTAAAATTTGCGGTAACTTTTTTTCCGGGAAGTGGACCAGGGACCGAAATATTCCAAACTTTTTTATTATTTGTGCGATTTTCTTCAAAATTAGGACAGAGGTAGACTTTTACTTTTGTTAAAATTTGAGGTTAAGCTTTTTCGGGGAAGTGGACCAGGGACCGAAATATTCCAAACTTTTTTATTTATGGTGCGATTTTTTCCCTAAATTTGGGCAGAACAACGTCTGCCGGGTCCTTCTAGTTATAAAATAAAATTCGACCATTTTTAATCATTTTGGTAGATTTTATTAAAAGCTTTTGGAACAAAATTTTTTGGTATACAATTTTTTAGAAAACATTTATTGGTATAAAATAATTTATTTCAAAATTTTATTATATGAAATATTTTGTTACAAAACTTTTTGGTATAAATATTTTGTTACAAAATCTTTTGGTACAAAATTTTTTTGGTATACAATTTTTCAGCACACAATTTGTTGGTATAAAATTTTTTAGAAAACATTTATTGGTATAAAATAATTTATTTCAAAATTTTATTATATGAAATATTTTGTTACAAAACTTTTTGGTATAAATATTTTGTTACAAAATCTTTTGGTATAAAATATTTTAGTATACAATTTTTTGGTACATAACTTTTTGGAACAAAATTCTTTGGTATACAATTTTTTTGGTACAAAATTTTTTTGGTATACAATTTTTTAGCACACAATTTGTTGGTATAAAATTTTTTAGAAAACATTTATTGGTATAAAATAATTTATTTCAAAATTTTATGATATAAAATATTTTGTTACAAAACTTTTTGGTATAAATATTTTGTTACAAAATTTTTTGGTAGAAAATTTTAGAGTACAAAACCTTTGGTATAAAATTTTTTTTGGTACACAATATTTTGGTATAAAATCTTTTGATATACAATTTTATAATACACAATTTTTTGGTATTCAATTTTTGGTATAAAATCCTTGGTATAAAATTTTTTTTTTACAAATTTTTTTTTGCAAAATTTTTTAGTCTAAAATTTTTTAATACAAAATTTTTTGGTATATCATTATTATAAAATAATTGCGATTGCAGCTTTTACTAAGCGACACTACCGGGTATATACATATGCACCCACCACCATACATACATACATATGTACATATAAAATACACACACCCTCTTATTTTTGTATATGCCACGTCTAGCCGTCTGTGTGCTCGTTCTTTTAGCTATGCTTTCATAATAGTCTTCGCTTGTTCATGCATTTTCTTTACTCTCTAAATTCCAGTTTATTTGCCTGCATAAACATTTGGGCTAACATTCGTATGTGCTGGTTGTGTTGTTGCATTTTGTAGAGTGAGCAAAGTGAAGGATCTAGTAGAGGGAAAAAAACGTAGTGCTGCACTATATTTTCATAACATTTTTTGTTTTTGTAGCAAGTATTTTTGCTTTTGTGTGTGTGTGTGTGATATATGTGCACTCTTGTTGCACAATTTTTATGCTCTAACATGAAGTGACACCCAGCTGAGCAATTGCAGTTTCAGTTTCAAGTACTTACTCCATTTTGCAGCTTAGCTTTCAGTGTTTTTTTTGTGTATGTTTGTTTTTATGTAAGTTTTTGCCCCGCAGCTATGAACACTTCACACAATTTTCAATGGGATTGCAGTTTATGGGAAATTGAAAAGTTGTTCTATTGAATGTGGTGTTTACATTTAGTCGTATTGAAAATATGGCTTGATTTCAGTGAATTAAAAGAAAAACTCATTTTTCATTAAATTGTAAACAGTTTGCGTTATTAAAAAGCTTGAAAAAGCTCGGAGCTCAATTCTTGTAATTTAGTATTGGAAAAAAAAAAATATTAAACCTTAATTTTTATTTAATTTAAATTTTACCTCAAGCTGGTTAAACATCCAATTTTGATACACAGAATCTTTACGCGCAATTCGCGTTATTTGGAATAAACAAAAAAAAATAAAATTTTTATTTTGCACTAAGTGTCTTGCACATATACAACATCAGTATATATGTACATACAGCAACAAAAGCAATTATCCCATAACTCAAGCTAGATCCCCAGCAATACATCGCTGAAGAATTCATTCAATTCTATGTAGTCGTTATTTAGTGATGCTTGTACAAACATACTTCTGTTCTCTCTAATTAAAACTACTGAGCCTTTCTTCATGAAATATGTAATACATACACACTTATACGATTCTAATTTCACTACATGTATAAAAATAAGTTCGGCTAAATTTTATTGCCACAACTGTACAAGTGGGGGGAATAAAATATGATAAATTGGTTTCTAAACTTTAAGTTGAACTTCTAGCAATATATCGGTGAAACTTTTACTGAATTATAAACAGCGGATTTTTTGGGATGTGCGCACAAACATACAGACAAACACACACAATTTTTGTTTTTTTTTTTAAATCGGTGTTCGGCTTACGCAGTAGTGATAATGACTACAATGTTCTGTTAACGGCAATGTTCTGTTAACGGCAACTATTCCCTCTCATTTTCAATAATTTTTCTCTCTTCTTATTAACGTTCCCCTTTCTCTTAGTCTTCCTCTTACCCTCACTTTTTCTGCTTATTCTTCGTCTCTTTTCCCTATTTTCCTAGCGCTCTGAGTTTATTTTTCCTAATTTTGTTTATGACCAAAAAACATATCGCAAAAAAAATATCCTTCCAGCTTTTTCTATTTTCCTTTTTCCAATATTCAAGGACTTCTATACCCGCGGCATTGTACACCATTAATAATTACATCACAAATAATTAAATAATGCGTGATTGTTTATTTAGCGCGTAATTGACATGTAATACATTTTCATTATCACTTATTGATGAAATATTTAAATGAATTTAATAAGCAAAAAAAATATTTTTTTTTTTGTTTTTGTTGTTATTGTTTTGCAAGGTGTGAACAAATTTTTGTCGCATCAATTAATGAAAGGTGACAAATTTCATGAAAATTCAAAACCTGGAAAATTGCAGTGCTGCAAACCACGCTGAGTGTAACGGTATAATAACCGATTCAATAATGCTTAGAATTGTTTGTATATTTGTTTGTAAGCGCATCACGACCTTCAAACTGCTTCGAATTTAATACTTTTTTTGCCCAGCTTTTGCTAGTGATTCATTCTAAAACATACGATACTCTTTAAAATTTTTTTCATAAGCACTTAGCGTCCTGTTAATAAAATAACAAAATCACTCTGCTCTCGGCCTCAAACTGAAAAAATTGTCAGTTCGGTTCAACCTGATATGCCACCCTGATAAAGCATATGTACATATGTATATTCAAATGCTGAAAAAATATTTTAATTTAAATTAGCAACGTGTCATTAACTGACTAGCGCACAACAATTAACAAGAGCAACAACATCACAAAAAATATCATTAAACTTACTTTCGTACCGCGGTTGTTTGACAATGAGTGCTGTCAAGAATTAAAATCATAGGTTAAGCGTATTTAAAATTTTTAGGTACATCCAATTTTTAATACCTAGCAGTAGTTTTTTTCTGTAAAGCTGGTTTTAACTGCACCCGATTTTATGAAATTGGTTGTTTTTTTACAATTTTTTTTCTACAAATTTTTATTTTTTATTTTTTTTTTAAACAACATCTTTCCTTTTTTTATATTTTTTTTCCCAAAAAAAATTTTTTATTTTTTTTTTTTATTTTTTACCAAGTTTTATTTTTTTAAAATTTACTTCCACCTTGCTTATTTTTACGCAAAGTTTGCTTTGCATATTTTTAGTGATAGTTTAAAAGTTTGTTTTTCAAATTAAGTTCACCGTTTTTAGCTGTAATGAGAGCGTGAGAAAATGCACGCACGCCGCTTATTATGTAAAAACCAGCTTATAAAATGCAGAGGCATGCGAGTAAATTGTTTAAGTTCTTCAAGTATCATTTGTATGTAAGTGAAGTGATATAAATAAACTTTTAAGTATACATTAGGGTGGCTTAGAGTAGACGTGTTAAATAATAATTACTAAACACAATGATTGCCAGTTTTGTTGATTATTTTGGTAATTAGAATTACTTTAAATTTGTAATGATTACTTTTCAGTTAATTAAAAAATAATAAAAAAAAACATAAAAATAATGAGTCATAAAATATAATTTGTAATGATTATTTTTCAGTTAATGAAAAAATAATAAAAAAATATATAAAAATAATGAGTCATAAAAATTTTGATTACACTTGAATAATTTTGATTTTTTTTTTTTTTGGATTATTTTTGATGTTTGTTTTTTTCGATTATTTTTTAAATATTTTAATTATTTTTATCTTATTTTTGTTAATTTTTATTTTTTCTTGATTATTTTGTATAATTATTTTTTTTTTTTTTTGGGAATTTTTGTATTTATTTTTATTGATGCTTGATTTTTGATTATTTTTGATTTTTATAAACTTTTTTTTGAAATTTTTTTTTTTTTTTTTTAATAATCTTTTTTATTTTTTCTTTCAGTTCGTTTTTGTGAATTCTTGTATTGCTTATTTTTGAATATTTTTTTTGATAGTTTGTTTTTTAGTTCTTTTTGTTAATTTTTGAATAGTTTTTGACAATGTTTGTGTTTTTTAATAATTTTTTTTTTCTTAATTTTTGTATAAATTATTTTTGAAAATTTTTTTTGATGTTGATATTTTGATTATTTTAGATTTCTTTTAATTTCTTTTTAATATTTGTTTCTTTTTTTTGAAATTTTGTTTTTATAATTATTGTTTTTTTTTATTCTTTTTGTTAATTTTTTTAATTTTTGTATTTAATATTTTTGAATTTTTTTTTTGATGTTTGATTTTTTGATAACGTATGAGTTTTTTGATTAATTTTAGATATTGTTTTTTTTTTGATTATTTTTTACTTTTTTATTTTTTTAATTACTTTGAAATTTTTAAATAATCGTACAAAGTCATGATTATTATCTGATTTCTTTAAAAGTAAGCAATTTATAATTGCCTTTTCTTGAAAACAGTTAAAATAATCATTACAAATTAAAAAATGCGTATAATTCATCGATTACTAATTACTTATCAAATTTAGTAGGTCTGTTTTTAAATTATCAAAATTTATTTTATATTAAAAATTCTATAATAAATTAACACTTATAAAATTGTTTGTTTAAAAACGACGAACAGCAAACTTTTTTTTCCCCACCGACCCAGCCTAGTAGTAATAATTATGTACATACATATATCACTACTATCTACACACACATACACAAATTTCGTTCTATTAAGAAGGCTTTCCTTGTTCTTTTCATTATATATTCTCTGTGTAGCTACGCAGCAAGACAAAAACAAATAAATATAAAATACTTAGTACTTACATTACATATATATTTTTACTCGGAAGCACATGCAATTAAAATGAAAACAAAGCAAAAAGAGTTACAATAACAAATCAGCGTAGAGAAAAAAAAAATAAATGCTATGCAATTATTGCTCTACAATTAAGCCATATTTACTGTACAAGCACGCAAATGGTACGCCATTGGCAACTAACAAAAACAAAACACACAGAGAGAGGAAGGATGATGATGAATGCGAATTCGTTGCGGATCGTAAATTTAATAGACTTTGTTAATTCTACTAGTTGTTGTTGTGTCTTATTTCACTTGTATTGTATATTGCTAGAGTATTTTCTTCTACTTACATTTATTTACACAACAACATACATACCTAAGTTTGTATACAATTTCCAAGAGTTAATAAAATTGCAATTTTACTGGAATTCACCACATTTGTGTATTCTTGCGCTTTACTTTTCTCTGGAATTTCATATATTCTCACACATATACACACACACGCACTTATTTTCTTGCATCAACATATGAAATGTAAACATGAAGTTCAAATAGAATTGTTTAATATTATCTTTTTTTTTTTTTGAAATGAAAACTATGTGACAATTTACATATTTGTTGTGTATTAAAAAAAAAAAATTACTATCAACGTTGCCAAATGTGAAAAAGAAGTGAAAATACTTGTAAAGCATGGCACAATATTCCGGTTGACATTAAAAAAACAAAAACAAAAAAAATAAAGTAATGAAAACAGAAAAACATTACGCTGTGTTTATGCGGGAAAATGTAAAAAATTGCTATCCAACAATGCATTCAACTTGATTTATTGGCAAATTATCGTTTTAATATATGCAAAAAGCTTTTTGCATCCAAAAATTTTGAAAAAATTAAATTGCTTGGATTCCTTTCTTCCAAATTTGTATAAAGTGAGCGCATATAATTTTCGCTTAAAATAAAATAATTAAAAAAAAAAAAAATTTAAGTTAAAAAAAAATTTTTTAAATTTAAGTTTAAAATAAAAAACAAAGGAAAAAATATTCAAGTAAAAAGAAACAAAAAAATATTTAGTTAAAAAACCCCAAAAGAAAATTTTATAGTAAAAAGAAAAATTTAAGTCAATAAAACAAAATAATACGACAACCGAAAAAAAAGTAAAATCGTTATGCCAAGCTTTGCAAATTTTTTATTTTACTGCCTGTTTTACGAAAAAAATTTAAACGAAAAATTATTTTTTAACTAAAATTTTATATGAAAACAAAAAAAAATATTTAAGTGAAAAAAAATATAAAAACAGTAAAAAAATATATAAAAACAGTTTAGTTAAAAGAACCGTAAAGAAAAATTTAATTAAAAAAACCCAAAAAAAATTATTATAGTAAAAACAAACAAAAAAAATAAAACAAAAAGAAATTTAAAAACAAAAATAAAAATGAAATTGCTGCAACAACCGAAAAAAAGTAAAATCGTTTTCTTTTTTACTGCCAGTTTTACGAAAAAAAATTTCAATGAAAAATTATTTTTTGAATCAAATTTTATTTTAAATCTGACTGCGAAATTAAATTTTTTTAATTAAATTTTTTGATGAAACTGGCGGTTAGCAAAATTTACAAAATATCATATACATACATACATACATACGTAGCCACATGTTTGACATAATAAATCTGTAAATTGAATGCAAACAATGTACGCCTCGCTGACTATTGAGTTTACTAGGCAAATATGCGCCACGGCGTATGAGTAACATATTGAAATGAGAAGCTTTGCCGTGAATACGCTGTGGGGGATAATATCGTATCTTAAAACAAAAACTATAAAGAACTTTGCTGACGATGTTGAGGGTCTCTAGATTTACGATCAAGTCATTGAGGAACGGAATCTTAAGCATTCATAGAACCATGCGAGGAACAGTAATCACAAAGAAAACCATACCAGTGACCATTACAAAAACCAGTGACCGGAGCAACAGTGACCACTAGTGGAACTATGACAGTGACCGGAACACTTGGCCAGAAAAGTGGGCATGACCTAAATCATATTAAGAACAAAAACAACAGGCCGGTACACTAAGCATGGCATAAGAAGAACAGGCCATGAATCGGAGTATCGGAGTGGCCGGAATAGTGTTCGGAACAGTGACCATTACCAGCACAGCAAACAGAAAAGGAACCATACTAGTTACACTAACAGAGACCATAAATAGATACATGAAAGTAACAGGGAAAAGTGACCATAAATGAAGTGAGTGGAATCGTAGACGGAACAGTTCGAAGAGTGATTATAAATGTGACCAGAGTAGTGACCCAACAATCGCTGCTACAGTGATTAGGAATGGAACCATAAAATTAAAGAATCACAGTGACCGAACCTGGAATCCTCACGGCAACCGCGGCCAGAGCAATAAACATGGCCGGAACCACGACAGTGACTAAAACCGTGAACAGAGCAACTTTTCATGAATCACTTAAACTGTTCAAAAGTACTCATGTAATTTTCCAAACTGATGGGTAACTATCTATAATTTATCAACTTTTATGAAAGGTAGCTCATTTTCTAATTAATTTTACGGCCATCATAAAAGTTCACTGCAAGTTTTATACACAAAATATGGCAACAAAAACGTTTATATGAGAGAAAGCGAATACACACACAAATGATAAATGAAGAGTGGTGAGAGTAAATAGTTGGTATATGTAAAACATTATGTACGAAATTAATTTTTTGATTATGATTTGTTGTCTACAAGATTAAAGTAAATGATGTTATGAAAAGATTTTGACAACATTTTTTGGTGCGAGAAGCTAAATGATTGAATGTACAAAAGTTCAAAAAGACTATGGAAATTGGTGGGACGTTTGAATTGTATTATATATGCTAGGAAAATATATTATATGTATATACTAGGAAATATTTAGCATTACGTCATTTATTTGAGATGGATGATATGAAACAAACTAAGGTCACGCCCACGCAATTGTAGCACGAAATTTGTAAAGGTATTAGTTACAATTTTCTCATGCTAAAAATTTAAAAGTTCTATGGATTTGTGCTAAAATTCTTATTGATCTTTATTCCCTACCTACCATCGCTATACACGTTTGCCGTAGCGATAACTCGACCACGAACACAATTAGTAATTTTTACTAACAAAAAGCGCCTAAAAGTATGCAGGCTCTCAGACCTTGCACACGCAAGAAGAAACACGGTTGAAAAGTGAACCACTCTGATCGAAATTGCTCAATTTTTCATAAATTTTTTTGGTACCCTTACTTCTCTCTTTATTCAGATTTATACCCGTTTGTGGTGGGCTGGAAATGTATTTATATATTAAATATCCGGTGATAGGTGCATCCAAAAAAAATTGCATACTTTCAGGCTGTTTTAGTGTATTGCGTGGCAGGATACTGGGTTGTATATGGATGAAAGTGCCAATGTTATTCAATTTTAAAATATGAGCTAATTAAATAGAATTCACTCATATCTTTACCCACGCTGTTTTTTGGTGTGTTAAACATTTACCGAATTCTACACTGTCAGCTCACGCATAACAACAAAAACAACTATATTCCTTCTATACCACCTTCAATCTAGTTGAGCCAAATGCCACATCTCAAAGTTTTCTTAATGCCAATTTGATATACTCTATTTCCCATGACTGCATTCACCTTTCACTCTTCTATAGCATACGAATATACTACATTAAATCAATTTTAAAATGATTTATGTCCATCTGTCAAATTCACGTTTGTACATATGGATTACGGTAAGGTTGAATAGAGTCGTAATATATTTATGTAGCAATACAAAGGGGCGTAACAAGAAAGAAGTGCAGAAGACATCGCTTAAAAATGCTATAGCAGCAACACAATTTTCTTGCGCAATCTTCACGAAAGTCACAACAAGAGGTAACACAAGAAAATTATTCAGAATTGAAAAGAAAAAGTGTGAAATCCAGATTTTAGGACTACCCCGCACTCGTTACGACGCTGTGTGCAAAATATATCGTTAATCGATTATATAAGTAGGTATATACATACCTATTTGCACACATACATACATACATACATAATTCGCATATGCATTGAACGCAACACTTAACACTTTTACCTTTGGTTACTCATACGCCATGGTGTACCTACATTTAGAAATTCACCAATAGACATTTGTTTGCTGTTGTTGTAGTTGCGTAATAAGCTAACGCGGTCTAATGTGTGCCAAATTGATATGTGTACATGCATTATATGAAACATAAGTTTATTACAAAGCTTATTGAGATATTTACTTGGCACACATATCGCACACTAAATCAAAAAGAGTCACAAGTCAAAAAATCTAAAATGTTCAGGAGAAGCAAAAAACGTTTTCTACAAATAAAGTTGGAATTTAATGATCAAATTGGGTTTCACCGTAGAGGAAACCTTCGTGGAGGATGATTTAGCTAAAGTTTTTTAAGTACCGCAGCGTAATTTAAGCAATAACGAGAAATTTTGACTTATGACACTTTAGATGAAATTTTTTCGTTGAATGCTGAAAATTAAGTCAAAATGTGTCACTTTAATTGAAAATATTCTTTTAAATACCCCTAAAGTCCTCTAACAATAACAATAATGCAAAAATGAAGCAAATTAAGCATTACATGTTTATATTTTTATTGTGTGTGTTCAAATTAAACTTTATTCAGGTCAGAAAACGCAAATTAAAATATATTTAATAGATAGAAAAATAATAAAATGGAAAATTTTATACCAATTACACAGTGTTACAAAATAAAAACAAGTAAGGAAGTCTAAGTTCGGGTGAACCGAACATTAAATACCCAGCGTTAGTTTTCAGAACGAGATACAAATACCATGACTTGGCAATGATATAGTCCCTAGAATCTTATTTGAAATTTTCTATATCAAAAAAGGGGGCGTGGTTTTCATCCGATTTCGCCCATTTTATACACCAACCTGCTTTGGCCAGAAAGTATCCTGGATAACAAATTTCATGCAATGATCTACATTTTTACTTAAGTTATGTTAATTTATGTGATTTCCAAATTACCGATATCGAAAAAGGGGGCGTGGTTATCATTCGATTTCGTCCATATTCAATAGCATCCTACCTTGGCCAGAAAGTAGTCTGCATAACAAATTCCATGCAAATATCTCAGTTTTTACGCAAGCTATGTCAATTTATGTGATTTTCGAAATTTTCGATATCGAAAAAGGGGGCGTGGTTATCATCCGATTTCGCCCATTTTCAATAGCAACCTACCTTGGCCAGAAAGTAACCAGTATGCAAAATTTCATGCAAATATCGCAATTTTTACTCAAGTTATCGTGTACACGGACGGACAGACGGACAGACGGACGGACATGCCTTAATCAATTCCTCTTTTTAACCTAAGAACTTTCATATAAGGAACCCCATATCTAACTCGATTATTTTGCGCCGTTACATAGTACCGTTATGTGGACAAAATTAATATACCCTTGTACTAGTACTAGTACGCTGGGTTTAAATAGTAATATAATTTGAAAATTTACCAATAAAATACCAAGTACCTATACGTATACGTAACTTTTCAAATTATATGGAAAAATAAATTTTTTTTTCCAAAATTAATTCACAACATAAATTTATTTGAAAACAATTTTTCTAACATTTGAACCTTTTCATTTCACAAAGTACAACGTAAAAAATTTCAGTGTACACATATTTTTGTACATGAATTAAGTTTTGCACTTCAATTTAAAAATTTTGAGTCCCACTGCACATTATAATCATTATTTGGTCAAAAAACACACTCGTCAAAATATTATAGGCGATTATACTTACATTTTCTATTAAAAAATCGCAGCTGTGAAGGAAATCTCGAAGTCTAACAAAAATTTTCACCTATAGTGTCACAACTCGAAATAGTTCTTTTTAGCTGCAAAGTAAATACTCAATGCGCACATTCACAACTAAAAATGATACTCTTTAGTTGATGCTGTTTAAGTGAATTTGGTTAAGCAGGTAGTAGAAAAACAGACATAACGGTTTTTTTCCATTTAACGAAGAATGTAATGTAAACAAATTTTTGGCGGTGGTTAGAGATGTGTTCTGTGAACTCATTTATGGGAAAAAAACGATTTTGAAAAATTTTGACTTGTGACTCTTTTTGATTTAGTGTGCGATATGTACATACGCAGCCCAAATACAAGGCAAACGTGCAGGTAAAACAACTCTCGAGTGGTTAAGTAAAATTGTTGTGTCAATCAAATCATTGGCTTAGGAATTTTCTGATGTGTTTGCTAAGCTTAGTAGCTAGGATTTGAAAAGAAAAGTTATGTGTAGCACATTTTGTTTTCGTAGTTGGGTGATGGCCATTGCTAAATTGAATTAATTGATTGATGGCCTCTATTCGTAGGATGCGTTAGACAGTGCAAGTCTGGTTTAATAAAAGTTAAAGCTTTTTTTTAATTGGCTTGCAATTGTCTTGGAAAAACTACACAGGGTCTAGATAAACGTTACTAACCAGTAAAAATACAGCCATTAACATTTTCAGCCTGAGTAGAAGTTGTGGCAAATTTCGCTTAACTTAAGTTAATTTAAATGAAATTTGCCATATTTTCTACTTGGGCTTAAGTTAACTTAACTTAACTTAACTTAGCTTAACTTAACTTAACTTAACTTAACTTAACTTAACTTAACTTAACTTAACTTAACTTAACTTAACTTAACTTAACTTAACTTAACTTAACTTAACTTAACTTAACTTAACTTAACTTAACTTAACTTAACTTAACTTAACTTAACTTAACTTAACTTAACTTAACTTGGCTTAACTTAACTTAGCTTAACTTAACTTAACTTAACTTAACTTAACTTAACTTAACTTAACTTAACTTAACTTAACTTAACTTAACTTAACTTAACTTAACTTAACTTAACTTAACTTAACTTAACTTAACTTAACTTAACTTAACTTAACTTAACTTAACTTAACTTAACTTAACTTAACTTAACTTAACTTAACTTAACTTAACTTAGCTTACCTTAACTTAAGTTACAATGAACACTTAACTTAACTGAATTTTACTTACCTTTACTTAACTTAACCTCACTTAACTTATCTTACAACTTACAACATAACTTAACAGCAAGAACTTCATCCTACACTCAGCGGTCAATATAACAAAAAAAATTTATGTTGTGTGACCCTGAATTCACATGGTTAATAGTGCTGTCAACCTTCAGCTAACTCTCTTAATTTTATAATGTGTGCTTGCATCTATTCAACATTGACATAATTCTATTTATACCACCATTTTATTTGAAAATAGTTATTCCACGCAATTTAGTTATTTCAAAACTAAACAAAAATAGTCAGCTGTCTGCCACTATGGATATTTATGTAATAACGACAATTTCAATTAATTCTCGTTGTGTTGTTGTTGTTGTTGTTGGCCTCCATTTGCACCACCAACCAACTAGCATATTTAAAGGTTAACAGTGTGTTGCAATGACGTCAGCAATGGGTTGGCTCTTCTAAACCTACACATTGAGATCATTCGTTCTAGTGCGCGAAAATTCCATAAAGTTTTCAATTTACATATACAAACATACATACATACATACATGCATACTCGTAGCAGCGTTTTCAGGAAGCTGAGGTATTTATTTTACTGGTTTACACTTTAAAATCTCTTCACTGTTTTTTTTTTGTTGATTACATAGCTTTGGCCGCTGAGGTAAACATAATTTGGCCTGTTGCTGGACGGCTGCAATGGTTCTATGGCTTTAGTTGGTAGTGCTTCAGGCAAATTGTGTATGTATGTTTGACATAATAGTTTGAGTAGAGTAGCATTCTAGCACACTATTATAAAGCCAGAGCGAGTTTGTTCAAGTGTGCATGAGTCATGTGTGAGTTGAATTGAAGAGTTCTTTTACTTAGAATTCATGCTGGAAATTTACATGTTATTCGAAACTTGTTAAGCACACTGACTATTAACGTGCATAGAGGGACAACTTTTCTGTTATAAATGATTCTTTAATATTTTGATTACTTCATGTCAAAGTGTTGTTTTAAAGTCTGTAAAAAAATGTTAGAAAGCTAAATGGAGGAATTCTTTGTTTTGTAATATGTATTTAATTGGAGGGTATGAGCTTAAATATTATAAATTAGAAAGTCCTGAAGTTTTCTAACAACAAATTTAAAAAAAATTTTTTAACTATTTAAAGGCTAAAAAATGTGTCTGAATATTTGGAAATTTTTATCGTAGCCACCATGAACTGTATCCCATAAAATAATAAATGTTTCTCATGTCAAAATAAATGATAAAAAAACTTAAAATAATTTTTAATTTACCTTTATTAAAGTGGCCCTTTGCTAAGCCTTTGCTGTGCCCATTTGAAAATTTTCAAAAAATTTTAATTTTTAAGATGAACATTATCACGGACATCTCTTGACATAAATAAAAAATTCAGTTTATACTCCCGGATTCTCTATGCCAACGTCAATATGCGTCTATTGATACCCCGCTACGCAATCTCGGGAAAGAAAACATTCACGAAATGAAGTATAAAACAAAATAAAATCGAAATTGAAATCGTTTGCATCGTATTTCAGATCACTCAAGATGATTGAAAATAATTCGCCTACTAAAAATAATTACTCCTTCATTACTATTGATTACATGACATGCATTATTTGTATTGCCTACTTTTATCATTTAAAGGGTTTAAAGGGCTTTAAAATGTTATCGATTTTTTTCCGATTATTTTACTGTAGATGATAGCTATTGTCAATTTCTATCGACATTAATTGTAGTATTCAATTCGATATTACCCTTCGATTTTTGATAATTTGTATCGATTAATTTATTTGCATAAAACGATTGAAATGTTATCGACCTTTGTTTCATTTCTCATTCATCCCTTGACTTATTCTGTTTTAACCTATTTCGTTAATTTTATGCTGTAGTAAAAACTACCTTATTATATCTATATTATTATCGACCATTTTCGATTATTTATTTATCGACAGTAATTGTGGATTAATTCTACTTTAATCTATAATAACTATAGATTTTTAGTATTTGTATCGATAAATTTTTATTCCTCAATCGATTGTTATTTTTGTCACCTCTTGTCGATTATTGATTTATTGATTCATCTCTCATCCCTCCGTAATCCATTTTGCATACAATATTACGATATTATTATTATTTATTTTTTTTTTATTCCTTCCACTCTTTCGGATTTTACAGATTCTAACCAATTTCGCCAATGTTATTCGATAATAAAAAGTAAGCCAAAATACCTATCGATTATTATTAATTTCTATCTATATTCAAAAGTTTGCATAAGTTTTTTGTTTTCTTTCAGTGATTACCAATACAGATTTTTTGATTTCTATAGCTACTTATCAACTTTGCATGCGTTTTCAAGGACTTTTCCAATGCCTGTAATTTTTTATATCGATTTCTATTGATTATTACATTAGTTTTCGGGCATTAAAGCGTTCTCATTTCAACCGATTACGATAACGATTGTTGTCGATTAGTGCTTTGGCTCTTAACGGGTTTTATCAATATTTTTCTTCATACCGTGCGATGCTCTCCCTTTCCATAAATTTCCATCGACCTTTGTCGATTTTTAGTCGATTACTATGCAAATATAAATACTTCCATCATTTTATTCGGCCGATAACGGTTTTTTCGTTTATTGCTCTCTTTCGATTGTTAACATGATTTCTTAATATTTAATTATAAAACTTTTTTTTATTTCTAAAATTTTTTTGCAATCGACTCTAATTGTGTTGTAAGTTTTGTTTGTGAGCGAGTTTTTCGCTCCCTAAAGACGTCTCGAAAAAGTGGACCTAAAGTACACGTTGCCTACTTTAAGGCGCTTATTATTAATTTTATTACATTTTGACTGGAATTTTACTATCCCATAAAATAGTTATCTTTTCGAAATTGTTTTCAAAATCCAATTTAATACTGCTCTAACATCTCTTTAAAAAAAAATTTTGCCTTAAAATTTATAACAATAAAAAAAGAGTCATAAAATAATTTCAATTCTTATAAGTTCATGGAAAACTAAAAATAGCAAGAGCTCTAGTGCTTTATTATTATTTTCAATTAATTATCTTTTTACCAGAAAAGCAACAATAACATATTTGTATGAGTGACATAGTTCCATTACATTGTTTAAAACCTACTCAAACGCAAAGGCAAAGTAAGCTCAGTCAAGCACGAAACAGTTGACAAAAAAGGCAGCTAAGAGAGAAAACATTTGCTGTTTTTAAATACATTCTACATATGTACATACATACATACATGTTAGTTAATTCTAAACAGTTTAACTTCAATGAAAATATAATTTTTGAATAAATTTGAGGCAGCTTGTGATTGATAAAGGCACTCGTGGGCACGTAAATACATATTAAAATCAAATTTTCAGAAATATAGAAAAAAATATTTTTTTTTTTTTTTTTTTTTTTTGTGAAAATCGCACACACAAGTACCTACACTGAAATTTATGTATATAAAATGGTATGTTAAATGCATTCGTGCGTAAAAATGGGTGAGGGTTGAAAGAACAGGAAATGTACACAGCAGAGATAAATTGAAGATCTACTGCATGCATAAGTACGTGATTTTTATGAAGCGCTTTAAAAAATTGATGCATATATAGGGGAAAAAAAAATTCGTGGGAAGTAATTCCGCGGTGCTTCTTTAAATTTTGTCTTTCAAAATGATGGGACCTACAGGTTTTCGCCGACCCCAAATGGCATCTGCAACGCATATAAATTTGAGGAGGAGTCCGTGGCAAAAATACTCTCGGAACATTTGCCAAGCCACTGCCAATGGACGACTCCGTTTTAAAAAAAAAAAAATAAAATAAAATTCATACTACTTTTGTTGTTACCTAGACAACAAAACTACTTCCACATGAGTTTTAGTTTAAAAAACTTTCTTTTTTTTCTGAGCGAAATCTCGCAACCATTTAAAAATATTTTTAAGGAACATGATTTTCAAATTTGTTTTGTCCAAGACACCTAACGTAGCTGAAAATGGGGATTTCATATTTTGGATTTAAAGAAAACATAGAGAAATATATAAACTATTCACAAATAATTTGATTTCTCATATTCTGTTTTATTTAATTTTAAATAAAAAAAATTAAAAGAAAATAAATATATAAAAATTTTGGATAACATTTTTTCGAACTACAGGAAAATTTGTTTAGTTATAATTTTTTTTTAATTTCCTGTTTCGGATTTAATGTTTCGATTTCGCTCCATTAGCGTCGATATTTAAGCTATTTTAAAGCACTTATATAATTCAGTTAATTATCAGATTACAGGTTTAACTGCATAAAGAAAAATCCTCATTAGCATTCATTTGCTTTTTTTTTTTAATTTCATTTTACAACTTATTTCGATAGCATTTTTTCATATTTCCTTTGAATTATTAGAAACCTTTAAATCATTTCTACGTATTATCTTGCTGTAAGTTTTCGTATGAACCCTAAATAAACTTAAAATTCAATACAATTTCGTTTCTTTTGTTAGTCATACGTCCTAGGCAATCACCTTAACAAATGTAAAAAAGGAATATTAGTAGCTATGAGAGTTTTACTCTCACTGCTAACAACAACAACAACAGAGTTTTACTCTGCTTATTTGTAAAGAATTAATTTTACTGCTTTTTGTATGTATGTATTTTGTATTTGTCAATATTATTCCTATAATTCGTATGAAATTAAAATCAGTTAAAAGTAGGGCTGTGCGATTAATTGATTAATCAAAATTTTGATTATTCATAAATTCGATTACTCAATTAATCGATTAATTATGATTTTTGATTAATCAAAAAGGGTGTTTACTCAATTAATCAAGATTTTGATTAATCAAAATGTAATTTAATTGATTAATCGCCTTTTTGATTAATCGTTTTTTGAATGAAATGATTAATCATAAATTAAAATGGCTCAAATTTAGAAGTTCCTTAATACTTCAACCATTTGTTGCATCTTCGACATTTTGCCCATTCGCAAACCGACAACATCTCAAAATTTTCTAAAATTTTTTTATTTATTAATATTTTGAAGTACATATGTTTGGTTTTTAATTTTTCTTATTTTCAACTATTTCAAGGCAAACTTTCTCATAAAAAAATGAGTAAATTAATCAGTTTTTGATTAACCATTTTTGAAAATACTCGAGTAACACTCGTTTTGATTACTCAGAATTTTGATTAATCAAGTAATCGATTAATTGAAAATTTGATTAATCAACTTACTCGATTAATCGAATAAAGGCACAGCCCTAGTTAAAAGTAAAAAGCTGTATAATGCTTTAAAAACTTCATATCACATTAGATAATGGAAATTACTTAGGCTTACTCCGGACTTTGGGGAGAGTTAAACAAACTTTTTTTAAATATCTACAGCACCAGCTCCATGCAGAGTCAATTAAGCGCCACTCACTAAATTCGTAGATTGAAAAAAATTTCTCAAATCATTACACAAAATAAATTTTATTCTCAGCTCTGTCTCTGAAATTCGTAGTCTGTTCCACAAATTAATGTGTTTAAGGCAACACACAACTCCTTCTATAGCTTAGTTAGTCTGCAGCTTTTATTTAAAAACCTTCTTAGAACACCCACAAAGCTTTTATATGCCTTTTGTGCGCAATTTTTTTCATCAACCTAATCAGTGTTTAGCGCTTGCCCTTGCCGAGAATTGTTTGTGTGTCACCGGCTTCATTTAACCTTGAAACCACAGTCAGAGCATTAGGCAACGTGATAATTGATTCCAACAACAGACAATTCTGTGTAAAAACGTGCCGTTTGTTATGTTCGCTAATAATTAAGATGTACACATAATCCATAATGTGTACGACTGGGCGTATACGTAACGAGTAATCGGATTATTTATTGCTAGTACAAAGGAAATTGAAGAATGTTACGTATACGCCATGTTGCATCGCCAATGATTTCAATGAATTCCATAACAACATAGCACTTTAACTAATTAATGTGAATTATTTGCCTTGTTTATATAATAATTTTTTTTTGTTTTTTTGGCAGTAACAACAAGAAGTCGCATAATACAACAATAACAACAACAACAACAAGAGCAAGCCATCTACGCAAGGAAAATTAAAATAAATTAACATCAAAAATAATACAAAAAAAAAAGAAGAGAAGAAAAGCGTTTATCTTCGCACGCAGAAAGAGTGAAAAGAGCGTTGCTAAGTAATAAATAACAACAACAACTACTGATCATACACAAGTATTTAAATCAGTTAAAACGCCTCCATATAAACATCAACCCATCCATCACCACACCATCACATTGGATTACGCGCAGCTTTACTTTCGTCCAGAGCCAACTAGTGGCCCCATACCGCAGCAGTATCAACAACAACAACAACAACAACAACAGTACCAAAAGTACCAACAACAATACCAACAACAACAACAAAAATATCTACATCAACAACCATACCAACAAAAGTATCAACAATATCAACAAATACCACAACATTACTACAACTACAACTACAACTATAATCATAATTATAACATCACCAGTTCACGTTCCACACCCACACATTCGCCCTCGCCATCATATACGCATCTTCATCAACATTCCCATCATCAGCAGCATCATTTATTGAAACAACAACAACTCATACAACAACATCAATTACAATTACAACTGCAGCAACAACAACAGCTACAGCAACAATTACTTAAACAACAGCTGCAACAACAGCAGCAACAGCAACATCAACAACAACAACAACAACAACTTGTGTGTAACTCAAGTCATCATACACCAAGCCATCACAGTTCCACATACAGCACTTACGGTTCGTACGGTTCCTACGTGGGCGGTGGTGGTGCGACAGCATATCTTGGCACCAGTGGCAGCGATAGTGGTGTAGGTGGTCTCACGCCAATTGGACGTAATTATCGACGTTATCAATCGAGTGGTAGCGGTGGTAGTTTTAGTGGTAGCATCAATAGTAATTACCTCACTGCGGGCTCGTTAGGTGCCAACTACGGACGTATTTCACCAACAACTGCAGCCGCCCATACGCGTCCACTTTTAGCCTCAACATCGACAGCAGCTAGCAGTAGCTTAGGTGGTATTGGTAGTATTGGTGGTAGTGGTGGTGGTGGTGGTCTTGGTTGTGGCAGTGCATACGGTTTGGGACTTGGCCTTGGACTTGGCCTCGATCTCGACACAAGTGATTACGAATACGAACGTGCGTCGCTACACTCTGGCGCTTACGCTTACAAATCGTCGTCTTCACGACGTGGCAGCAGTCTTGCTGCCGATTATTTGTTGGACGTTGCAGCACGTCGTAACGTACCATCGCCGGCACTCGAACTTGAGCCGGATACTGATCTTGAGCTTGAACTTGATCTTGATTTCGATTTTGACGTGGGCATCGGCGGCGGCGGCGTCACTGGTGTTGATATTGACGACGACGACGTTGCAGACATTGCCCTCGATATTGGCTTGGGTCTTAACACTGACGAACTTGAAGATTTTGATATTTCGGTGCCTGAACCAGAACCCGAAGCAGAGGCGGACATACACGACGAACTTGTGCGTGCACTTGAACTCGAATTCGACTTTGGTCTTGAGCACAATACCCGCAACAACAACACCAACAACAACAACAACAACAACCTCAACAATTTACTCGATCTCACGCATAACGAAGCGTTCATCGGTTTCGACGATTTACTGCTTGACGAAGAGGAGGAGCCAATATTATCACCTGTGCTCCAGAGATCGTTGCGCCCATTCTCTTATCCGGCGCTTACTATTACAGCGCCAGAGAATAGTATCGCGAGCGCATCACCAATACCAGCAGCAACACCGCCACCGACACCGACGGGTTTTCTATATCCGCAGTTGGTGGTACAAAGCAACAAGACGTCACCGCAACAGCAACAACAAATTCAGCAGCAGCACCAGCAGCAGCAGCAGCAACAAGAACAACAACAGCGTCCACAACAGCGACGCCAACAACAATATCAAACTAATCAACAACATTATAGCCATCAAATACAAGCCACGACGCGTCTACCACGACACGACGACAGTTGCGAAGAATTTAACAACATAACCGACGATCCGACGTCTTGCGTCGGCCAAAAAAGAATGATGGTTAGCCGTTTGTGGAATAGTTGTTTCCCCAAATTTACGCCCGAGCATGTGCATCGGCATAATTTTTATTTATGTCAGGTAAGTGAGCGTGCTTTGCAAATATTCACTGTTAAACACACACTAACTATCTCTCTCTCTCGCTCTCTCTCTCTCCTTTAGTGGCAACGCAACACCCAAGTGCGCATCGTTTATCTCTTTTATCGTTGGCTCACGGCAATCACATGTCTGGCAGCACTCGTTTGCTCACTGCTCGACATCGGTCGTACCGACGAACACTTCGAGAATCATTATGCGAAATGGTGGATTTATTTAACCCATTGGGGTTTGCTCTTTTGCACGGTGCAAGCATGGTTGGCCGCATGGATTGTAACGCAGGGTATGATGGTGGAACGTGAAGATTTTGAGGTTGTGCGTCAAGCGCGTAAAAGTCATCTACATCACATATACTGGGTGCTCTATACATGTGCCACTGTGTATTCGTTTATCATAACTATGATTTATTGGGTGTTGGTGCATGATCCAGGTACATATGTTGTTGAAATACAAGTTGTTGTCGCTAATCAAATTTTTTTTCTTATTTCAATTTAGATATTCATAAAATAGATGTTTTAAATATAATGGTTCATGTGTTCAATTCGGTGATTATGCTCATCGATCTAGCTATTGTCGGACATCCGATCAAGTTGAGTCATGTCTATTTTACGACGGGTATCGGCTTGGCATATAGTATATTTACTGGCATATATTTCTTAGCTGGTGGTACTGATAGGTAAGTGCAGAAAGTTAGTTGTGGTTTGAACTGAATCGAATGGTTTTTAGTTTGGTCGAATTAATATACGAAAACGAAAGCTAAGAAGGAATCGAGAGAAAGTTAAAGATGAAAAGAAATACTCATAATAATGACTACGAGAGAGGAATGCTGATTAAGAATACAAATCTGAATACGAATTGATACTAAATATATTTTAAAATGAAAACAGATTCAGTGGGGAAACGTAGATAAATCCGAATTAGAATAAAAGCTCGAATATGGAAGGATACCACAGTTAGACCTTAATAACACGAAAGTGAACGCGAACTCGATGAGAATAGGTTATCACTACTGCTAGGTCATTAAGCAAGTTCGAGAATGCTGAAAAAAAATTAGTTTCAAAATTTCGTATCTTCGAATTTCGAACATACAAAAATGGAAAATAAAAAAAATTTCGTAATTTCGAACATCCAAAAATAGAAATAAAAAAACATTTTAAAATTTTGTAACTTCGAATTTCGAACAACCAAAAATTTAAATATTTAATGGGAATATGAATGCCTAAGTTCGTAAATGCGAAAATGTGAAATGAACAAATATCGAAAATTTCTAAATTCGAAAATTTTAAAATTCGAAAATACTAAAACGGAGAAAAAATACGAATCTTGGTAAAAAATTAAAAAAGGTATAAAAAGGGCGTTACTAAACACCAAATATCGGAAATACTTAAAGAATACAAAGAATTTCGAATTTTAATTTCGAAAATATGGAACATAACAATTAGCGTTGTTGCCAATAAGGAAGTGAGTACGAAGGGCATTCACTAATTCGACTTTAATTCGACAAAATCCAGGTGCTTATATGAATACGAATTCGAATACTTTTTTCGAAAGAGAAACTGAGAAAAAATTGTTTAGTTAACAATTTGAACACCAATATTAGCACTACTATGAGTATAAAAATTCGCAAATACAAAAATGTGAAAAAAAAACAAAATTCGAAATACCGAAAATTTCGAAATTAGAAAATACGAAAATACAGAAAAAGAAAATAAGAATCTACCTAAATAGTTTAACGCACACAGTATATTAAAAAGAAAGCTACAAAAATACCAAATTTCGGAAATACTTAAAGAATACAAGAATTTGGAAATTCGAATTTCGAAAATATGGAAAAAAGGACAGCCAAAATATTTGCATAGAATATGAAACAGAACTCTAGTACTGTTGCAAATAATAAAGTGAGTACGAAAGGAATAAACTAATTCAACTTGAATTCGACAAAATCCTGGTGCTAGTATGAATTCGATTTCGAAAACTATTTGCGAAAGAGAAATTGAAAAGTTAGTCAGCGATTTCAATATTAAGACGAGTACGAGTATGCAAGTTCGAAAAAAATTAAAGAAAACGAATTTCGAAATATCTAAGTTTTCGAAATTCGAAAATTTCCAAATTCGAAAAAGAAAATAACAATTTTCGTAAAGAGTTAAGAGCGCAATCTGAAAAAATCACAATACCAAATTTCGGAATTTTACATAAATACGCAAATTCGAAATTCGAATATATGGGAGTTCGTTGACTGACCGATATTATTATTAAGTACACTGTAAAAAATGTATAGCCAAATAATCTTCCATTCAAATATTCACTTAATTTCACATCAAACTTTTGTTTCTTTTTCCGCAGAAAAAACAATGTCTACATCTATCCCATGTTGGATTGGACCAAACCGGGCAAAGCCATCATTGTCTGCGTTTGTTCGATCATTTTCGTCTTTGTGGTGCATTTTTGTTGTTACATGCTCTACCGCACACGCGTCTGGCTCTTTACCAAGTTGTGTATACGTGGCGCACACAATCGCGATGGTGACATGGGTGAGGGACTGCACGACGAGGCGACAGCGCGTCTTGGTGGTGGCGGCGGCACTTCACAAGAGTACTCACACCAACAACAATATCCGATATTACATGCGGAACAACCGCATAGCATACATCATCACCATCAGCATATCCAACACCAACATCATCACCAGTATCAACAACAACAACAACAACAACAACAGCAACAGCACCAACAACATCAGTCTGGCGGAAATGTACAAACTGTTGACATGATGAGCACCAGCGGTGGTGGTGGTGGTGGTGCGGGTGCTGGTGTTGTTCGAGCTGCTGATAGTAGCATGGTCGCTAGTGGTGGTGGTGGTGTTGGTGGTGGTGGTGGCGGTGTTGCACATCATACCACGCCACCCTATTATCCACAATATTCCGGTTATCAACAACAGCCTGTGGTGGCGGGTGTCAATGTTGGTGTATTAAGCGCTGGTGGCTATTATCAACCGGAAAATAATAATAAAAGTAAACAACAGCAACAACAACAAAATCAAACACAACAACCAAACAAAAGTCAACAACAACTACTAAGTCAACAACAACAAAGTCAACAACAACAAAATCAACAACAACAACAACAAAAACACTCTTCCACAACGACCTCACCATCCGGTTTAAGTCGCACTGTAGCGCATTTAGACGCCGCACAACGTGACCAATTCCTAAATCCAAATAAAATTATGGAATATAAAATGTAAAGACGTTGTACCCGGCACCGATATACGTTCCACTTGTCCATGAAATTCTTGGAGCAAAATTGTGAGCAATGTCAAGCAGCCAAGCAACGTGCCATAGCGGAAGAGCGCGCCAAAGCGGAAGCACAAGCAGCCGCCGAAGCAGCAGCCATAGCAACAGCTGAAGCAGCAGCCGTAGCAGCCGCCGAAGCAGCAGAATTAGCAGCGGCAGCAGCATTGGCAGCAGCTGTCAAAGTCAAATCAGAATGCATGAAATGCTGTTGAATGAGTACTTTGTTGTAGTTGTTACAGAGTAAGTAACAGCATTGATTGATTTGTTGTTCGAACAGACTTGATGGCTCATGCGTGGCTATGTGTCTATGTGTGTGTGTGTGTGTGCAGTGCGTGTATCAGTTATGTACGCACGTTGTTGTAGTTAATGTAGATTCACATTCAATTCGATTCGAACGAGTGGTCAGTGGGGCTCCGTCGTTGCAAATGGTGTCGGGTATGTTGTACGTGGAGAGGACATAAAGTATGAAATGAACTAATAAAAAAACGCGTAATATGATGGTATAAAGTTGAAAGATATGGATACAAAAACAAACAATATGAAAACAATACAAATGCGGTATGGGGCCTAGGGTGGGTTGAATAATTTTTATAACCATAAAAAAATCGTACAAGTTAGTGTTAGGAAAGGCAAAATTGTTAAGTGATGTATAGCATTGTTAGGAGCGCAGATGTGTTTTAGTGTTTTTTTATTTAAAGTTTAAATTTTCTTTAGAATTTTTTTTTCCATTTTCTTCCATAAATAGTTAAAAAAAAATTTTTTTTCTTAAAAATTTTGTAATTTATTTAAAGTTAAAATTTTCTTAAAAATTTTTTTTTTAGAAATTTTTTTTCTATCAATTTAAAAAAAAAATTTCTTCAAAAGTTTGTAATTTTTTTAAGTTAAATTTAGTTTAAAAAAATTTTTTTTGTATAAATTGTTAAAAAAATGTTTGTTTTGTAATTTATTTAAAGTTTAAATTTTCTTAAAAAATTTTTTTTTTTTATTTTCTTGCATACATTGTTAATACAAACTTTTTCTTCAAAATTTTGTAATTTATTTAAAGTTTAAATTTTCTTCAAAAAATTTTTTTTAGAAATATTCTTCTATAAATTAAAAAAAAATATTTTCCCGCATATTTCTTTTTTTTAATCAATTTTGATGATACATTTAAACCACATTAAATTCGAAAAACATATTTTTTTTGCATATAATTTTTCAACAAAAAATAACATACGTTTTTTATTCCAAACATCAATATTTAAATTTTGCCGACCTCATTTTACTGTTATAAGGAACCCGCATAAGTTTTGAACCATCATATTTTTCAATTCAATTTTACGATCAATTTGTTTACTACTCAGGGTTTTTTTTGGTGTTTCATATGGACCTTTCAGAGCTGGAAGGTATCTTTTTATCCATTGAGAGTTGTCAATCGATAATATATCGATATCACTATCGAGCTCTAATCTCACTTGCAAATCAAATTTATTGTAGTGGCTGTTGTTGCAACTTGCAAGACCTTTGATAGTTGGCAAATAATGATAACTATCGATAGTAACATCGCTTATTTTTTAACTCTAGTTTGAACCGGCGTAATTTTTCATCACAGATGGGTATGAATTTGTGAAGTGGTCCACCATTTTTTTTCGAAGTTCGATTTTGTTCTAAAACATGTTCAACATGTGTAAAGTTTACAAAAATATAAAAATACGATTGGACCAGCCTTTCGAAATTCGGATTATTTCAAAGTTATAGTTATTAACCTATTTTCGAAGTTGCATAGTATATGTCACTTTTCGCGGGATACATGTATGTATGTACATATGTATGTTTATTAAATAAACTACGTTTATTTTTTTGGAATACTTTTTTTTCGAAAACTAGTTTATAGCTTTAACTTCGAAAAAAAATCTAGCTTCGAAAAAAAATTGGAATTTCGAAAGATTATGAAATACATACTTTTCTGTTATCGTTTTGAGTCATACCAACCAATTTCTTTAACATACATAAACTTCGAAAATATTTTTGATTGCGGCTCACTTCACAAATTTCTATACAGTTATAAAACACAATTGAAATCATTTCATAGAAATTTCGTAAGTCATCTATATACGAGTATTATGAAATAATATTAATATTATTGATGAGTAATAAATTCACCACGCGGTAAGAAAAGTATATCTAATGGAAATCTTATGGAGGTGAATTTCGGCACAGCGTGGTGTATTTCTTAGGCCATCAAATTTCACATCACCTTTCATTACGTTATTTTTCTTTTGTTTATTTTTTTTAGTCATAGCTTTTGTAATTAATAAAAAAAACCACAGCCATATCAATTTAATAAAAAATATTACATAATTAAACATAGTTTTGTATTTTGCATTAAGAATTTTTATAAATTAATTATTAATTTAAGTTCTCATCCAATATCTGCCAGTGTTGTAGTACAATATATATAAATAGTATTTGTATTAAGCTTGTTGTGCATTAGTGTATATCGGTGCAAGAACCTTATACATATACTAAAAAATGAAAACAATAAATAAATATATGTACTAAGTATGTATGAAACTAGTGTGAGTAGAAAACGCGTAGAAAACGTAGAAAGGCCTTTAATATTCAAAATGATGTAAAAATTGTTACCGCTTGAAAGTATTGTATTTAGGAATAGTTGATATAGTAACAGAATTACATATGATAAGCAAAACCAAAAACAAAAAACAATAACAAACTACACACGTCTAGTGAAAAGTTAGTGTCTCACAGAGGCACTAAAATAAATATAAAAAGAGAAGTATTATGAAGCAAAGATAAAGACATGAAATAGAAATAAAAAATGTATGTATCTTAAACCTAACTTGGACATACATATGTATGTATGTATGTATGAATGTACATATGTATGTATTATGTACGCAGTGTGTTTCATATATATAAAAAGCACTCGGATTTGATATGTTCAATTATTTATATAATGAAGTTTTTTTCCAATATTTTTTTATAGCCCCCATTTTCAAAAAAATTTCAAATAAGCTTTTTAAATTTGCATTTCCATACAACTTTTGAATTATAAGAGCTTTTTTATGGGTTGTCAATGTGTGGGTAAACCTTTTACAAAGCTTTTTAAACGTCGAAAAACGCTTTCTAAAATAAAATTTCCATATAAATTTAGAATTATGAGCTGAATAAAGCTTTTTATTTGTTGTCAATATGTGGGTAAACCTTTCAAAACATCCAATGGCAAGCTTTTAAAACATCCAATAAGCTTTTAAAAATGACATTTCAGTACAAATTTTGAATTATAAAAGCTTTTTTAATTTTTTTATCAGTATATGAGTTAACCTTTTGCAAAGCTTTTAAAATATGCAAAAAGCATTTTAAAATGACATTTTCACAAACATTTTGAGTTATAAGAGCTTTATAAGGCTTTTTTATTTGTTGTATCAATATGGGGATAAACCTTTTGCAAAGGTGTTACAAAATACCAAAAAGCTTTTTGACATAAATAAAATAAAATTATAAGAGCTTTATAAAGCTTTTCTGGTTTTTATCAACATGACGATAAACCTTTATCAAAGCTTTTAAAACATCCAAAAAGCTTTTTAAAATGGCATTTCCATACCAAATTTGAGTCAAAAGGCGAAACTATATATATATAGATAAATCTTTCAAACATATCAATACTGTGTGGGATTATATTTATGAAATGCACTGTATATGTATGTACATACATACGTACATATGTGTATACATGAAAAGCTAATTAATTTTTTACATATGTAGCTTTTAGTTACAATTACATATTCCTGAGCAAATACATTTATTTGTGTAGTAAATGTAAAATAATTCAAATGAAAAGCAGAGTATGAAAAGAAACACATGGAAAATATCGAGTAAACACACAAATCGTTGAAATGTTTTTCCAGAATATACCGATTTCCGGTCCAAAGCTCTGAACCAAGTGCCGATAAAGTGATCTGAAAGTTGCCACGTAATAATCGGGTACTGTATTCGGTTTTGAACTACAAATTTTAAGCGATTTTTATGAAAGAATATTCAATAAGTTTTTAGTTTAGATAGCACTTTTTTGAAATAAACTCTCAGATAGGGGGTTGTTTAAAAAAAATTCTGAGATAAGGCCACTCAGCTGTCGATATCCAAAAGCTTGGAAAAGCTCTACAAAAAAAAATATTTCCTGCTGTTTTCTTTCATACTCTGTACATACAGCATGCGACAAAATAAAATCACAACCAAGATGGAAAATATATTTAAAAAAAAATTGTGGTTTGATTCTGTTGCGGTTTGTAAATTCTTATAAATCACAAGATCATAACAATAGTATTCGTAATGAACATTGAAGAATGTATTAAAAAGTATTATAAATATATATAAAAATTATATTAAATTAGATATATTTTAGTGTTAAAATCCACTGCGAAAATATATATAAAACAAACTGAGTATTAATTAGTATTTGCATATTAGTAATGAATTTAAAATTTAAGCAAACCAAAACTTAAGATGTGTTAGCAATGTGGTAGTGATTAGCTTTAAGTAATTAAACATTTAACTATATATATAGATATAAATATATATACAGAAAAAAGAAAAAGATATATATAAAACACTATATTGTATACATATATTAACATTGCATATTCAAGTTTTTTCAAAAACAAAAACTAGCAAAAAAAAAAGACGTCAAAAAAAAATTAAGAAGAAAGAGCAAAAATATTATATGTATGTATATTAAAAAAAAAATAATAATAAAAAAGAAATAATAATAAAAATTATAAATTAATAAAAAGAGCAAAATTTAAACAAACAAAAATTAAGTGATTAAATATTTTAGCAAAATAAAACCAAAATAAATTTAAACCAAAAAAACTGAAAGTAAAATTGCAACAACTCCAAGTTTTTACATAAAAAAAAAAGAAATCAGTAACACCTCCCAAACAAACACCCTTTATGAATAAAAATTACTAGAAATATAGCTGTGCAAAAATATTTTAATTTATTTCTTAATTTCATAGACACAAGTAGATAAATTACTTAACCCAAACCCACATAGTTTAACAAAAAAATATTTAAAATTACACACACTGAAATAAAAAAATGTATAAGTCCAAACAATAGATACTTATAACTCGTATAAAACTCGTCAAGAGAATGTGTTAAATGTGTAACTATCACAATGGCAAATACTGTTATAAAATGAAAAAAAAAAAATAATGAACGCAAAAAAAAAATTAATTAAATGCAGTTTTATAAGCAAAATAGAAATACAAAAAATACTCAAAATGGCAGCAAAATTTAATTTTATGCAAATTAACCCTTCAAATACTCATTAATTAAACTTACCTCGCATTCTCATATTATTTTAAATACGTTACTATACATTTATGTCGACGTCTGAGCGAAAGAGTGCCGCAATAAAGTAAAGATTTTGAAAATATTTAGCTTAAACTATGTTCAGACTACAGGCTAAATCACTTAGTTTCGTATAAATCACGAAGCACTTTTGTTTTTTTTTTTGAAGCAGCAAACAAATGGAAAATACATACATTTACATAGCCGTGGACAGGATGTCGCACTGTTGCAAAATAAACTAAGTAGTTTTGTATGAAAATTGCTTTTCAAAAAGATTCCTAAAGCTTATTTTAATTTTTAGCAAACAGTTTAGTTTATAAGGAATTTATTTGTAAATGACGCATGACTTAGAAATGACGCAAGTCTGAACATAGTGTTAGCTGCAAATGGTTCAGTATTGAGTTACAGAGCAAGCGCGTTTATTTTTACATGTAAAAAAAACATTAAAAGCATTTCCTTTTCTCACTCGTTGCTTCTTAAACTAAAAAAGCTCAAGTTTTAATTTTAAGCAAGCAAACTTTATAATTTCCGTTTCAATAAGCTTTTCCACTTTCTGTTTGCTGCTATAGCATGTAAGCTCAATAAATCTCTTAAATAAACACTGATTTAAATGTAAACATATTCATTACACATACACACACAGAGAAAAATGTGTTCATTTATTTTTAAGTATAATTACAAAAAAAAATGCTTATTTAAATGTTCAAACTACATAAATAAAAATATTGCTCATAAATTTCAAAACAAAAAATAAGCAAAGCTTTGAAGAATTCAATGTATCTATGCAAAAAATAATAAGACACAAAATAACATATTACACAACCCTATAGACAGTGCACTTTCAAATTATTCAACACAACTACAAGATATTAAGGGAAGTTTATATAAAAAAAAAAAAACAAAAATGAAAATATTCAAAACCAAAATATTGTAAATTTGTAACTGTTGATGATAATGAAAAATAAAAAAAATATACGAACTCAAATAAATTTAAAACCGACTAAATATTTGTTTTATTTAATAGTTTGAAACTATTTAAAAAAAAAAAATAATTAAAAATTACAATAAAATTTTTAAAAAAGCTAAAAAAAAATATTCATATAGACTGATTAAAAGTTTACACAACAAAATAAAATGAAACTAAAGAATAAATCAAAAATCAGTTCAGGAAGTACATAAAGCAAATAGAAGTTTAATTAACTGAAGCTGACTACAAAAACAAAAGAAAAGCTTTCCTGCTTATAACATTTTTCAAAATCACACTTTTCTTTACTAAAACACCTACTCTCGAATGTTTTTGTGTGCATCAGCGTCGATCGTGTCTATGCACGCATGTTAGAGCTTTGTCAAGTGAAGCTTAAAGCTCAAGTTGCACCCAAATTATTTCACGATTTTTGATATGACTTCTTGATGTGACTTCTAGTTTTTTTTTCTCAACACATCTACACATATCAACCCATTCAAACATATTTCGCACGAAGCCTAGGGTTATGGAGTTCTTTTGACTAAGCATTCGTAAACAAATTAAAGAAGAAAAAATACAAAAAAATAAAAAATTCTAAAAAAGCGTAAAAAAGTGTACCTCATAAAATGTGAGCAAAGGCCATTGAACACTTCACGATAGTATCCAAATAGAGTTTTATATTCAAATACATATGTACTATAGATAATATTTAACAAAAAATAATACAAGAAATAGGATAAAAATAATCTCAGAAATAGGAGAGCTCAAAAAAATCTTATCCTTGAGCAATCTACGTCTAAAAATTGAGTTGGCGTGTTTCGAGACAAAATAGAATAAATGGTTAAACAGGAAAGGCAAATCATACAATCATAATCGTACATTATAAAGGAAAACAACATATAAACCTAGATGCAGATACATAGTTATATTAGGGTGCGCCTTATTTTTAAAATTTGTTCTACAAAACAATTGACTATGATTATAAACAGAAATATTCAATTGGTTGACTTTTAGAGCCACCTTCCAATTAATCGATTTTAAAACTATTTCGCTTATAACATTTTTGTGACCTAACACAACGTTTCTAAAAGTAAAATAAGGCGCACTCTTATGCACATAGGAATGATAAAAGCTTTAAAAAGTAAACCAGGGGTAAATTCCGTTTTGTTTTGGTGTGCTATGCTGTTATGTAATGTTATGTTATATTATGTCATATCATGTTATTTTATGTTATGTTATGTTATGTTATGTTATGTTATGTTATTTTATGTTATGTTATGTTATGTGATGTTATGTTATGTT
The DNA here is from genome assembly GCA_951509765.1 of Sphenella marginata. Lineage (NCBI taxonomy): Eukaryota > Metazoa > Arthropoda > Insecta > Diptera > Tephritidae > Sphenella > Sphenella marginata. The sequence goes on along the minus strand of OX608080.1, from coordinate 99,140,806 downwards.
ATGTTGTGTTATGTTATGTTATATTATGTTATATTATGTTATATTATGTTATATTATTTTATGTTATGTTATGTTATGTTATATGTATGTTATGTTATGTTGTGTTATGTTATGTTGTATTATGTTATGTTATGTTATATTATATTATGTTATGTTATATTATATTATGTTATGTTATGTTAAGTTATATTGTCTTGTGTCTGTATGTTGTACCATAGTATTTATAGTTTAAAAAGTTATGCTAAATACATATGTTATAAGTTACATAATACAAAGAAATACATTACATTACCTTACTTAATTAAGTTGCATATGTTCTTATTTCCTGTAATGCTCAAAGAAAATGTCTATCCCAAGAACAAAAATAAAATAAGAAGTCTATACTAAGGATCGTATAATAATAGTGCAACCAGTTAATAATAAACACACTCCACATTGATAAATAAATCATAACATTTAGCACTGAAACATTAAATTGATTTTCAAGAAAATGCAGAAAAAAAATTTCGGGAGCCAGTTGCTGGCCCTTGGAGTGCAATAAAAATTAAAAAATTCTGAAACAAAAATTAGTTCAATAGACAAAGTGGAAAGGTACATACATCAATATAAACTATAAAATAACAAATATAAAATTATAAAAAAATAGTTTAAAAAAAATATGCATACATATTTAACAAATCTAGCAATTAACTAAATAATTGATATAAAATATATAAAATGTTGCTCATAATTTTATAGTTATACAAAAAAAATTGTTTAAACAAAAAAAAAATCTAATTTTTTTGAAAACTTCATTGCTCACAAAGTTATAAAAAAATTATTACAAAACACCATTTCTTAAAATTTAATTATAATACATACTATTTATTAACAAAGAGAGTATTGTCGGTAAAAGCTGCTAACTCCATCCAGCAAAAACTACTCACTAAATTTGCAAAATTTAAATTTTATTGAAATGTATAAAGTTGACAACTTTTCTTGCATTTTTAGTCTTTTTTTGCACAGCTGAACATTAAACAGAACATTTTCTTTTACAACCATCAATATCCTTTTGAGAGTGGAGTTAGCAGCTTCTAAAGACATGGCCGACAATATTGATATTTTTAAATTATTTACACCGAATAAATTTACACATTTAAAAACAAAAAAAAACTTGAAACTAATGGCGGAAACAGGTGTGCATAACAGCTGCGGGAATATCACTGCATCTCCTCGTATGAGTGTCGGAGGTCGTATCGTTTGGAGTAATCTGTTATTGGCACCCAGAGTTACACTTTATTACGTGATGGTCTGCATGCTTAACTACTGCACATCTATTTCAGCTTTACATTTCGAAACAATTTGAAAATATCTAAAATTAATTGAAATAAAATTAATTAGTACATTTACTTTCAAAATTTTGAATCCAAAAATTTACCTGTTGCCACACTGTTTCTATATTAAGATTTATAAAATTTTCAACTGTTGTTAAAGGAGTCATAAAGCGAATCTAAGAAAAAAAAGAGAACATGAAGCGAGTTGCTAAGAAATCAATAAAGCAAACGATTAAAATGCAAGTGTATAATTATGAAAAATTACAGAAAAAGAAATACTCAAATTTAAATAAATAAGCAACAGTGAAGAAATGAATATATAGCATAGTAATAGCAGTAATATAATATAAATTTGAAATAAAAGAGAAAATAAAATGTATTAAAAAGAAGAATAAAAACATTATGCATTTTTTAATACTATCAATATTGAGAAATCCCCACATGGATTTGTGTATGTGGGCATAACTAAATTCAATCGAGGAAAATTATTATGTATTGATTGGAAATAATTATTTCTGCTTCGAAACTGGTAAGTCTAATTTCAGAAATCCATAATTAGCGAGTCAAAAAGTGTCATCTCTTTGTCAATGTCATGGCAGTTGCTTGTCTGAATTTGTCTTTTCTGTAAAGCTCACACGCAATGAATAAATGCCCAAGAGCTGACAGAAAGCCGACTGAACTGAACTGACCTTCCTTGATGTTTGCGTTCAGCTAATCTCATTAAATAGTTTGTCACATCCAATCAAAAAAAGTTAATAAAAATAACATTTTATTTTATTTTTAATTGTTAATAATATTTATTTCAGTTTATTAATGAAAATAGTTTCTGACTCATTTTCTCATTATTTGCTTAAGCAACTAAAAATATTTTATTGTTTTAACTATATTACAAAATCTAATTATTATTTTTTCTTATATTATTATCGTTTTTTATGTTTTGTCATTCAACTGAAGAATTAATCGTTATAACTTTTAAAACATGTAAAATATTGAATGTTAAGAAATTTATTTTTGAGTTGACGTATGAAGGGAAGAACAGTTTATGCTTGGGTAAGATTAAAAATAGTAATAAGGAATTTTTTTGAAGAGCAACTCAAGTGGCTGCTAAAGTAAAATATCTTTCAGAGATATTTACCTCTAAACATTATGAAAGTAAATTTATTTTTCTATTGAAGCAAGTAATTTTTAAAGCATCCAAAAACAAATGCAATTTATTGGTTTCAATTTCAATTCCGCCATTAATCGGTTTCCAGAATAATCCTAAATTGTGTGTCTGTTTATCACTACATAGTTTTCTGTCATAATATTTCAACTGCTAACAGCCAGTTTCAGAAAATAAATCATTTTTCACTTAATTTGCTTTTGTGAAACTAACTGTATGTGTCTCGCTACTTGATTTTTTATCAATGCATCTAACCTAAATAATTTATTTAATTAACAATATTTTCTGTTTTGGAAATAGTTAACATTTATCTCCTTACTTCACAATCATGCCAGCATTTTATAATATTATATTTGTGAATTATTTTAAAAGTCATCTAGGACATATCTTTACCAACTAACAACACAGTCTGATTTTTTATACTCTTACATATTCTTAAAACTTTTCAACATGTCATCTATTTCTACATACATAAAAAGTTCATACAGGCTTCTGCTAGCTTTTTGTAAAAGTTTTCGAAATTACTTACGACTTGTAAACATATAACAGTAAACAAAACTATAATTTTAAAAGGAAGGAGCATCAAAAAATATTTGAATCATTTCAAGTTATTAGCGGATACTAAGCTCATAAAATCAGGTAACCAAAACATTTTGCTTCTTTTTATTTTAAAGAGTTCAATGATTTGGAAAAAATTTAATATGCTTATTATATAAATTTTTGAAAAAGAATAAATGATGATATACAACAATAATGACTTATTAAATTTAACTTGTTTATATAAAATGTATGCACATTATGTTTAGCTGATAAATTGAATTTCTAAAATCAAAATGATATAATTAATTTCAAAAAAAACCAAATTTTATTATCATTACACAAAGAAATACTTGTTTTACTTCATTCGAAGCTTCACTTAACTACTTCTTCAAATTTTTCAAATGCGTTATCACTTTAGTAGCCACAACAACTTAGGAGACAAACATAATGGTATATAATCATGCCTATTCCCATATCCGACGGATGCCATTCGCGGGGAGTGCGGATCGATTCCCGAAAAATCAGATGCGGATCTGAGTTACAAAACTTTAAAAAATCATCTTTATCGATTTCCTTTAAATCTACTATCCTATTCAACACAAGAAATCGAACTGTTTTCACGCGCATCGATTCTCGCTCCCTGCGCAGAGCATCCGTCGGATACCGTAGAGGCATGAATATAATCTGTCATCTTAAAGTATAAATAACTTATTGGAATATAACAAAAAAGTGTTTAAACAAATGTTAGAAAAGTGTAGACATTCTAAAATCTTATTTCTTCTATACATTTTCGCTTGACTATTTACGATAATTTTAAATATGATGGCGGAGAGCATTTCTTGCGCAAGAACTTTATAATATACAATGGTAAGCAAGATACTAGCGTTATAATCGAAACCTTCCAGAGGAAATCATACGACCAAATGAACTCCCAGTCTATCAATATCAAAGAAAGAGAAAAATTAGGTTTAAAGTTGATCAATTTTTTTAAATCGAAAAACTCACCGAAATATTCATGCAGCACAGCCAATGATATCAAGTAGAGTGCCAAACTGAACAGTTCGGCTAATACCATGAGGCTACAAAGAAAACAAAAGGTTACAATTAATTCTACATTCAAATATGGTTCACTCCCTGCCAAAATATGGTAAATGTGGATGAGAGCAGATCACTTTTTTTTTATAAATAAGATAAGCCCTACCGAGAAAATGATACAATTTTGAATATTTTAAAGTTTCAAAAGTAATGTTATGTTTTTATAGACCAAAACATCTACCCTTATATAATTATTTATATATGTATAAACATATGTATCTCAATTTCACACTCACCGATGCCACGTGCGCACTGTCAAAGCCACCATAATTAGCTCGGTCATGATGAGCGCTGAAAAGCTAATCGCCACAATATGTATAAATTCATCCTCGAACAGTATAAGTGCGCCATACATTATGACACCACCCTGATAAATACTGATAAGCACCCAGATGAAGAACGTTTTGTAGCTTAAACTACGCCCTTTCGACAAATCTTTATACAGTTCCGGATAAGTGACTGCCGTAGTTGATGTTATATCCTGATCCAGCACCAAAGAAAACACGGGAAACATTGTGTATAACGTTGAGTAGCCAACCATGAGAAATCCTTGATACAAAGCTACCGAACTCAAATAGAAGACTGCAGAGAATACCGCTTGTAGCGTTGTAATTATCAAACCACGATGTATGACGAATTGTGACAGCGCTGCGGAACGTTTATACGAACGACGTCCATGTACCAATAATAATTTGGCAATATGTGAAAATTGTGGTATACTAAAATCACCAGCGAGTGAAGCTTGTCGACCCTCACGTCCTTCAATGCCCACACCAGCATCGGCTTGTTGTATCATGCTTACATCGTTACCACCATCACCAACTGCGCATGTACGCTTGCCTGTGTGATGTTGTATGAGTTGTACCACTTGAGCTTTCTGTGTGGGACTACAACGACAGCAAACTACAGCAGGACTGGCAGTAGCTAATTCAAGGAATTCTGGTCTGTAGTATTGTAGGCAGACTTCAAGTGATTCACCTGAGATTACTAAAGCATGTCCCTGTTTGCGCCGGAAGTTGTTCAACTCAACGTGTGCCTCTGTGCGTGTCGACACCGAACGCAATACATGCAGACCTTGATTGCGACCAATCAGTTGCGAAGATTTGGCAATACAGCATGCAGTTTCGAGTTTATCGCCCGTTAGCATCCACACACGTACGCCAGCGTTGCGTAGCAGTTCGAGTGTGGGACGTACACCTTCCTGCAAGCGATCCTCCACACCTGTTAATTGAAATATATGTATTTAGAAATGAATTCAACAAAAATTATAGATGAACTCACCTGTCAAACAGAGTAACTCCATTTCGCGCTCCAAAGACTCAATTACAGCAGCAACCTTGGCAACACGATCACTTACGCTGAGACGTGCTGCGGTAATACGCGTTTCGAAATCATTATATTGTTCATCTGTGAGCACTTTCTTGGCAACAACTAACGTACGTAGACCTTCACGCGCCATATTGCCCGATTCTTCGCTCAACCAGTCGTTGTACTGCACAATGGAGGACATAACCACATCAGCGCCTTTGAGATAAAATGTGATTTCGCCTGAACCTGAATCACGCACAATGATGCCCATACGTTTGCTCTCGCTTGTGAAAGGAAAGACTTGAAGAATTTGAAACTGTAGCATGCCATCTTGTGTTTCGCCTTTAGCTAAAGAAATAATTTTATTGATTACAACGTGAAGCAATTTCTGTCGATAAATTGTCTAGACGTCCATTTGTTTTCTTGGTTTCAAGGTATTTGAAAAACCTTTTGGCGTTCCTTCGGTTTTTTACAAAAAGTATGAGTATATACTAGCGTTTAGAAACTTACATTTTCTTGTTTTCATTTGTAAAGTCATTGAGTTAATATCTCGAGCAATTAAAGTTAAACCAACTTCAGCCGTCCATTTCACTAGCGCAATTTCATCTGGAGAGGAAGCTTGATACTGATGCTCCATAGCGTTTGATTCGACATTTATCACAGATTTTGTAGGTGAAGTGGAGCCACCTGTTCAACATATTAAATTATGTATATAAATTATCTAAAATTGTTTAATTTGAATTCTCCCACCCACCTGCCGATGATGTGTACGTCGAAGATGTGGAAACAGATTTGTTGTCATCTTCATCGGTGATCGGTGTAACATTATGGCATAATGCCAATGCCTTTACTGCCTCCCACTCACGCCATCCCTCCGGATGGCGCATACGATTACCAGAATACATTGGTTTGGTTTGAATAATTAAAGGTGGTTGCTGATCACCTGAACCATTATTACCTCCTGCTCCACCAACACCACCACCTGGTGCACTTTGTGCTAGTATTGTGGGCGCTAATGTTTGTATTATTTGACCGATATGATGAAAAGTGTCATTGTCATGTGAAACTATGCCTAAATGTATCTTTTTGAAGACCATTTCATTTTGCGTCAATGTGCCCGTCTTATCGGTAAGCACATACGATATGCGTCCCAATTCTTCGGGTATTGTTGTTGAGCGCACTACAGTGCCTTGAATTTCTGGATCATTTTGCATTTGCCAGGAATAGAATGCTTTACCCATATCCAAATTAACTCGTAAGCTTATAGGTATAATGTAAGAGAAAAGTAGCACGAAACGGAACATATAACGATACCAAGGACCACTGAAACCTTTGAGCATCATCATGACAAGCGAGAGACCTAGAACGGCGCAGAATAATACCTAAAGAGGGGAAACGTGTTTTGTTAAGATTAGAGAGACATTTTAATTCTTTACAGAACTAAATCGAACTTCGAATTATGAAAGAAAGCTCTTACAAACGTGATTTTTTATGAAAATAAAAGTAAATAAGGTACGTTTAATTTTTTTTGAAGGGAAAGAGGACGCCGAAGTTTGGTTGGCTGTTATCAATATGCTTGTTTACCTTTGTGAGGCCATTAATTTCCATATCGAGCAAGCCAACTTTTGAACGCGGCTGGGAATTATTCATGACGCTACGCGTTTCACAGCCTGTATAGATCACAATACCAGTTGCTGTACCTGCAGCGACGACAGTATTCGCCCACAATGTATTCTCAACGTTGAGGCCAGTTTCCTCACCGCCATCCTAACAAAGAAAAATAATTAAAATGTATATAAACTTGCAGAAATTGAGTATATTTTAGCTTCAAAACTCACCATGGAAAATGTGCCAATGAAAGAGTGTATATCATTTTGTGGCTTTTCAATGTAAACATTTGCAGCGATATGAAACAAATCTGAGTCCTTATTCAGCTTCTGTGTAAGTGGCACGGCTAAGCGTAGCTTCCAATCAGTTTCACCTAAAATAAAAAAAAACTCAGTATAATTCGATCTATCTGACATAAATCCGCATTTTTAAAAACCCACCATCCAATTGATCGGTACGCACAAAAACCGAACCACTCTTATCGCTGGTACGCAACAATACTAAATCAGCTGGTACACGTTCATTCTTCTCCACGATTATCATATCGCCGACTTTAAGCTTTGATGATGGCACCATCTCATAACCTGGTGTCTCATTAACAGTTAGCCTCTTATATTTTTGTGAATTTACTTCATGATCGCGTTGATGTCGTCGCAAATCATCCACAGCTTCACGTCCAATTGTAACCATAAGCACAAAACCGAGTGGTCCCCAATAGGTATATGGATAACCGATACGTATATCGGGTATGAATTGTGATAATGCCATAAGCAGAAAATAGAGATTTAAGAAAAAACGAAATTGCTCGAATAATACGAGCGGCAGGAACGTGATCACATTGTATTTTTGGTTGCGAATCTCGTTCGGTGGGAATTTTTCAGTGGTGGCACGGCCCAAATGTACAGTGCGTGCACGCAATTCGCGTGGTGCAAACCATTTGCGCCAACAACTGGGGATGAGAAAAGAAGAGGAGTTGTTAAAAAATGTTGAAAATGAGCTTTAAAAAATAAATTTAGTTTATGTTTTAAATGAACACTTTAAAAAACGCAGCTTCTTCTTAATTTGTCGAACGGTATCGAATTTAATTGTTATGAACACAACTTTTAGTTTAATTTTGTATTTTCCTTTTTTTTTTTTTTGTTTAAAATTTCTTTTATTTCTTTTTTTAATTTTTTCTTTATAATTTATTTTGTTCTTGGCCGTCGATATAAATTTTAGTGTGTTTTTCTGCGTTTGAAGGCCGGGCAAATTAATTAATAACAATCTTGTTTTTTTGTTTTTAACTAATTTTATTTTTATTGTATCAATATTTCGACTTCAATCTAAAGTTATCACAATTTTTTTTTTAAATTTCAGTTCCTTATCATTCACAATTTTTTATCAATTTTTTTTATTTTATGTTGTTTTTATTTTACATATTTTTTTATTTTTCTTATCTCTGTTTTATTTCCTTTTAATTTAATTTTTTTGTTTTGTTTATTTTGTTTTTTTAGATATTTCTTTAAATTTGGTTTTTGTTTAATTTAAAAAAAAAAATTTTTTTTAATTTGTTTCTAATTTTTAATTATTTTTTTTTTTTAATTTTTTAAATTTATTTTTGTTGTTTAGGGCCTTTTTATTATAACTTTTAAAAATTTTAAAACGAGCTCTAGGCCAAATAATTTTAGTTTTTTGTAATTTTTCTACATTTTTTTTTTAATTTTTCTTAAGATTTTTTTAATTTTCCAAAATTTTTAAAATTTTTTTTAATTATTTAAAAAAACATGGATTTTTTTTATTTAACTTTTTGTTTCAATATTTTTAAAATTGTTTTTAATTATTTAGACACATTTTTTTCAACTTTTTTCAATTTTTTTATTACAAGATGTTCGATTTATATTTTCTTTATTTTTAATATATTTCTATTAGCGTGCATTTGACTTTTTTAAGCCAGATTTCTATTTTCTTCTGTTTATTTCTATACCAACTTCTTTATACATTTTTTTAGCTGTTTCAAAATGTGTAAATATGTACTTTTGTTTGTTTTATTTACTTTTAAATTTGCACAATTTTTAGTGCTTTTTTCACTTTCTTTCAATTTTTATTTTGACAAGTTATGATTTTTTTATTTTTTTTCATTCTGTTTTTTCTTTTTCTTCTTTTGAATTTGCCTTTTTTATTCTCTCCATTAAATATCTTCTTTTTTTCTTAATTTTTAGCGCTCGAACTCATCATAGTTACATTCCATATCCCATTCAGTATTTATTAAATTTTTTATTATGAAATTAAAATTTTTGTTTAGCAGAATTTCATTTAAATTATCTCTAAAAAATCAAATTCCAATCCAATTGAACTGATTTTAAATTTCGGCGTAGTGAATACAGCTTAATTAACATTTTTACACATGGACAGATTTATTTTTAATTGTTTTTCATTAACTCTCCTTTTCATTATTTGTGTGCTATTTTTTCTGAGTTCTGAGTACTTTTTCTATTTTATTTTAATTATTGCGCTTTGAATACGTGTAAAATTATTGCACAAAGAACAACGTTCCAGTGTATGTTTTACGCTTTTGCCACTCTCATTCCATATAAGCAATATTTCGCCAGAAATCACTTTCTCAAATTATAATAAATAAATCATTCTAAAACTTCGAAAACCAAATTTTTCTAAAAATTAAAAACTAACACAAACACCTACAAATATAGTAGTAGTAGAAATTTGGCGCTTGGTTTTAATTTTTCCAATTCCTTGCCCGATTTGCCTTCATCATCAGCAATAACTTCTGACATTTTTGCATTACTTTCACAAATTCGTCACCGCTTCAAGCCACGCCAGTATTTAACTGACTAAAAGTACTCAAGTACGAATCACACAATACGAAAATATGTGTGATTTTAAAGTTATATTAAAGGTAAAGTGAAAAACAACAACAACAAAACAAGAGAATAAAAAACATACAAATCGATTTTTTAGCGACACATTTGGGCGTACCAAACGGGCAGCAGCTGTTTAATTAGTCAGGCATGGCTGTATATAGTAGCAACAACAACAAAAAATGGTTAAACTTGAAAAAAAAATAACAACAAAGAGCTAATTATTATTCACACTAAGTGTTGAGAGCGTGTTCGAAAAATAAAGAAACAAAAAAAAAAATAAATAAAAAACAAAACAAAAACAAAATAAAAACAAAAACAAAACAAAAACAAAATAAAAACAAAAACAAAACAAAAAAACACGAAATGAATAAATATAAGGTAAACAAATTCTGAGCGCAGAATTATTGAGTTAACCCTTCAAGCTACACAATGGAGCTTTCTCAGAAATTTATATAATTTAGTTTGAAATTTGTAGACATCAAAATTAAATTTCTGTCTAAGGTCTATAAACCAGGTACCATACGTAGTATTTTTTTTTTTTTTTTAATATTTATCGAATTTTTCTTCTAATTATTTTTATATTTAAATTTGTTCAGGAAAACTTTCATTTTTATTTAAAAATATCTTTGTTCTGAATTTTTGGCTAATTTCAAATTTTCTAATTTTTGAAATTGACTTATTTTTTCATTTCAATTAGTCAAGTCATTATAAATCGTGGGCTGGGTGAAGGACCACTCTATATTAGCATAAATTGTTTAGGAACGTCCTGACTTATTTGTTGAAACTGCAGCCGAGACAGTTTTATCTCCCACCCAGCCAACGAAATAAGATGTCAACAAATTCGTTCACTAACGGGTTAAGGCATCTAAAAGAAACCAAACTCTAGAATAACCTGAGTCTATGGTGACGAAGGCAAGCAAATTGAAATAAAAAACTAGAAAAAATAATTCTACTTAATAAATAATAATGTTTAATACCTTCTGATACTCAGCAACAATAACTATAAGTATGTAACGTAAAGGCACCGTTTACCGACCGGCCTCCTCTATCCGACCATTTTAGTTTTTATTGGTTTAAACATATAAAAAATATTTAAAAAGTAGTAAAACCGATCCCATTCAATTCGAGAAATCATCGTGCGTCAATTGTCAAAACTTGAGTTTCAAACGTTAAAGGATACTCTGTCAGTTCAATAAAAGCTATGCAGAACTACAGTTCGCATCAAATTTGATCCGAAAAAAACATAAACCGGACAAAAAAAGAAGTGAGATTTTTTTAAACTATTCAACAGTAAGTTTGACATTTATTAATTTTAAATGATTTGTTAGTGTTTTAACGTCTTTAAATTTTAATATACAAGAAAAATTTGATTATCTTAATATATTAATCGGTCAATTAATTGTGGACGGAAAGAGGGACTCTAAAAAATTTTAACATTCCTAATACCGACCATTTGGTCGGTAACAGGAATTTGCAAGGTTGTAATTTAAACTAATTTTCTATTTGTATATGTTGTTTTAGGAGAGTTTAGTGCTTTTTGACTTATTCTTTAAGATATTTTTTAATAATACACCTGTATCCGACCTATTAATACTTTAATGGATTTTATGTAATTTACGATTAAGTTTGCTCTGTTTTTTCATTTTATTTCCAATTCATTTCGAAAAACCAATCGGGTTTAAAAGTCTTTTACGTTAAGTTTATTAGATATAATTGCATAATTACTATAGTGTTAGATTCTTATAAGTCCGTGGAAGAAGGAACGTGCTAAAAAATTTGAATAAAACCCTGAGTCGAGGACTTATTCGGTAAATTTGGGTTTGGTCGGAATCTGGATACGATTTATTTCGCTGTCCCTGTTTCCGTCCAACAGCTTTACCAGAGATAAGAAAAAAAAAATTTGCATAAATCAGGCTGCGAAAACGTACAAGGTTCCAAAAACAATGATATTAGACGCATTAAAACAAGTATAAAAATCCAGGCAATATAGGGGGGTCCAACGATTTTGACAATAACTGAAGAGATGTATCTGGTGCAATGGATTCTAGAATTGGGTGAAGTTGGTTTTCCAATAACGACGACCAAGTTGCTGGACGGCCGGGGAAAGACATAATTTGCAAAATTGAAGGTCCGGCTCTCGTATCAAAGCGTGGGACTAAAGGTAATGATGTGCAACTCGATGGTTGATCTACGGATATGATGCCTCCCACCTCTCATTACCCATCTTCTCTTTCCTTTCGGAAGGAGGGATGACATGACCTAGAAGGTTCCACTGGTCATACCAAATCGCTGCCACGACAGGTGGGCAGTACCGCAAGGGAGTACCGGAGCGTACCGGATTCATATCCGGCCAAGGACTGTTATTTCGACAACACTCCCCAAAACCTTCGGGGAGTAATTTTGTTGCTAAAACAACAAGCGTGGGACTTATGATGTTCTTCCTTCTGAACTGTCATAGACCTAGTCATCCAAACCGACAGCTATTGGATGAAACTCCACCCCCCAGAGACATGAGGAAAGATCTCCGAAAGCATTATGATGAGATCCGGCATCACATCTCATTGCCGTTCGATCTGCGGGGCCACAGGCGGGCCAAAAAGGACCTCCAAACCGAGTTGGTGGACAGATCCCGGCCTGTGAACCCCGTTATTGACACCCAACCACCTGTTCTTTCTGAGGAAGAACCTGTCCTTACGAGGGAAACTACAGTCATGCTGGCACAACTCCGGTCTGGATATTGTAACAGGCTAAACTCTTATTTATCCAGACTAAACCCCACCATACCAGACACATGCCCTGCATGCGGTATGGCCCCTCATGACACATAACATCTCTTCTCCTGTTCTACTGAACACGCTCTTCTAACACCATTATCACTCTGGTCCAACCCTGTTGATATTGCTCGTTTCCTTGGACTCTCGTTAGAAGAGCTTGATGACAATTTAGAGAGAACTGGCCCTTTGGGCAGGGCGAAGCACTGCTAACAACAACAACTTATGATGTTCCGGAAGTAAGCCAACTCCGAAAGAAGAATATTCTAACATTGAACGCAAATAAGTAGTTGTGTATAACTACATACATACATATCTATATGTATTATTTTATTTTTGCTAATTTTATATAAAACTTTAAATGAATATTGAATAAATATTCAAAACTGCTGATTTTACAAGGAACAAATTGGGTGGTCGGAATCTGGGTACTTAGTGGTCGGATACGGGAATGTTTGCAGTCAGTCGGTCGGAAAACGGTGCTTTCAGATTATTTTCAGACTTAAAAGATTAAAACGAAAAAAATATATATTTAAGCTATTATATGGAAAAATTATGCATTTATTTTCAAATTTAGGTTTCTTTTCTATCAAAAAACTATATTTTCTAATAACCTTTAGGGTTTTTAATGTATCTTTTGAGCGATTTATTTTGCGATATCGATCAGTGGTCGGAATTCGGTGCCTTTGCGTTATGTATATAACAACAAAAAAAGAACCTGTTTAATCGATTATAAAAAAAGCAAAGAAATTCGCTCAAAGTAACAATACAACCTCAACTAAGTGAATAAAAAATAAAAACAAAAAAACAGTTTATAATATAGCAAAAAAGCAATGAAGCAGCATAATAGTGCAATAGCATATTGCAAGGAAAAGCAGATATTGTGCCGATGAACTATTGCAAAAGTCCGATTGTGAGCGATTCAGAGCAGAAAAATTTGCTTTGTAATGTAATTAAGAAAATATACAGACTTCAAATGCTTATAAAGTGGTTATTCCATGTCATATGGATGAGCTAATGAATGTAGTTTCCGATGAACAGGAATTTGTCAAAAGTTGCAAGCAAAACAGCTGTTTTACGAAAGGAGAGGGTGGCATAATTTAGAAGGTTCCAACGCAAGGCACTATTGGAGCGACATTCAGTAAAGATTTTAGAACATTTTTAAACGCCCTAAAATTTGCAACTCTGCAAGTGTTGTTAATTTCAGGTTAAAATATGTTTTAAAATTTTAGACCGATAGAATTATTTTGTATTTCAAAATCGTTTCAAAAAGCTTTTTGGTTTGCTCAATTTCAGCAAACACAAACATTGTATATTATATACTTTGAAAGACGTGCACTCAAATTATCGAAACTGAAAGATTTTGTCAAATTGTTGTGGCAGGAAAATGTGCAAATAAACAAACAAAAGAGTGCAAATTGATATGGAATGACCCCTTACATATGTATGTATGTTCATTAATGTACTCAAGTACTAACCACCCTCCGTGCATGATGAATTGCCTACTAAACGAGCGAGCAGTCATAAAATCAAGTCGAACATCAACAATTATGAAACCAAAAACAATGCACAACAACAAATACAAAAATAACGACAATAACAACCAGCAAAGCAAAGCGCTCTAATAATAAATTGCAAATAATTGACTTGGTTGAACTGAAAATGTTGAGCAAAAAACAACAGTCATTGAAATTTTAAACTTTCAAGATGTGATGTCATGGAATATTAGAGCGGATGTGTAGGTTAAATAATATATACTATGTATAACAATAGAAGCAGAGCAGAGGTTGTGATATATTTGGTATGAAATAAAGTTTTAAATAACAAAAGTTTGAAATTCAACTAGACTCACAAGTATGTAAATAAATAGTTCATAAATGGGAATCAAATTCATATAAAAAAATCGCAGCCTTGAAAGTTCGCTGGGTTTATATTAAATTATTCACATGTCGGACAGGACTGTTATTTCGACAACACTCCCTAAAACCTTCGGGGAGTGATTTTGTTGCTAAAACAACAACAACAACAACAGAGGCGACTAATATCTGAATGTGTGCTAGGACTGGAGCGTATCGGGTTCATATTCATAATATTGCCGATGAAAGCACGCCATGAACTTCCACCATGAAGTCAGAGGCACAAACGGTTTCCTACTCTTCGTATTCAACTGACATTTTCTTATTGACCTTCGACTACTATAGAGCGTCCGGATTAGTACATCTTATAAATGTAGGTGTTTGCTCTTTCCAAGGAATTAACAATTCCGATAATTGTAATTGAAAAATATTTCAATGAAGCTGCTTAGCTTTCTCTAAAAGGCATGTAGGGTAACTGCACTAGTATCCGGACACTTAGCGTTTTTCGCATCTTTGACTTACACTCAATTTCTCACTATATACGCTGCCGCGAAAAGTTAAATTGTTTATAAAAATATAGACATTTCTAAATAATATGACGCATGTATAATTTAAATTTATAACGTTCTTAGTATTATTAAATTAAAAATCCAAAAAAGTTCGATTTGTTCTAGTTTCCGGACAGTCAAATTAAGTTTCCGGACACTTTTGTTTTAGTATCCGGACACCCGAGATTTGTATGTACACTGTATTTTTGAAACATAAATATCCTTTTGTAATCCATATAAAATATAATAAACTCTCATTTAGTAGAATTAAGATGGTAATTCATAGTGTTCGGCTACTTTCCAGTGGTCAGACAACCCGTCCGGATACTGAAAATCATAGCAAATTTTGGGTTTTAGTATCCGGACAGTAATAATTTGTGCAGAAAATTAAAAAAAATAAATTTTTTTATTTATAATATGAAAGTTTATTATATTTCAAACAGATATTACTAACTTTTTTGTAATATGTTAATAAATACTTGTTCTGCACTTATTTTCCTAAACAGTTCCACTATTTTTTTTTTACAAAAACCTGTAATTTTGCCGGATGCTCAAACTTTTGTCTCTTAAATTACGTGTAACTTTTAAACTATACTTCAGATTCAACCCAAATTTTCCAAGGACACTCAGAAAACATGTATATTTCCATTAGTGTTGCTATTTGAGAATATTTTTTGGGGATTTGCCTTTTAATCCCAAAACATTGACATAGTGTCCGGCCACTAGCGCTGTCCGGATACTGGTGCAGTTACCCTATGTACTTCTGAAAAACCCACTTTTCACCACTAATACATGTTATGGCGTCAAATATAGCGAAAGCTGTGCTTTACAGATGTACAAACGTTAATCTTTAGTGGAGCACCACACAGTCGTACGCTCAAGCGACAGCTTGCACAGGTACACGTTCTAAATATTTGTCACCATTTTATAGAAACGATTTTCTAATCTCGATGCTAAACTTCCACAATTGTAGAGATTTGATAATCCCAAAATAAATAAAGCTGAAAAGATAAATCTGCAAAAAGGGGAATTTTGGTAGCAGCTGCGATGATTCACCTGAATAAATACCAACGCCGTCTGGGACGATTTATCAACGGAATGTTCTCTCTAGCAGCCATTGGCGTGGTTGCAGAACTCTGCGAGGTATCATCCATAATAAAATTTGTTAATTTAAACGAATACACTTTTGCAATTCCAGCTTAAAACGTAGATACAGCAAAATGTTCTTTGTTTTTTCCCCCTTGCTTTAACACACACTGCACAATTTGATTGTGAAAAAATCACAAAATCTCAATTTACGCAGTTACATTGCATTTAAACAACAAAGTGCTAACATTTTAAGCATTTAACAATGGTCTTTTTAATATTTTACAAAATTTTTCACTATTTTTAAACAATAATAAAGTTAAAACGCATCAAATTTGCTTATTGCATATTTATTTTCTACGAATTGTCTGCCGTCAGTCGTCAGTGTAGAAAAATTTCAATTCACCACACCATTGCACACACACATCCACATAAATGCGATTGAAATCGATAAGTCAAATCGTGCAGCCAATGTGTGCGAGTGTGATGAAATAATTTGTTTTGACTGCATGCGGCGTCTGCAGCACAAGTGAGTAGCACAGCTGCTGTTTGGTTAGCAATTCGTGTTGTGGCAGTACTGCTTTTTCGTCGTTTGTTTTCCTCCACTAATTTAACAGAATTCTTGTGCGGGCATAGAAATTTAACAGAATTATTGTGCTGGTATAAGGAATTAGGAATTAACAGCGGTTTGTTTTTTCGTAACCATTTGTATTTTTTTTTACGCAAAATCAGCTGGCTTAGAGAGCAAACGCGGAGAATTCAATTAACCCTTGTGTTGCTTAGTGGTTTATTTTGAGAAATGATATATGTACATAGTACATTCATTTGCTATGGTATAGAAAATATTCCTGCTTACGCGAAATACAAGTTGTTTTTCAATAAGAATAAAGAATAGAACAAAAAACTTAGTGGAAAGAGAACTGAATATTTATTGCTGTGAGTTTGGCAACTCTGGCTGATAAGTTTGAAATTTTCGTGCTCTTAAAACCATACAATTAAATTAAATTTAATAGTGCATATAACTAGAAAGAAAGGCGAAATATATTTTACATGCGATCTGTTGAACTTGGAGTGTGAAGAAAATCATTGACTTCG
The DNA here is from genome assembly GCA_951509765.1 of Sphenella marginata. Taxonomy (NCBI): domain Eukaryota; kingdom Metazoa; phylum Arthropoda; class Insecta; order Diptera; family Tephritidae; genus Sphenella; species Sphenella marginata. Next base: position 99,123,566 of record OX608080.1, on the reverse strand, counting down.
GAGCCCTACCACAAAACTTGTGTAAATCAACAAAGGTGATCCAAAAAGAAATCATTTGTACACAACAACAACCTGTGCATTGTGAAACAACAACAATTTGCGCCATTACCCATCTTATTTAAATTGCATTGCTGATTGCGGCGCCATCTGTGTGTGAACGTTTTTCTTTTAGAGTACTATTGATTGTTTAAGGTGACCAGGTGTACCTTTAAAACCGCAGTAAATATTTAACGTAGAACGAAATTTCTTGATACTTTTAAAAGTTGTGATGTCGCCTACTCCTCTTGCCTCTGCTGGACAGAAACGTCGCCAGTCGATGTCAGGCAAAAGCTCACCTACGGCAAAAGCTGCAAAACTGGATGAGGGTGTCACTCTTGCTGCTGTATATGGCAAAATTAAAGAGCTAGAAAAGAACGTCCAGCAGCAAATAGACCAGTTGCGGCCTCTTATTGAGAACATCTGCACCAAAATTGCGGAAGTTGAAAATAAGCTAACGCAGCGTTTGGAAAAAGAAATATCGGAGCTCAATAATGCTATTTCCGACTCGTCTGCGCGCATTACTGTGTTGGAAACAAATGCGATGAAAATGGAGGATGAAATGGCGGGTATTCAAAATCAATTAGCGGGTCTAATTCATCAAAACACTACATCCAATATTGCTGCGGATGCTGTTGCCTTTGGTATTCCATATCAAGAAGGGGAAAACTTGAAAAGCCTTTTTAACCAGGTATGCCTCTCCATAGAATTTATGGTTCCTCAAATAAGAGACATTTTCCGGGTCAAAGCCTCAACTGGAAATCCAAATAGTGCGATTGTGATCAAATTTCATTCGCCCCTTGATCGCAACCGTACCCTACGTGCCTTTGCTGAACATCGCAAGCGAGCAAAATCTGCGACTCCCTTGAGTCCTCTGGGGATAGATGGATATTTCCAGATATTTGAAAGTATTACGAAAGAAGCCCGTTTTCTGCTCCAAGAGGCTATTAAGTTACGAAAGAACGGGAATCTGGTGTCTGTTTTCACGATTAGAGGATTTGTGCACGTTAAAACTGACAAAGAACCAAAGAGCCCATCAATATTAATAAGAACTGAAGATGACTTGTTGCAATTTCGCTAGTATATTATTAAGTTTCAGAAGTTTATGTACCGCTTTTTGTATTTCCAGTTTAGCTAAACTCAGTGTCTGCATCCATTCTTCACTCCATTTACAATCGTATTATTTTAATGTTGCTTTTAACTTATGCTATCTTTATGATCGCGGAAAATTATGTGAATAGCATTGACGAAAATAGTCTTGCACTACTAAATATTCTGTGCAGTCGACAGAGGGGTTTTAATGTTGTCCATTTTAATGCACGGAGCCTTAACAATGAGAAAGTTGATGTGATTAGAAGTACTTTTGAGAAGTCGTCAGTGGACGTTATTTGTATATCAGAGACCTGGTTTAGGCATGATATTGAGGATGCACATTATGATATAGATGGGTATAATTTGTATCGGAATGATAGAACAGATAGAAAGGGTGGCGGGGTAGCTTTGTACTTTAAAAAGTATTTAAAGACTCGTGTAGTTTCCCGTTCATTCGAAGGTACAACGGAATACATGCTGGTTGAGGTGTATAGTCCCACATCTAAGGTTCTCTTGTCTTGTGTGTATAATCCCAATAGATGTTTCAGTGTAAATTATTTTTTCAATGCGCTGTCTGCAGTGGTTTCAGACTATGATGATATAATAGTCTGTGGAGACTTCAACGTAAATATGCTGAATAGTGATATATATAGCTCCCGTTTCCTTGATGATGTGGCTGGTGTTGGTCTTTCACTAGTAAATTCGTCTATCCCGACTAGATATGGCAATAACTGCTCGCCTAGTCTCCTCGATTATTTCATTGTGTCTGATCTGTCAACTGTCTTAAAATTTGACCAAATGTCGTTTATATCTGATCATGACTTAATCTTTTGTGCATTTGACATTACTTTTGACCTTGATAGTTCAGCCTCGGCTCCTTTTAGTTTTCCTGACTATAGCGCTATTGATTATGATAACTTGGCCTCTGATATTTCCTGTGTTAACTGGAATGATTGCTGGAGCTTGTCGTCTGTGAATGAAAAACTAAACTTTCTTAACAACATAATAATAACCCTTTTTAATACCCATGTTCCTATACGATCTGTTCGTAGAAAATCCACATCATGTCCATGGTTTAACAAAGCTGTTCGTGATGTGATCAAAAAACGCAATAAAGCCTATGCGGTTTGGAAAAGGAATCGGACAGATCAAAATTGGCGTGCATATAAAGGTATACGGAATGAAACTACTGCCATGATAAAACGTGTGAAGCGAGCATATTTTGGAAAAATGTTAAGTAGTGATCTTCCCAACAATGTATTGTGGCGTAATTTGAAGAATTTACGTGTGCATGTTAAGAATAACCCAGATTGCTCGCTTGATCCTGAAGAGCTTAATGATGTATTTGCTAGTCATACTACCGCTTTAGATGCTCCTGTTTCTCACCCTGTACTTCCTTCTCCAACTGTTGGCTGTCAGCAATTTGAATTTTGTGCTGTATCGGAGCTTGATGTGGAAAGGTGTATTTATAAGGTACGTTCAAATGCGGTTGGTGCTGATGACATCCCGATAAAGTTTGTTAAAATAATTTTGCCACAAATATTGCCAACCCTAACTCACATCATCAATCACTGCATTACAACCTCGTGCTTCCCTGATGTGTGGAAAATTGCAACTGTTCTTCCTGTCGCCAAAAATAAGATTGCCAGTAGTCCAGGAGATTTTCGTCCTATAAGCATTCTTCCCGCTCTATCTAAAACTTTCGAAACCTTATTATCTGAACAGATTCATTCCTATGTTGAAAACTTCAAGCTACTGTCCCCTTTCCAGTCGGGCTTCAGAGCAAAACATAGCTGTTCCACCGCCATAATAAAAATTCTGGATGACATACGGACTCCCTATGACAGTAATAAAATCACATTATTGTGTCTGCTTGATTTCTCTAAAGCGTTTGACTCTGTTAACCATACATTACTATGTATGAAGTTAAAATCGTATTTTGGTTTCGGGGACTCTGCTTTAAAGCTTATGATGAGCTACTTGGGAGATAGAGTACAACGGGTGAAGGTGGGAACTAAGTTCTCTGGTTTTAAGTCACTTTTAACTGGTGTACCCCAAGGTTCTATACTTGGACCGTTATTATTTAGCCTATTTATTAATGATATATTTAGTACCTGTCGGTATACGCAAATGCATGCTTATGCGGATGATATACAAATGTATATGTCAGGGTCACCTGAACAAACTTCTGATCTCTGCGCCAAATTTAATAGTGACCTGTCATCCATCTCATCCTGGGCACTGAACAATTGCATTCTACTTAATAGCGAAAAATCATTTGTGTTGCCCATATCGAAGAGACAGACTAACCTTCGGGACCTTCCGAACCTATATATCAGTAATAAAAGCCTAAAATATGTGACAAAAGTTACAAATCTTGGGTTTGTCATTAATTCTAGTCTTTCATGTGAGGATCATACGAACGCGGTCGTGAGTAAAGTTTACTATATTTTACGAAATCTAAGAATGTCTGCGGCCTTCACTCCGCTTGGAATCAGAAGACGGCTTGCAATGCAATTAATATTACCCATAATTTGTTATCCGGAATGTATATACAGCAAACTAGATTCCAAATCTGCACATAAGATTGATGTTGTATTCAATCATGTCACGCGGTATGTTTTCGGTTTGGCAAAATTTGACCACATATCGGCATGGAGAACGCGTCTTCTGGGTTGCGAAATATCAGAATATCTAAAAGCGCGGAATTGTATATTTCTGTATCGAATTATTGTTGATAAGATGCCCAATTATCTCTATAGCAAGTTAACATTCTCCAGATCTGCTCGCGTAAGTGATATAATTGTGCCCAGCCACAATTATCTAAATTCGGCAAGGCTTTTCTTCGTCAATGCTATCCGTATATGGAACTCTATACCTAACCCCATCCGTAAAAGCCTAAGTAAAAGCAACTTTAAAAATGTTTTATATTCGTTTTTTAAGTAATTCGTTCTTGAAGTAATTAATATAAGTAACTAATATAAACACAAAACTGAGTTTGGCTACTTTGGTTATGTACTCCCTATGAGCTAGTCAGCCATGTTATTCTAATTCTACAGCCATGTTATGTTATTTTATTTTTTGTTTGTTATTTTAATTTTACACATTATTTATTTATTTGTGAAATTTTTAATTAAACCAATCATTTTACACTATTTGTTACAATTCCTGTTGTTGTACTATAAAAGATCATACTGGATCTTACTGTACTAATATGTTGTCAATAAATACAAATACAAATTTTCGAAAATCACTTTGGAAACAAATCAAGATCTAATTCCAATGGCTTATCTTTTGCGAAAAATTATAATTTATTGTGAGATTTTTGATTAGCATGAACAAAGCAACAGAAAAAGACATAGTACATCTGCCAAGAAATATTCATACTTGTCATTTATTTTATAAAACACACTTCTCCCAAATCTCTGCCGTTAAGTCATGTGTTCAGTACTCATAATACCACCTGCCAAAAACCAATTGATGTATAAATACATACATATATAGCAGATGAACATATGGGACACGGCAGCTTTTTTGAAGTAGATTTGCTGAATTATAAATCATGGCGGAATTAGAAGCATTACGACATATTTACAAATATCCATACATAAAGTTTGCAGGTATTTTGTTTTTGTAATTTGTGAGTTGAATGGCAAAATTACACTGACAAATGAGTGTAGTGTCAAAGTTCGAGAAAAAAGTAAAAACAGCTGGTCTAATAACACGACCTGTATTTTTGGATCATGATTTGGCATATGTTTAATCGATTCATCGTACATCCCTAAGTTGAATGACTTTAACAAAATTTCCTGCGCAGACAAAACGTTTTCATTATTATTTCTTTTATTTTATTTAGTTTTTTGTTTATTTATGTGAGTATTTAACGCGAATTATGCATGTTTCTCACTAATAATGTTCAGATTTATACAAACAAAGTTCTTCTTTCTTTTAGCGCTAACAAACCGCTCACAGTGGGCTATTTCGAAGTATATTCTTCCAAAAACCACTATCACGGGAACGGGTTGTTTTGTTTTAATGTTTAAAAATTTAATGGCACATAATTATAGTCGCTGCTTAACTCGCGTTTTAATTAAAATCTTTACTTAACAAGGGCATTTACAGGGTCCCCTTAGGAAAAAAAATTACGTTAGTGGTGAAGAAATTTTTTAAGTTTTTTATGGTCACCCTGTATTAACTATTTTATTCACAAAATATGAGCGATTTTTTAGATTTATTTTACTTTTAAAAATAAATCGTTCTATTTTTTTTTTTTTGTTTCAGCCTTTGCTTTATTTTGTTTTACAAAAAAGGTTTTCAAATATGACCACTGTTCGGCGTTGTCGAATAATTCCTTCAACGAATATTTAGCAAAAAACAAATTTCTTGTGTACCGAAAATATTTCGTTTTTATCAATGTACCCCACTTTACTCTTTTGTGCTAGTTGCTAGTTGAAAGAATATCCATTAACGGTTTCACTTGTTGTTGTTTGGCATTCGAAATGCGCCATATTGACAAAGATTATTATTTCCGCGCTTTGTTATTTGTATTTGCTGTTTCTTCTTTATTTATTTATTTTATTTTACTTTATCTAAGCTACATAATGAACCATTACTCAGACTTCTAGACGTCTATTGTTATATTTTAGTTGTTATTTAGATATTTATTTTAAGTTGATGACATAATCTAAGCGCAAATTTTTTTTTAACATAAATTAGGTATTTAATTTTATTTATGTTGTTTCTCTTCTTTTTTTCATGTTTTTGTTATAATTTATTTTATGGAAAACTTTGTTCTATTATGTTGCCTTAGATTATTCTATTTTAGAGACTTTTGTTCTGGTAACCACTAGGTTATCAGAACAATAGTTTTCTGTTCCATTGTCTCAGCATTTATTTATTTTGGTTTTTTATTGTTTTTTGTTGGACTGTTAACCTTGTTCGAAAGTTTATGAATTACTATTCTATTGGTTAATTTCAAAAATTTGGTCTTATATAAAATTTTTCTTATGAAAAAAGGTGTTTGATAAACTATAGTATGAGATATGGACTTCGAATCCACAAGAAGTGCGCCAGCCAAACACTATAGATTTTCACTGCAGGGTAGCGATGAATTGTAATTCTCTTCACTTTACAATTACCAACAGCATTTGCCACGTTTCACAATATTGAATGTCAGCAATTTTGTGGATAACTTAAAAGCGGTGAAGGCAAGGGGTCAAACAGCGATATTTAGCACGTCAACGAATATATGAAAGAAACCCTTTACAATGACCCAAAAATGTTGAAATAAACAAAAAAAAAAAATTAAAGAAAAACAAAGAAATAAAAATGTAAAAACAATAAAAAAAGGTTTAAAAACTCGCCTACATATTGGCATGCATTGCTATTCCAAACAAAAAAGTAAAAGTTAAATGACATTTGTTGATTTTTTTTTTCAATATTTATTTAGCTTATAAATTTAAAATTAATACACTTTTATGTTTACTTTTGAAATAATCCTCGTGTTTTGGTTGATGGCAGCACAGTGAACTTGTGATAGTATGAACAAATTAGAAATGTTAAATATACCCTGCTGTGTTACTACATAGGATAGTTTATTATATTTCACAAAAAAGGTATAAGGGGGGATCGGGATGGATATAGTTTTACATATGTATATCAAAATTTCTCATATGAATAGAAAATGTCCATTTCCATGTGCATCCATACGTGCATGCACACGATGACTTGCGTAAAAAATTTAGACATGGACATTCTCTTTCGAGTGAGAAAAAATGAATTCAAACCGTTGCTGATCTGGCTGATTACTACTAATATGGATGTTCTTAATTATACGAGAGGCCACGGAAAAAAACATTCTTAATGGCCCTTAATAATAGTCAAATTAAAAAAGAATTTTATCTACTTCAGCATGATTCTAAAATAAACACCATTTTGTGTCTATCATAGTCAACTTAAAATAGATTTAATGTCTAAGACAGAGTTTCAATTTTAAAATGACGAAATGTAATTTTAACATTTTAAAATCACGGTTTGTGTCTATGGTTGCGCTTGTGCTATCGCTTACACCAATCTTGAGTTTGGGGTTTTTCGCTTACTGGCAAAGGTATGCTATGGTTTGTGAACAAAATACTTGGCACAGGGTGACCTTGAAAAACATAACAAATTCCTTCATACCACTAACCAACATAACTTTTTTTGCATAATGGAGGGTCCATTAGTTTTCGTTTCAGCTAAAATCTTTGTTTAATATGACTCTGGTTCATCAACATTTTAAATGTATTTTTAAATTAAGTACAGATTTTTATTAAAATGTGTATTAAGCAACGACTACGAGTATGATTATGGATCAATATGTTTTGTTATGAACTGACAAACTAAGCTGTCAGCATTATCCGTACTTTACTGTATAATATTACACATGGTGTGCCACGATAAATTGCGATAAGTCACTGGATTGACGTTGCCAAACATTTGAGTGAAATTGGCAAAATAAATACATAAAATAAAAAACAAAATTAATTTCAAAAGAAGCATGCTTCCGTGCTGATATTTAATAAACAAACACAGGAAAAAGCGGTAAATAAACAAGGTACCATTAGTAGGGGGTTTAAGCAACATTTTGATGGAGCACGAAAATTTACGCTGATATTCTAGTAATGAAAGTGACTAAGTGGGAAAATGTGTAATATCGTAGACGGTTGTTCCTCGTTAGAACTTAGTGACTTATGAATATTAATTCTAAAGTACATACATAGTTTCGTATTAGTTATTAAATATTTATCATTCCGTCTGTCGAATTAAATAGTTATACACGTCGTTAACGTCAAGTCGCAATTGAAAAAATCAAAACAATTTTATTATTTAATATCGATAATGGCAATCTTAACAGCCATTGTTAACTCACCCACCCTTGAGTAGAGATTATAACTAATCTGCCATGAAAAATGTCTACAATTGAAATTAATAAAAATGATTGTGATAAGGCGAGAGGGTTTTGGGAGTTTATTGAGCTTTAGGCAGTTAAGATGGTGGCCTATCTAACTATGAAATGAAAAGAAGACAAGTAAGGAAAGGGCTGTCTTCGGCTGTGCCGAAGTCTTTATACCTTTCATGAATATGCACAACTTTTCTAAGTGTTCGCTTCTTACTTACAATTACTTACAAACTCTCCAAAACTATTAATTTAAAAATACATAGCCAAACCACATTTATCGGAGCAATCGGTAATATGGGAGCTATATGTTATGTAAGTCCGATCTGTACGAGTTTCACTACACACATTACTCATACAATAAGTACCAAACCTGCAAAATTTTACGTTTCTAGCTTTCTATTTGCACCATTTATAACCCAAAACCCATTTATCGAAACTATCGATTATATGAGAGCTATATGTTATGTTGATCCGATCTAGGTGATTTTCACTACACACATTACGCATATAATATGTACTAAACCTGCGAAATTTCGCTCTAATAGCTTTTTAATTGCAAGAGTTATAGGCCAAAACCCGTTTATCGGAACAATCGATTGTATGGGAGCTATGCCTTGTATCGGTCCGATCTTGCTGGTTCCGACAAATGATTAATCCTATGCAAAATGGCGCCTGCTTGCAAAATTTCATCGGGATATCTCTAAAACTGAGGGACTAGTTTGCGTTCAAACAGACGGACGGACAGACGGACGGACGGACAGACGGACAGACGGACATGGCTAAATCAACTCAGCTCGTCGCCCTGATCATTTCGGTATACTAAATGGTGGGTCTATCTCTTCTTCTTCTCACACTTACAAACATCGGACCAAAGTTATAATACCATTTCATGTTCATGAAAGGTATAAAAAGGATAATCAAAAGGTGTATAGTAATTATATTTGAGCGCTATAATAGGATTGAGAAGCCTTGTTGGATCAGGGAGTGCCGTGTCTAAAGCTGACATTAATACTCGAACTTTGTTTGCGATCGTAGTTGGCTTACGATAAACTCAAGATACAGGCTGATGGAATGATGAACGAACTATGCTGATATAACTTTTGAGAATAATTTTCTTATTTTATTGACAAGTCGCTAAGTGCTTAAGAAAAAAAACGAGGTTTTCAGGTTTTCATTTCTAATTCGTAGATATTTTAACCACTTACTGATAAATATTAACTTCAAGGCGCAAATTGTATACTTTTCTTACAAGTATTCATTATATTTGTTTGAATTTTTTAGTGACTCATTACCTTTTCCTAATTAACTTTTAACCAATACCAAGCGAGATTGTTTATCCACAATATACAAAAAAAAAAAAAACAAAGACAAAAGTGCAAATAAACTGATAAGCGTAGTTTTCAATCAGTAATGGGTATTGATAAAAACTTTGTAGAGGGATTTGTCATAAATATTCGAACTGGTGACAAAAGAAGCTCTCGGCAGAAATAATTGCCAATATTCCACGAATCTTATTACATTGGAAAGAATGTGAGACATTTTCTAATGGAGGGTTAATGAATGACAGTCGTAACTAACGAAAGGTGGATGACGTCTACTAAGACTTGGGAATTAGGAATTGCGTGTTAGTAAAACATAGTGGCCCATAACCATAGTCAAATTAAAATAGCGTTTTATATACTTAAACATGATTCTAAAATAAACACCATTTTATTTTTTTCATGGTCAACTTAAAATAGATTCTATGTCTGAGACGAGTTTTAATTTTAAAATGATGAAAATGCCATTTTAACATTTTAGAACCACGGTTTGTGTCTATGGTTGTGCGATGTCACAACGCTTACTTCAAACTTGAGTTTGGCTTTTTTCGCTTATTGCTACAGCTATGAATGGTTTGTGAATAAAATAGTAAAAAAAAAATTCATAACAGCAACAAACTTAATTTTTTTTTCATGAGGGATCCTGTTATGTACGATTGATCAAAATTTTAAATTTAAATTCGAATTAATATGATTGTGCTTAGTCAAAACTACCAGACGTTCTCGAGTTCTCCGAGGTTTCTGCCATGTAATGTTCATCCGGCTTACTAGTTTGAGTCAGCATTCGCTTTCAACTACGCTTCGTGTTTGCTTTGAACGGGAACCCATCCGCTTAAACCCTCCTATAATTTGAAAGGAAATCTATTATGGGTCGTTTCTTTTCAATAAAAAATGCGCAAGATAAATATAAAAAGTAAGTAGTAAAATGTTTATTGATTATATAAACAAGCGCAAAATAAATGAATGAAGACATTGTTTATTGAATGCGGTAAAATTTCACACATATACAAGGAAGTGTTTTGAACACAGACAAGGACGGAAAGCAAATTTATGGCGCTTATTATAACAGTGACAACGAAAAGTAAATGGTCTTTTTTATGCAAGATTGCAAAAAGCTAAGTGGGCGCCTCTAATATCATAATCTTCCAGATGAGGATATTCAATTTCAAACTTCAAAATCTTTTAAAAATTCGGAATTGCACACTGACTTTGTTTGAACATGTTAAATTTTACAAAATTACTAAGTTTAATAAATATTTCAGTGAACTGGAAATGGTCATAAATTATAGGTTGGACATCTAGTCAACCATGGGTAAAAATTCCGTTTAATTCTATAAAACAGTTTTTGAGTGATGCGCGAACAAGCATACAGACAGACAAACAAAAATTCTAAAATCGGTTATTTAGTACTAAAATAATAACGATTATGTTTTTTTTTCAAGATTTAAAGTGCATTTTCTTCTATGGTAACAGCAAAATTTTCAGCAAGACCTCCGTCAATGCTTTTTATAACTTCGGCGAAAAGAACTTAAATATTTTTATGGAACACTCTAATGCATATTATAGCATTAGATGAACAAGTCTTTTATTAAAAGCGCAATTTCTTTGACTTTTACTAATATCGTCTACATATATATATGCAATGACAGCATTCATATTCATATATTTTTGTCTTCCTCTTCTTACTTACAAACAGATAAAAAGTTGTACACAAGTTTTTGCGACATTATTAGAGCAGAACAATAGAAAAAGCTAATCAACAAAAGACAGGTGCGGAACTTAGGGTGACGTGAAAAATATGTATGTAGGTAAGACTGTGTTGCGAGAGTATGCAATGAATAGCGCAACTAAAATTAAGTATTTAGTATTAAGATTGACTAAAAAATACCACTTTTTATATTTCCATCAGAGCTTGTTTTAGTAATTAAATTTTTATGGAATAAAATACCAAACACCATGTCTGGAAAAATTGCCAAAAATTAATGGAATTTTTAAGAGTCAAGCGACCTGCACTTTGTTAGTCTAGAATTTAATGGGCTACAAAACTGCATACTCAGAAATCATTTTCAAATTCTTGACTCAACTTTGAAAATTTTTAAAAATGTTTTTTCAAATTTTCCAAAATTTTTGGTTTTTGGCATAAGCTTCGAAATATCGATGCGAAAGACTTCTATACCAGAACTAACTATATTTTTTTATGAAATCAACAAATAATTTATAGCTAAAAAAATTGTTGTAGTATATACATATGTAAGTATATAAAAAAGAAATCAACTGGGTCATTTTGCGCTGCACACACTATTAACAATCGATCTCACTCAAAACTACACCAGTGTGCTACTTTGTTAAATAAAAGTACCCTATTCAACAGACTTCCTAGCTGTTTTTTTCCTTGAACGAACAAACCTTGAACTTCGTACAAATTTGACAGTTCAATAGTGTTCAAATATATATGACAACCGATGCATAAAATTATAAAAATAATGTTGTGAAACGTGTCTATGTTGACCGCTTGTCAATGTCAGTTTACCCACGTTAAGTTAATTATTGTGCCCACAATCCACAATTATGAACGAACACGTACAAAGTATTTAATACAAAACTACTACAGAACTTTAGTTTAATAGTAGAAGTTAAGCTTTTGTCCTCGTATCTGCACTCCAACCAGGCTGATTAATGTGTCATAGAATAAAATAGTTGTTACAGATGCCCCATGTGACATTTGTAAATAAAGAAGAAGAGAGCAACATTGTATCTGTGTTGACAGCGGTTGAAAGCGAAAGGTGAAATTTACCGTCAAGTAAAGTAAAGTACAATGGCGCTCGGTTGGTAACTGTCATGGCTGTCAATTAAAAAAGAGTTGCTATTGTTGCAATTAAAAATAATATAAAAAAGATAATGAAAAAGAAAAAAAAAAAAAAAACATGCGGGTAAGTAGTTATCATGGTCGATGTTCTTCATTAGCACACGAATTACAAACTTGTGGAGGGGTGAAGAGGTTGTTGTTGAAAGTAACGCAAGTTTTCATAACGACGAATGAGTTTGTTTGTTTGTATTTATACATATGTAGCACAGAAGTGGGTGGTTAAGTGCACACGCACCGACGCCTTGACATTTTATATATGAGATGTTTGCATAAACTCGCTTTGTACGTATTAAACAATTTAAAAATGTTAAAGAAAAGTAAAACAAACACAAAATATGTTTGAAACAACTGTTTTAGTGGTGATTAGGAGTGGGATTTTCTCGAATAATATTCGAAAAAACATTATTCGAATAAACGAATAAAAATATTCGTTGCAAAAAATTCGAATAGTATTTATGCGAATCCAAAAAGTCATGCTTTTCAGGAACTGAGAATAAAAGATTTTCTTGAAATTCCATAAAAAAAATTTGTATAATGTATAAAAATGCCTTGAAGCAACTTTTTTTCGCCACCACTGTGCACAACGGAATTAAAATATGTTCATGCGTTAAGTAGAGTCCTTAACTTTCAATTGAAATCATCCACGAAACTTTCTGTTCAGCAGTTTTCCTATGATGCGCGAACAAACGTCGAGACAAACAAACAGAAATTCTAAAAACCGTTGTTTTGGTTTCATTTTCGTTGGTAAGCATTTTTCTTAAATTAAAGGACATACATTTGTTACAATTTCATTAGGCAAATGTGAAAACTGATTGGAACAGCTCGAAGTATCTCACTGATAAACTACAAATATGGGATCTTCGGAGATGTTTTGTGCAAGAGTTGTCAGTTGAACAATTGTTATGAATTCTCTTACCTCTTCTTTTATGAAAGCACCGTTTAAAATAGACACAGCAAAAACAACAAAGGGGGGCGATAAGGGCTCAAAGATCGATTGTTTGTGGAAAACAATGCGCAACGCATAAATGAATACTAATGAAATAATAGTTAGCAGAAAGCAAAGAAATAAACAAAGGAAAGTGACAAGAAAAATCGCGACTTTGCATCGAAAAACTTAGTTAAGTGAGAAGAAAAGCAAAATGGAAAATTCAATTAGACGCCACACAGATAGGCAGAGTGCTAGCCATTGTATAGTATTTGAGATTATAAACAATATTGCCTTTTGTGGGGGAACAAGAAAAAATGTTTATTTAGCACAAAGATAAAAAAAACTAAAATAAAAAAAATGAACGGACTGAGAATGAACAAAAGGAATTGAGACAGAATTTGTGATTATTGTGCTGCTTTTGTTCAATTTTGAATTTTTTGTTTAAATTTTTTTTTTTTGTTGGTTAGAGGATGAGTCGAAATTTTGCAAAAATTAAAACATTTGAATAATTAAAGTGGGTGTGACATGTGCCAGACTAGTAAGCGACAACATTCGTATGCACAGCACATTAAGTTTATTTGATTGTGCTATAAAATTTAATTGTTATTGCAGTCTATTTTTATTAGAAAACTCATGTGTTTAACAGCACATGGAAGTGATCAAAATAATACTCATTTATGATGAAAGAATTTTCAAGGTCATTTGATAATCTATCAAACCCATAATAAGAATAATTTAACGAGGTATAATTCCGACAAGGCTAATATTAGTTTTGTTTTTTCCCACAAGCTGACAGGAACATCAGCTGGTAAGTCACATAAATTATTTTGTGGAGTCACGGTTAATAAGTAAAATGGTTGCCAACTACAATATTCATTCAAGCTTCTATCCTAAGGACGCACACCGCCACCAGCGATATAGCCAAAAACGTAGACTAACCAAACCAACAAGGTCAACGTCCTGAGATATTGATTTATTTATAAATGCACGAACTCATTTAGTTGCTGAAAATAATTTATTGTGTTTCAATTTCCTTGCTCATGCCGTGCTTCTCTGCCAAAAACTGCTTTGCTATGGCAAAAATTCCTATAGAAGGTAAGTTATGGAAATAAAAAAAAAAAATAAAAATTGTGAATGCAAACCAAAGCTGTCGCTGGATTTTGATACCTTTGTTGCTTGTAAATATGAGAAGAAGAAGTTAGAGAGGCACCAATAAGAATACCCCAATTATCAGGGCGATGAGCTCGAGTCGATTTAGCCATGTCCGTATATCCGTCCAATAGTCTGTTTGAAAGCAAATACAGCCCTTTCCTTACTTCTTTTTTGCTGATTTAGTCAGACTTGCCATGCAAGAATTCAATTAACCCAGAAAAAAGAATTTGGAAATATGCATTAGATGAGGAGAAAATCTACAAATGAAATTGAGAAATTGAGTTCCTTGAACTCCTCATTTTTTCCAAAGCTGGGAGGCCCACAGATCGAAATATTTGGGAAATAAGAACTGAAGTTTATACAGACTAACCAATTGAAAAATAATGCTCGAAAAGACTAATAAAGGATTAGTCCAACCTGCACAGTAATATTTTCAACAAAAATAGTCTCTCAGCTGAGTGAACTTGCATGGGCTTACATCACCAATCCATACATAAAAATCGACATGTGCGCTTCCCACATGACTTAGTTATGGTTTCTTTACCCGGTGGAGGGAGAGGGGTTTTTCTTATTTTTACTTGCACTTTCTTGTGTTTTTTTTTTCTGTAAACCTTTCTTTTCTTATGCGACGTATATTCTAGAATTGTAAAGTTTAAAACGCAAACTAGCAAATATTGATTGTTGTGGGGTAAACTTTTGTTTATTTTACTCATTTCAGCAGTCAATATGTATTTATATAGTAGTTATAGGTATATGTACATATATCTATGTAAGTATTGTCGTCATGTGACGGACAGCTTTCCAGTTGATTTAAATTCTGTGGTCATAAGCAATAACCGCCTAAGTCCACTTAAGAAATTAGACCAGTTGAAATTTTTGCTGGCGATTTTGATTAGCAACATCGAGACATTTTTCAAGACTTTTATAGGTCTTTTATTATTTTGTTTATAAACAATTAAATCCAATATGTGTGCTTAAGTTATAAAGCAGTTTAGTTACAAAAAATCGCTGGAAGAAATTTAAATTGGTCTAATTTCTTAAGTCGAGTTAGGTTGTTATCGCTTATGACCACAGAATTATACAAATGGTATTTAAATGTTCTTTTTCCTTTGTTTGCCCTTTGATGTTATTTTTAAGTAAACAACCATATGCCGGTTGTAATGAGGACGTGAGCACCTGTATACATATGTACATATATATCTATGAATTGGCATTGTAACAAATCTATGTAGAGTGACAAATAAAAATTGTTTACAAATGCTCACAGCTGGTTCAAAAAATTTATAGCAAAATTCCAATAGCTTAACCTTGGAATAGATAATGAATTCATGTAAAACTATAGGAGAGTAAACAAAGTTCATATCACTTTTTGAAGCTGGGATAAGCATGTTATAAACTTTATAGGAAATTCTTGACTTGTTATGAAAATTATAGGATCCTTTTTCTTTTCTCTTGTTTCTACTGTAAATCATTTTCTTCCATATGTATGTTCGAATAACTTTATGAAGCTAGAATAAGCAGGTTTAAAACATTATAGACAATTTTTGACTTGCTATAAAAATTATGGGACCCATTTTTTCTCTTTTTTCTGTAAAACAGTTCTTTCTATATAACAAAATAACTATTTAAAGCTGCGATAAACATGCTATAAACTTTATAGCAAAATTCTGGACTTGATACAAAAATTATAGGATCCATTTTATTTTCTATTGTTTTTACTGTAAATCATTTTCTTCCATATGTTCGTATAACTTTATGAAACTGGGGCTGTAAAGTTTATAGCAAAGTATCACATACATATGTATCTTTATATAAAAATTATAGGACAAAAGAAATCAATTATGTACCTAAGTGCTATTTTTCTTTTAAAAATCATTTCAAATGTTGTTGAAGGCACTAGCAAATATAAAACCGAAACTTTGAACTTATTTAACAAATTGTTTATAGTATGGCTTTATTTAAAAATTATAGCTAACTTTTTATTGTTAAATTAAAAGGCATGCTATGAGGCTTGCCATAAAAAATATAGGATTTATAAAAAGAGAAACCCTTCAAACCCTTGATGCTAGCAACTTGTTTTATACGTATAAATAATTATTTTACTTGCTATAAAAATTATAGCATATGTATATCCCCATGTGCTTTAAGTAGGTCTCCTTTCAACAGAAAGTGTATGTTAGGAGTGTTTTCGTAGTGCTCTGAAAAAACAAGGTCAAAAAAACTTGTAATAACAGTTTGCTATAAAAATTATAAAGGCACTTTAGGAACTAAAAATGCGTTTCCGAATATTTTTTATTTACATATATTTACAAGATTTATAAACACATCAATTCGAGGAAAATTAAGTTGCTATAAAATTATTGCTATAAAATTATAGAAACTTTAAAAACTAGTTCACACTTAAATTTGATGAGTTTTCGATTACATTACATTTTTTGTAAAAAAAAATAATAGTTCTAGTATACTAAACAAATTATGGTAACTTTTATAGCACTTAAATATGCCATAAATTGCTACAGAAAATAGAGCAGATACTCCAATTCTTCAGATTTTAAATGCAATAAATAACTTATGTTTGCGATTTTTATATTGTTAACCCTTATCTGCCTTGAAGAGCTAATGCGGCTTTTCATACATATTTCTACGAACTGCAATATTTTTGACACATTTCGTGCATAGAGCACACATATTTTTTTCTTTTTTGTACAAACATGCATAGGTACACTGCAACACGTTATACATTCATCTAACAATGAAACAACTCGTTGCAACGTATTTTTACCTTACCCAAGTGAGTCATATTTTGCAATATTGCCGCAAAGCTATAAAGACTTGGGAACCTTCAAAGTCATATTTTTCACTGCAGACGTTTGTTTCATTGACTTGCTACAACAGCCGTTATTGTAATAACGTTATGCTACTGAAAAATATTGTTTTACCTATGTAAATTTGAATGTATGTACATATGTACCACACAATCAGTAGAAAAGACCGACCTCACACCAAAAACTAGCCAGAAACAAAGTTTTTTTTTTAATTTCTGTCGGTTTTTGTATAATTTGGTGTTAGAGTGAAGTGTTGACTGTTGTTTTTTTTTTGTCTTTGTTAACTTTTATTTTTCTAAGACAATGATTTTTTATGTGTACTTGAACTGAAATGTATCCAACAATAACAATTATACATACATATGTACATACAGATAAACACACAGCTTCCATAAACATGTGTGGTTTGTTAAAATTTATGCACTTCAAGGCTTTTTACGAAAAAGTTTTCTATTCATAATCGCAATCGTTTTTTTGTTGTTGCTGTGTTGCTGAATTATAACGAATGCTGCTGATTTTCAGACTGATGGAATTCATATTTTCTCAATGTTAAAGAAGTAGAAATAAATTTGAAAAAAAAAAAAAATATTTTCAAAATAATTAGTTTTGGCTAAAAGCGTAGGCGTTCATGTTGAAAGTTTAGAAATTGATGCGCATCTTTCAGCAATAAGATAAAAAGTTGAATCTTGTGCGAGAGAAAAGTCAAATAAAAACATGTCGTAAGTTTGCGTTGACTGAAAGTTGACGGAAGAGAAGAATAAACAAATAAATTAAATTTTTTTATATCCACAACAAATAATATCTGGGTTACTTGCAGTTTTCCATTAAAGGAGAATTTTCTTTTAGTCGCAAAAATTACAGTGTGGGGCAAAAAAATTCCAAAAAGAAAATTAGCAAGAATTACAAGTAAAGAGAGAATTCCGTAAAACTCTCTCGAAACTGCCGCCGAACGGGAATTTGTAAAAACTTGCAAGCAAAGCAGCTGTTACTGTTCTGATTGGATAACAACAAAAAATTTGAAGTGTTTCGTTGTTGTTTGGCTTATGCAAGATCAGCTGTTTTTCGTTTGCAAATTTTACTGAGTGAAATTTCCACTGCAGAACTTCCTTTCCCATTATAAAGGCAACAAATCTTATCAAAATTTGGGAATAGAAATTCAAAATCTTCTACCTAGAGGTCATCTAAGCCCCTCCTTTCAATAAATTTTTGCTTTAGCTTTCATTCTACCAAAAACTTCACCCATTACCGACACACTGTGCCACAGCTTCGAACCGCGATTAAGTTACGTCAATGTCAGCGAAACTTTTTCAATTGTTTAACACTTTTGTCACACATGCACACAGAGTTCTTTATTGAAAAATTGCGGTTTCCACTCTTTCTGAAGTTTTAGCAATAGACTTGGTTGGAAATATTTCGTAAAAAATCTTGCTCAGCAAAATATGTGACTTTTTTGTTGTTGTTGTTTTCGCATACTTATGTTATACGGTTTTTATTTTATTTTTGATTTTTTTTTTTTAACATTTAAATGCATAATAACAAGCGTAGCTTAACGATTTGCGTCATTGATAAAGGAATGTATCACAAACATGAGCATTAAAATGGGTAAGGCTTCGTGATATCTAGCTTTTGTTGTTGTTGTTATGTTAACTTTGAAAAAAAGAAAAAGTTTCAAGTGGAGACAACCAACAAAGATTGTCCTGCCATTGCGTTTGAGAATTTGAACTTTCACTGAAGTAGATACTAAGGATTTGAAGATATATGTATGTACATATATATAAAAGCTGGAGTCGAACTCACTTATCGTTCAATTTGGGACCATTTAAGGACGAGTTTGAAATTAGTTCAGTACAAAGTAAAAGTTCTACCTATTATAGTAAATTACTTTCTCCGATTTATTTTGGGTTGAGATAATTTTAGTCTAAAATTTTAGAGCAAAAAAATTTTTTTATTAAGTATTAAAAAAAAATTAAAAAAATTTAAAAAAAATTTTAAAAAAAAAAAAAAAAATTTTTTTTAAAATTAAAAAAAAAAAAATACTAGAAAATTAATTATTTTTAGAATATTATCGGCTGAGTGGAAGATCGATTAAAAAAATATTTCAAAAAAAATATAATATATTTTGGGTTGAGATAATTTTAGTCTTAAATTTTAGAACAAAAAAAAATTTTTTACAAAATATTGAAAAAAAAAAGAATTAAAAAAATAAAACAGAATTAAAAAAATTTATAAAAAAAAAAATAAAAAAATTTTTTTAAACAAAAAAAATATTTTTAATACACGCCTTTTTTTCAAAAACACCAAATTACAAAATTTTTTTTGAATAACGTCCTATTTCGGAATTCGATTCAAAAAACAGCCCCCTCAGCTGAAAATTTAAGAAATTTTCGTTCACATGGAGCGCATTTGAAACTCATGTTAAGATAGAGCGTTCATCAAACGAATTTTAAAACAGGTTGTTATTAAAAAAAACTTGAAACAGGGCTTTTTTAAAAAAAAAATTCTGAGATAGGGTGTTTTTAAAAATATTTTGAAATTGACATCCATCCGATTATTAATGCATACAAATTTTAAATGACCATACAAAATATTTACATATAATTTCCACACGAAATCATTGATAAGCCCTTTGGCGAACACTCAAATGCCGGCGCCGCGCGACACAACAACAGCATGTTTTGGCCTTGAAAATGGAAATGAATTCGTAATTCAAATAAAACAAATAAATTCAAAGTGTAAAATAAGAAATAGAAACATATCATTAGAAGGAACGCATAAAAGCGTAAGCTGAAAATAAATTTCATTGCCACGCAAAACAGGCAAAACTGGATTTTTCAAAAGCGCACAAGTTGTAGATAGATTGGAACGCATGTTCGATAATTTTTTTTTTTTAGCTGCAAAGTGAATGAGTAAAATACCAAAAATAGCAATCAAACAAATTAGAGCCATTTTATCTTCGAGCACATAAAGTTTTGCAGTTTTATTGCAAATCACAAATTCTTCGTTCACAAACGACTGAAATCTATGTATGTAGTTGCCGTTTTTGTATTCATTCTGCAAATTTTTCCGTTAAGCAAATTTTTGTGTTTACTTTTTCAGCTAGCAAATTAGAGACAATAATGAGAAACAGCTGTGTAGTCAAAGACTTTATACAAGCAGACATTTATGTATCTTATATAGTCAAATGTATTTAAATAAGATTGCACATGATTTCACTAACTTTTTGTTTGCTATAAATTTATAGCACATTTTATGCATGAATGTTCTACTCAATTAATGCCGGTGTTCACCATTTCAATAGAAAAAGACGTGCCTTTGAATAATTTAGAACAGTTTTAATTTGCTATAAAATTATAGCAAGTCGAATGCATATATTTAAGCATAATTAAGGCCAAAAAACTTGTTTCCTGGAACTTTTTTAACATTTTACTTTGCTATAATTTTATAGGAAGTAATTTGAAGCGTGTTGGAAGAAGCAAATGATGCATGGAAATTAGACGAAGATTATTTATGTGTCTAATAAGATTGAAGCGATGGCAAAGTAGTATAGTGAATATTTTGATTTACTATAATTTTATAGAAAACATTTAAATACGTTTTTCTCATAAATTTATATAAATCTAACAGTTTTCGAGATGCGAATCACTGTTTTTAAGCATTCCTGTTTGATTATTTTATAGCAAAGATTTTAGAGCACTAAATGATTTCGGCTATTTATGCATCATCAATAACACAAAATATAAATACATAATAACTTTCACAATCTGTAATTTATTATACTTTCATTTTACTGTTAACACTGAAAGTTTGCTAATTATTCTGATATAATTATAATTGCAGCGTTTATAATGTAATCGCTAATTAAAAGCAATTGTTCTTATTATATGTAATTAGAAATTTGTTGATTTTACTTTTGCTACATTTTGCATTGTTTACACTGCGCTAAAAACCAGTTATAGCAATTAAAGCAATAATATTATTGCGATAGGCATAACCTAAAAACACATGCCGTTACTTATTTTTAGATGTTTTAAAGTTTTCTTTCACACATTACTTCATTTTTAAAATTCTCATGATTAAATTTGTTTGCGCCACTTGCTCATTGTGTGAATATTTCAGAATTGCTGAGACATTTTTTTTTTTGCTTATTATTTATTATAGCTGATTTGGCTTTTATTGCGCACAATTATTTTTGCAAATATTTACGGTGGTTCTCGTCACAATTTGTGGGGATATGAAATTATTATTTTTCAAATTTTTTAAATTTTTAATTTTTGTTTTTTCACTTTTAATTATTAGTTTTTTTGTGTTCTTTGACAAATTTTGTAATCGATTCTTTAATGGTTGCTTTATCTAGCGTTTTAAGATTTTTAGTCATCCTTTTATGCATTTTTTATTTATTCATTTTCGTTATTTTATTTCTTTTCACTTATTTTTTAATAAAATTAGGTGATTTTTTAAATATTATTGACATGATTGTATTAAGTTTACATTTAAATTTTTATTATTTCTAAAAAGAACAATAATCATAAACTATTTTAGTAAAATTATTTTTTAATTCTTTTTCTATTTTTCTGTTTTTGTTGTCCACAGTTTAGATGTTTTCATATTTTTATTTATAATTTTTGTTTAATTCTGCTAAATTTTTGTTTTCATTTTCCATATGGTCTTAATTTTTTTTAATTTTGCTTTATAAATATTTTTTTTAAGCGTAACTTTTTTAATAGTTAACCCTTTTTCTTTTATCACATTTACATTTTCTTTTTCTACTTCCATTAATATTTTCACCGTTTTGATCATTTTTACGCTCCATTAACTCACAAACGCTCATTTTAGGAGCCATACAAGCGTTATAGCCAGCCGCTTATACTTCATTTTAATTAGAGCAATCACCTAAGTCACATATGAGTAACTATAATTTAGGGAAAGTACAACTCATTTATGTGTAATTTTCCACTTTCCCTACTTAAATGTGTCTCATATTAAATTCATAAATACTCACCCACACAGGCACATTTTACAAAGATTCGCCAACGATCTGCGTTTACTGCGTCTTCGATTCTTTTGATAGTAAACTGTCGTCGAACCATTTTCAGCATCCAGCACCGTTTGTTGTAGTACAACACCCGCACCACCACCAATACCGCCACCACCGCTTACACTTTCATTTGTACCGTTTGCAGTGGCGCCAGATGACGTCGCATCATAACGTTTATGTGCACCCGCACCGCTACCACTACGTACACCTAATGCTACAGACTCTGTGACACCGTGCCCGGACACGCCCACACCACTTGTCGCACCGCCCGTACCGCGATACGACGTTTGCGTTGTCGCCGCCAGTTTCGCGTTCGCAGACGTACCCAATCCCGTATTAAAAACGCCGCCAAAATTATATCCCGTTTTTGATTGTTTTTGTTTATATTCTTGTTGTAGTCTTGCACTCGTATTAACGTCGTCGTATTTAGCGCGCTCGCGACTACGTTCATTTCTAAAACGTACTTGCCCGGCTGTGCGGCCAATACTATTCGTTGTTTTGCTGTTGCCAAACAAATGACTGAGGAAGCCCGTTGCTATATTGCTGCCGGTGGTAAACGACGACGACGATGATGACGTCGTCGCTGCCGATGGTTGTGATGTGTTTGTTGAGTAATCTTGGAGATAATAACGTGTGGTGGTAATGCTCCCGCGTTTGTTTTGTTGTTGGCCACGTCCACTATGGCGTATGAGTAATTCAGTCTCAGAGTCAGTGTCTTCGGATTCGCCATCGAAATCACGTAAATGTAATTCGCTGTCGGCCACCATGGCAGTGTATTGTATTAAAATATATTGTTGAAGCGTTTAATGAACGAAAACGCACTATATTTATAAACGTAAATAACTACAAAAGAATAAGGAAATTTAAGTTGGGGTGATATTGTGCGTTATATACCCAGCTGGGAGTTATATCAATAACTCACGCATAAAAGGCGGATAAACGAACGCATCCAAAATGTTTGAAAGCAATGAATTGCCGTTTCTAAGGTATCTAAGCTCCCCTCAAAGTATTAAGCTGCAGAGGAGGCTACCTTGAATAACAAGTTTTGATTTTTTTTACTAGATTTTTAGAAAGAAGTCCATAAATAAAAATTTATTCAAAACTTGTATCATCCAGATTATGAAACCAGTTCGAAATAAAAGTTAGTGGCCAATAAGAAACCAATTGAAATATTTGTTTCAAATAATTTTTTTTAGAATTTTCAACAAAATCTAACTGTTTATGCCCAGACAGACGTTTCGGAGAGTGTTTTGCGATTACAACAACAACTCGGATTTCGAAATGTTAAACCAACAACAATTGGATAACATTTGTCGAATGTGGTGTCCTACCCTGGCTCTATAGACTGAGTCTATCGATCCTGCTATTGAATCTATTATGGCGTGTGTACTAACAATCACAGCTGAGTATAAAAACAAACTAATATACGAAAAATGTCGAGTGCCAACTGGAAGTAGCGTGAGCCCAAATATAAAAATTTCAAAACTGTTTTTAACTCATACCAAAGACAGCTCACGTTGAATTAGGTTGCATGTGTTCGGTACGCGAGCAGGCGTTCGCTGAGTATTTTTTGTTTGTATATTTTTGTACTATTTGAAGAGTAAAGAGTAGTACGTTACAATACTTATTTAATGTTGCTTGTGTTTATTTTATTATTTGTTCATGCAGTTGTTTATTTTTGTTTTAATTTGAGTACTAAACAGTAATAAGTTCTTTTTTGTTGTTGCATTTTTTGCTTGCTTTATTTACTATATTTTTAACGACACCACAGTTTCGTCTTAGCTAATTTGTATTGCCAACACTTGATGTTGCATTATGGTGTTGTTGTTGCTACTATTCTTCATTTACTTTTACTATTTACTATTTTGTTGGTATTTGGCTTACGTACCGTTCAAGCGGTTTGCTTTTAATTTCGAGTGTCTTCTTTTTTAACTGTTGAGTAATTTAGATGTGCATGTAGCAAATGTTCAGTCCCCAGACGACGTTGGCGTCTCATTCTTTATTGTCTTGCTACATATTTTGTTAGCTTTTTTATGCAACTTATTGTCGTATAGCTTTTGTTACTTTATTAGCACCAACGCTGTTGAGCTTTTGTGTTTGCTGATGTCAGCATTTGGTGTTCTTTTTTGATTTTCTCACCATTAGTCTGATTGATGCTCGTTTTGGAATGCTTAGATGAACGCAATATAAAAAGAATTAACGTTGATTGATTTATACCTTCCTACATATAAGAACTCTTTTGCCAGAATATTTAGCTTTGTATACCTAACTACGGTAAAATATTTTTTTTATTGAATAATATTAGTGTTAGAGGTAAGGCAAGTTGTTTTTGGCAAGTTGAGACCAACAACGAAGAGATTATTTTCGTTCGAAATATTTATACACACCATGCAAAAAGCAAGGCATATGGTCTAGACGGAAGGGCACGACTAAAACCCTCCACGACAGTGAAAGTTTTGTTTTACCGGTGCGCTGCGGTACTCCGTACATGCCCGACTGTAGCGAGACCAATTTGCTAATCTTACCTCAACTTCTGTAAAACTAAGCAAGCTGATAAAATTAAAAGGGTCACATGTGGTGGGGCCTCGCATGTCACTAATCATCTCTTTGACTTAGTAACAAAACAGCAATTAGCAGTTCGACTTAGTCAAGTAGTGTTAGATCAACAAGAAGTCATTTACCTCCTGCTATCCGTCATGCACTGTTAGCTCAAAGAGCTTCCGGCAGAGATTAGTAAGACCGTCTGAAGGAAAAAGGGGTTATAAGTTATAACTTATAACGAGACCAGCTAGAACCGGAAAGTGCTAGTAAAGAAGATTGGATACTTTAACAGGTTGATTATTGCTTTTCTCAGTTATTCTTATTGGTAGCAAAGGCATTTATGAATAAATTTCATAGCTGATTAAGGTCAAAACCGTCTTTATAAAAATATTTATAGCCAGTGGTCTACGTCTTTCAGTGATAATTAGTAGGGGCATTACACACAAAAGAGTTTATAGTTTGATTTCATTTCGCACAATTGAAATTGGCAAACTGTTTCTCTGAAAATCGCAGTTCACGTAGGGAGTTCATGGAAACTTTTTTTTTTCCCATGGCTAAAGAAAGTAGCACGTCATTTTTTACCTTTCTTATCGGTTGGTAATACACTATTACTTGTACTACCTACCACTAAACTCTTTTAGTTTCATTAATTTCAAGTTTAAGCCATCTATGCTGCTTATTCCAGTTTGAATGCAATGAATCCGATCAATGCGTTTGCGTGGCTCTTTTGATGTTGGACTTCACTTCGATTCTATTGGCTTTTCTGCAAACCTTTTCACTTTTCAGTACCGCGCACTGCTGCTTCTTTCATATAATCATGTTTAATTCACTTAAACTATATTTTTGTCATTTTTACAGAGTTTTTAGTTTTTACTTTTTAAAACACAAAGTTTTTCACTGAAAAATTGCATTCATCAACTTCGCGAATGGAGTACAATGGCAGAATGTCAAATACAGCTGTTGCTTTCAGTGCTGTGAAGCGTTTTAGGTGTGCAAAATCTATATGAGGTATGAGGGTACCCCAATATGTTAGCATAACACATAAAGAAATAACACAAAATTTCTTTAACAGGTTGCCGCTAACCGGCAACTTACCGAACAATTAACATCAAAAACCCGGTTAACGTCAACAAGAGATTGTGAAAAACGCTCTAACCGATGTTTTCTCGTTATCTGTCTTACAGTATCCGACAACTTTTTTAGGATTTTGTAAGCCACCCAAGATCCCCGGTGCCAGTCAAGTGCCGAAAAAAAGCAAATGGGCAAAAATGGTCTTGCCTTTAAAAATTGGCAGCATGCTACCTGTAATGTCAAACCTACAGCAACAACTAGAACATATGTATACAAAAAACAAACTTTGTCTTGACGTGCCAAACGGGTGCTTTGCTTGGTAAAGAACACAACACATGTTAACCTGTGGAACGTCGGGCGACCGAAGGAGCTTTTGTACATTATCACTTTGCAGCCCTGTCCCATTGCTCTCGATTGCATTTTCCAACAAAAAAATGTAAATAAACAAAAATTTTCCTCTCCGTAGCACATGCGCAATTATTTTCTTATTGCATTTTCAACAATTTTCAATGCAATTATTTGACATTTTTCTTTCTTCTCCAAATACACAATAAGTACAATTGCTAAAACTGGAGGAATAGATTCAATTGTATTTCGGCATATCGCAGAGGACAGAACACTTTTTTTTGGAAGCAGCGCGATAAGGAAGTGACGAGGTAAGCAAGATTTGTAAAATCAAATTCGAGCTGACTTCTAAATTTATGTTACAGAATGTTTAATTGCATACAACCCATAATGTTTAAAGCAACTTGCAGCACAAACTCTGACGACAATAAAGGCCACGAAGACGAGCTCGATAGTACAGTCAGTACTCTGTGTACAATGGAAAATGTTACGCCAACTGTTTTAACAAAGGAAATAGTTTCTACTGAGAAAAGTAGCGACAATATGGATGGAAGCACTTATAGTACTAGAAGCAGTAAGAAGATTGCGGAAGCCACAAAAATGACAGAAAAAGTTGCAGAAAATATAGACGACGCAACAAACCAACCAATAATGAAAGGTTACAAAGTCACAGACAATGAACGTACAAGAAGATATGGCATTGGAGCCAATTCACTGCAAATGCTCAAAGATAAGGCATACATAAAGTTTCCTGTAAGTAATACTATTAAACTTATTAAAGTTCTACCTATAAAGTGGCGAACTTCTGCAAAAGATTGCTTTAGGAAAAATGCGTAGTTGGTTTTTTATTATTATTATGTGTACATACAAACCAAGATAACAACCACGCGCACCAGCATAAAACCACCTACATATTCAATGTCATTGCCAGGGTTTTCGAAAAACAGCAGGCCTTTAAAAGATGTTGCTTCTTTAGCTGTATGGATATAAATTGTTACTCAAGCAGCTCTATAAAGAAAATCATCAGTTAGTTGCTTACAAGCTTTAAAACTTAAAGTACAATAATCCCTATCCTAAATCCTGTGCCCAATATTGAATGAAAAATTAAGTACAACTGTAAATTACTTTCCATTTCTGTGAATGTCACAATTCAATGCCAAGCTGTTGTGCGCATGATCCCTAACTGGACAATCGAATTACAGCATGACATTGAAAAATACAGTGTGGGGTGCCTGACGACCTGTTGCTGCTTTGTATGTTTGCTGTATTGATGTATGGAGTGGGTTACTATGAAGGACGTACGCACGTACAAAGCCCTCGAGCACACATTCATTCATGGCTTTTATGCGTACTATATCCTTGAATGTAAACCATTGAGGAGCTGCCAAATATGTAGTTGAGCGCCTAATTTGTGGAGGACTTTGCAATTTCTGCGTTACTTTGTTGCTATTTATATGTACGAAAAAGTACTCGGCAACTCTGTTGCCATTCTTGTTATCCATTCAAGGCCAATAAACTTTGTTATTTGGGTTTACACATGCAGTGATGCATAGCTCTTGACTGCTACTGCGGCTAATAGGAATTGTTTAACCTTGTTAAATATTTTTATTGCCTTATACTTCAGTAGAGTGTATTTATCTCGGTCATGGCCTCGAATGAAAACAAAAAGAATCGTAGGTCATGTCCTTATATTGTAAACTGGACACTTTTAATTTTTTTCGGGACTCTTTTGTAATACAGCCTGATGCTGTTGTTAGTCTGTCTCAAAAGTTTTGTTTCAGCGTTGTAATGTAAAATACATTCACTTAGTATATTCTTTTGAAATAGCTCTAAATAAACGCTTTTTCATATCCATGTATAACTTAGTTCAGGATACCCATCATCTTATAGTTAGAAATGACAGCATTGCTCTTTCCTTTACTAGATTGAAGACTTGAGGTTATATTTAGCTAGCGATGGCTTCGAAGTGCCCGACGATGACTACCTGCAAACTTTGGCGCCACATACGCTGTTTATTGTCGCAGAACCAGATAAAATTATAACAACAGGTATGTGAAATCACTAAAGATATAAAGGCAGTAATTTAATCTTTAATTTTTTTGCAGACGCTGATTATGAATTTGAACAGTATCGCAATAATAACCCTCTAATACGTATTTCCGATATTGTCTACCAATTTATCGAGAAAAATCCAGAAAAATTTCGTAAAATGATTACAGTTTATGAAACTCGTAAATTGCCAAATTCTATCAGCAGCAACAGCAATGAGCAACAATGCAATGAAAAGGACAAAACTCTATGTAGTTTACGTATCGAACACACGGAATGGTTCGAGGGACAAGAAGAACGTTTATATACAAAAGAAGAAGTAATGATGCGACGCGCACAAGATCGAATGCGTGGTTACTATTATAAAACAAAAGAAGATCTCACACATAATAAATTATATAGACAAAATTTGAAGGCACGTACCATCATCGATACAATGTTAGATCAATTTCGTTACCTCCTAATTGGTTGCGATTACTTCTCAATGATATTCGATCGCAAGTATCCACAAAAGCATACACATGTTCAAGAGCATTTGGATGATGAGACGGATGCTAAAATGTTGCGTCCAAATAAACGTTTGCGTCAAGTAATCAAAGAATATACCGCACGTCACAACATCTTAGACGAATGGTCTGTGTCGCTCTGCAATGATTTGGGTAATTTCTATTGTCAGGGTAACTATTCAGATACAGGCAATAGTTGTACGCTAAAACATACAATCAATCCATACGCATCACGCGAGAATTTAATACTCTTTCAAGTTTGGAATTTGGATCATCAAATTGAACTGTCACGTTCCATATTACCATCTTTATTAGAAAATATACGCACATTTATCGAGCAACCACAAAGTAAATGTGCATTACATAAAAAACGTGCTGTTGGTGTATCGGTCTTGGAATACTTTTTGGAAATATTTTCATTAAAAAATTTAAAGCTAGTACATATTGTTTGTCATGAGAAAACACAACGTAATAATAAATCCAATGGACGTTTGGTGTGCAACCAATGTCATGAATATAAAATTTTACAAGAGTTGATGGATGTGCGTGACGATGTAGTGGATGCGGTAGATGAAGAGATTTAAAGATTAGCGCGTGCATGGCTTATGTATGATCCACATTTGTTTGAGCGCGCTTAGGTTTAAATAATATTTAGGAAGTACATGAGTTCTCCTTTGCTTAGTCTAACAACTTTTTCACACAACTTCTATTCGTAAAAGCACAATTTTCTATGCTAACTTTATCTTACTATTGTATTTTAACTACACTCTTTCTTCACCTACTTAAATGTCAGTTCTATTGACAGTTATTAGTCGTATATTATATTTGCATGTACTAAAAGCTTTATGGCATAAGCCAAGCTAATGAGAAAATGAAAACAATAAAAATATTAGCAATACATCATATATAATACTATACTACTAAATATACAATATTGATATGTACAAATATATAATACTAGATATAAGTTGTACTCTTACGCCAGTTGAGTGCAAGGTCATCGAAACTCCTCTGTCGGTTAAAAATGTATTGGCTGCAATTCTGAAATTTGCTCAAATTGGCAGCTGAGTTAACATGATCTTCTGCTCAGCTATCGTTGTATTCGCAAAAAGCTGAATATTTTAATAATATAAAATAACGTAAATACAATAATTGCTGTAAACAAATAAGCATTTTAAAAAACTAAGAGAAAATACAGATATAGAAAGCTAAAACCCCACAAGTAAGGGTGTATATAAAATTTGAAAGCTTAAATTAGGATCATTGATTTTGCTATGAACAGTTTCTATTAGGGAGGGAAGCAAAGTTCCAGAATTTTTGTAATCTTTGTATTAAATAATACATTTTTGAAAAAATTAAATTGCTCTAACCAAAACTAATTTTTTTTTTGTTAATTTAACAACATTTTATACGAAAATATAAATTTTTACATATGGTAGTTTTTCAAAGCGTCTCTGCTATAATATGTTATATATTTTATAAGCTTTGCAATCAAAAAGAAACACCATTATATAAATTTTTGTATTTCAATCCGCCCTAAAATCCATGTTGGTCTCATAGAAATAACATATTTAAATGTAGATGATTACTTAGAAGCATATATATTAGCCAATTAGAAAATCTGTAGCCATGTTTAAAAAATTTGATACT
The DNA here is from genome assembly GCA_951509765.1 of Sphenella marginata. Lineage (NCBI taxonomy): Eukaryota > Metazoa > Arthropoda > Insecta > Diptera > Tephritidae > Sphenella > Sphenella marginata. Next base: position 99,093,214 of record OX608080.1, on the reverse strand, counting down.
AAAAAATCTGTTAAAGTCAGCATATTACTCACTGGTACAGTGGTGACCAACAAATTGGAAATGTGTCTTCTTTTTAACTTTCTATAAAAAAAGAGATATGTGTCTGCAAACTTATAAAGGTTTAAAAATTTGTGTAAAATCAAAAAAATCTTGATAGCCACTGTATGCATTGTTGCTGTATTATAGTAAATAGTATAATTTCACTCGTTAAAAGCGAATGTAGTTAAAGTAGTAACGCTGTTAATAATATGCTTTATACGAAAAAACATTCTTAAAAATAAAGTTTTTAAAGTTATAGCGTTTCTTTTAGCGTTATACAGGCTGGTCCTGGTAAAATCAAAAGTAAAATTAAAGTTCAAAGAAATCAAAATTAAGATTTACATAAGATTTAGTGAACTATATACTGAGTAATTTCTGAAAGAAAAAACTAAATTTAACAAAGCATTGCCATTGGGAGGCATATCATGTTTTTAAATATTTTCATTACGCACAAATTTTGAAAAAATAAAATGAAATAAAATAAAATTTATAACAAAACCTGAGTTTAAAAAATGTATAAGTGTAGTTTATTCTGCATTTTTTCTAATAATTTGTATATTTTCGTTATTCAATTATTTTGTAAATTTTTTGTTTCAATATAACCTAAAATTTATAAAGAATATCATTATTATGAACATCATCGTTTTCATTTCGATTTATTTTTAACTAACCCTCGAATAATTGTATAATAGACTTTTAACTTGACTTAACCGAAAATAATTTTAATTTAACATAATTGGAAAATATATAAAGTATTAATTTCATCACATTTTTTTTTTAATCTTTGGTTTCTAAACTCTCAAAAAAAATGTTGACATAATTCAACCTAACCGTAAAAGTTGCGATTGTCTGCACAAAAACAATTGGGAGCAAAATACAAGATTGTTTCACTGGCAAGTTGTTTTTTTTTTAAATTGTTTACGCAGATATATTTAAATCGTACTTAATTTAATTTAATAAAACTGTTAAACTCAACTTAACCTAAAATTCAAAATGTTGTGTATGAACAACTGGCTCTTTAAGTAAAAAAAAAAAAATTATACCTAAAACAGAAAAGTTTCTCCTAACAAAAGGTTTTAATCTGGTTTCTATGACAACAATTTAACAACTAATACATCGTATATATTCTTTGAAAAAAAATTAAAAAAAAAACATTTAATATAAATTATGAACAAATTATAACAGATAAAAAATATATTATTTTCACTGCCGTCTAAGTAAATGTATTTGTTTTAAGAAAATTTTGTTTAACCTAAATTAGTTGAAAGTTTATTTACAACTACTGCTCAACATAACCTAAAAATGCTTGAATATACAATATAATGTAAACTACAGTTAACAATAAAACTACAAAATAAAAAAAGTCTCATTCAATTTGCGTTTTAATTCTTATTTAAAAACTTATATTTATTTAATTGTAGGAGATATGGTCGGTTTAATAAGATATTTTTTTAGGTTAGATCAGATGAACGCATTTGTATAAAAATAAATCCGCTGAATGTGGTGCAAATAGTAGATAAGTACATATATAATGAAAATTGTCATATGTGAAGCAGACATACGAAAATGTTGGTCAACTGTTTCTTTATATTCGATTTTGGAATGATCTTGCGTCTCTTTCTAACATTAATTAAAGATAGAAACTTTGGTTCAACTGTCAACTCCATGCTGAGCAGTCGGTCTTCCAAATTTGACCGATACCGCATACCTTAATAACTGACATAGCGAAGGCTTCGTGGCAGCAACGCATGAAAATCCTGAACCTAACCCTACTTTTAAAAAGAAAAACATTTTTATTTTTTATTTTGTTTTTCTTTATTTCATGAAATATATCGCATTAATAAAAATATTACAACACTAATGAAATTATTTCGTTTCAAATTGTATATAAATAAATTGCAAAATATTTAGATAAGACAATAATTGTTTCATAACAAATTTTATATTTATAAAACACTCATAAATTGTGTTGTTGTTGTTGTATGATTGCAAATATATTTTCTTTTTCTTGCGTAATAATATTTATAACAAATTTTAAGTTGTAAGCAATATATAAATTTAACAAAGTTTCGACACATGCCACAATAAATTGAGATGAAGAAATTAAAGAAATGAATTAAATGAGGTACATACTTAATTTAAAATAATTAAAAAAAATTTTCAATTAGAAATAATGAGTTGAAAACATAAATGTGTTAGCGCAATTTTTTCGTTAACTTTTTTTTTCTTTTTTTTTTTTTTGCAAGTCGATTTTTATTCGTTTTAAAATTGTTTACTTTTCATTGCTTTTCTGAAGCATTCGATTATATTCGTTACCTTTATGAACCTGCCTTTTTTTAGTTGTTAAATAATATTAGTTTTTTTTGTTGTAGTTGCAATCAAACTTAAATCTCTTTAATATATTTCCCCCCTCAATTATTAACATACTTTTTTTTGTTTACTTAAATTCTATGCATTTTTTAATTGCTTTTATAACCCAAATCTCTAAATGTAAGTACTGCGTTCCATTTCTGCATCAACTCCAAAGCATTTTATGTCGTGTAATTGTTTTTGTTTTTGCACTAATGTTGGACAAATATGTTTTATATATATGGTTCATATTCATTTCAAAGTAGATCTATAACCAATTTCTATTGAAATGAGAAATAATTATAGATCTGATTGTCCAGGCCCTGAAATGAAAAAAATATAGGATATAAAAATTAGTTCCTAGAAATATTTTTATTTAGAAATATTTTTATCAAAATTAAATTGCGAACATAAAAATTTTGTTTTTTTTTTAGATAAAAATAAAAATAAGGAAGAAAATGAAGCGACAAAGAAAACAGCATGATTAATAATGTGGGCGAGCATTTTCTAATTTTTAGGCCAGCGCAAGTTTGTCAGACAGTCGGGCTAATAATGGCTTTTATGAAAAATCTGCCCTAGACTGTATTTTGTTTTAATATTCTTGTAACAACACATAAATATCGGCAAGGGTTGCGTAGCGGATAATTAGAAACCGACCAAACTACAATTTTTTTAAGGTTCGAGTTTAGTTCGGGAAAATTGAAAGAACACCGCCGGCGAAGTTTGAGGTTAACAATTTTTTTTATAGAAACATTGAGTTTTAGAAAAATTTATTGCCTTTTCTTTAGTATTGAAGAAAAGTTACAACTCAACCTGAGCCTGAATTATCCAAGGTCGGTTCAGTCTCAAAATCGTTGTTTGGTCGGTCTCTAGAAATTTTTAAGTTTTTATTTTTTTTTAATTTTTATTTTTACTTTATAATTAATGTTATTATTGTTTCTTTGATTTTTCTTTTGAGTTATGTTCTATTTTCAAAACTTTATTATACATAAAGATTTATGAAATTATTAATTAAAGGGCAAAAAGTTAAATGTTAAATTTATTTAGTAATTAGTAATCAATTGATTAGACGGATTCTTAAATTAATAATGATTTCTATAATTCAATTCTAAAATTCAAGAAAAGGCAATTATAAATTGTTCACGATTAAAAAAAACAAAAAAAAATAATTAAAATTATAAAAAAAATTTAAAATTTTTAATATTCAAAAATTTAAAAAGTCAAAAAAATTCAAAAAGATTAAAAAAAAATTAAAAACAATCACAAATATTAAAAAAAAAATTTAAACAAATCAAAAAATAAATCATAACTTTTAACGATTATAAAAAACAAAAGAAAGTCATAGAGAATCAAAAATAATCCAAAAAATAAAACAAAATTAAAAATTATTTTTTATAATCGTAAAAATTATAATTTTTTTTATTAATTTGCAATTAAATGGACTGTCAACAAAATAATGGCTTGATAATAATAATATGAATGAAAATTTAAAATCTTTACGATTATTAAAAAAAAAAAATAATAATTTAAAAAGTCAAAAATATTCAAAGAAAAATTAAAAATGATAGAAACAGTAAAAATCAAAAAAGTATTCCAAAAAAATTACAGAAAAAATTAAAAGTATTCAAAAAACCAATTTAACAAAAAAAGATTTTTTTTATTATTTTTAATAATCGTGAAAATCATGATTTTATTGATTATTTTGCTATTAAATGAAAATTAATCATTGAAAATTTAAAAGAATGGTAATCAATCATTATTTCACAGGCCTGATTTTATTTTCTTATTTATTATTTAAATTTTTTTTTTTTATTTATACTTCAAGTTATTAAGCTTCTGCGTTTTATTACTTTATTTTTATAATAACTGTATAAATATAACTTGCAAGGGACACAGTTCAAGCCAAATAAAAATTTTGAAACAAACACACAGTTTAGTTAAAAAAAAAAAATGATTAAAGAAAAACTATAAAAAGTAAAAAATTAAAGTTAACAAAAAATAATTAAAAAATAAAATAACATATTAATTGTGTATGAGAGAAAACTTCACCTTTTTTTTCGCCATTTCAAATTTAATCAAAATCAAATATGCAAAAACAAATATTTCGTAATTAATATTAAAAAAATATATATTTTTTGTAACATAATAAACAACCAGAAAAGCCATTCATAGTTTAGAAGGAGAATAAAATAAATATATATTAGATTTTGTTAAAGTAAAGTAGAAATAGAAGAAAAATTAGGCGCTTAAAAAAAGTTAATCGGGTTTAGATGGAAAACGTTCAAAAAACACTTAAAAAGAATAACGAACGAATGTGTGTTTAATGCTAATATAATGTTATATATTACAGTGTTTTCTGTTTTTTTTTTTTAATTTATTTCATTTATATAATATTAATGTATATTATGTATGTACATTTACAATTTAAAGAAAAAAAATCTTCATTCGTTTCGTTGTAGTTTTGGTGAAAATTATCTTCACGTCAGTGTCTCTACTTTGAACTCTCATTCGCCAAAGGTGGAGTTTTTCTCCCCATACAACAAAAAATATTTCAAGTCTTACATTTGTAGGCAATCAATTTAAATGTTTAAAAAAAAAAGCAAGGTACAAGCTTTTGTGGCAACAAAAAAAAAATATTTGCGATAAAAAATATAAATAAAAATTAATTAATTAGAATAATTTTTTTTTTTTTGTAAATTTGTTGCAAGCTGCACATTTATTTGTTAATAACAGTGTGGTTAGCCAAATAATAATATTTCAATATAATACAAACCTTTATTTAAAAATCATAAATGCCAATTTTATTTAAGTAAATTAGGATTTTAATAAATATTTTTCTTGTTTTTTTTTAAGAAAAAATAAAAAAATTTTGCTTCTGATACAGAAAAATAAAAAATATGTATTTATGTAAATTTTTTTTTTATAATTTTTGTAGCTTTCTTGAAATTTTTAAAATAAAATATTTTTATTTTAAATCAAAAAAAAACTGTAAAAAGAATGTTAGTTATTTATCGCAAATATTTTTTTAAAACATGTAAAATTAAACAAACAGCTGACCTCAAGCAGCTAAGCTAGCTTTTTTCGGAGGGGAAATCCACAACTTCTAAAACATTCGAACTAGTTGCCGATTGTCAGCAAACTCTCTGAGAAGCAGCCATTTTGTTCGATATCGAGCGGGTTTATTCCGTTAGCCACATAGAGAGGGAACAACAGTCACTTAGGCGACTATCGGTAAAAAAAAGAAGAGCTCAGAAGATTATTTCAACGGCTAAGTAAAAGATCAGATTATTTGAACATTTTTTTCAAAAATTGTATAATCTAAAACTTATTAGCAAACGTCATACGTTAACATTTTTTAACTGTCAAAATATTTTTACACCACAGAAATTTTATTCACCTCATTTTTCCCCACAGCTTAAATAGCAAAAAAAAAAAAACAAATGGCAACTATGCAGGGCGATTCTGTCCAATAAAATATTTAACATTAAAAATGCAACAACAATGAGTAACAGGTGGACTTTCCTCACGAAAAAATTGCTTTAAGCACATGAAAAAGCTAGCTTTGGCGCAAATTATAGGAAATTAAACAAAAAAAATATTTAAATAAAGTTTTTTTAGGTACCTTAGGATTTTGAATGAGCTTGATAAATACTTTAGAACGTTGATGAAGAAATTTTATTATTAGATTAAAGTATTGTGATAAATTTTGCAAAATATACAAAATATGGCGTATTTGTTGTTTTTTTTTTTTTTTGTGTACGTTGTCTGTCTGTATACGAATGACTGTATAGACCTATTATTAAAAGTTGGCTGAGGAGTAGGTTGATTGCTTGGCTGATTGGTGCGATCAATACAACGATTTTTTATTTTTATGTATGCTAAACATATTTACATATAAATTAAAAGACTATGAGGTAACGAACGAACGAATGAACGATTTTTTTTTGTTTTTGTTTTATTTAAAATTTCTTCGAATAGTAGTTTTTTAGTTTTTTTTTTGATTGTTTTAATGATATTGTGCTTTGGTTTGTTTTCGAAATATTGCGTATATAAATTTCTTTTTTAGCATTTTTACAGTTGTTTATTTTTATTGTTATTTTTTTTTAATGTGTGTTATTTATGTGTTTGATGAAGTGTTTGTTGAAAGCAAATGAGTGCGACGTCAAAATGCAAAAATCTGGCTGGTAAATCGTTTATTGTGGATTTGCTTGAAAAATGCGGTAAAAATAGTTTTTTTTAAATACTTTTTTAATTTGCTATTGCCGTCATACTAAACGTTTAATATTTGCTTTCATTTTTTTTTAAATTATTTAAATACAAAAAGGGCAGTGTTGCGTCATTTGAGCAGTGCGCGTAGTTGCTATTATTATTAAAAAAAAAAAATAAAAAAAAAATTAAAAAAAAATGTATAAAAAAGAAAAATTATTCAACGTATTAAATACGAGTTATCGCTGACAGCTCAGCTGTCGTGACATTACATATTTACTGTTATTAATGTTATTACTGTAATTACGGTATTTTGTGCTTTGCACCTCAAATCATTACTTTCTCTCGTTATTACACAATTTCCATTTCAAATTTAAAATTTTCATCACGTTTATTTTTTGCTTACAAACTAAATGTTAAATATCTATTTTTCTTAAACTGTTATGCTGTTCACCCCCATTTAGACGTAGCTTGGCGTACCCCACGCCTCTATATACCACCACCACGCTATTCACCACATTTACCACACTCTCAAACTTTACGCCAACGACTCACAGAACCTTCGCGTGATTGCGCATAACAATCGGGACTCTTACTACTTCGGCTCGTGCAAATTTCCGGCGATTCGGTTACGCGCGCTAAATCGCGATTTATCGTTTTTGAGCTGAGCACACGTGGACAACGCACAGACCAGCTGCTACGTCTTGTTGTATCTTGCTGCAGCGCACGTTGCGCTTTTGGTGGCATACCATTCACTTTGCCACCATTCGCCTTCGACCATGTATCATAGTAGTCGGCATAGCTTTTGTCTTGTGTTTTCAAATCATTTGGTGTGGGTGCAGGTGTTGTCTCCACCGATGTATTCTCCAGTGAATCGAGCTCTTCTTCGAGCACACGTTTTGCAGCTGCCTGCAGCTTTTCCATTGGCAATTTGCGCAAACGTGTGCTATCACCTTTAAGCAATAAACTTTGCACCAACTCATTGACAAGCTTATCACTAACACCCCTACTATTCGATGGTTGTCCCATTATGGGTGATGCTGGACTATTGGGTGTGGAGGGATTATCCGCATCTATGCTTGTATTCTTACGCAATGGTAAAGAGAGACGTTCACGCCGTTGCGTCAATGTTTCGGCTTCGGTGATTGCATTCGGATTTTGTCGTCGTGTAATCGATACATTGTGTATGACTTTACGTCGGCTGGGTTTATTGGCAAACTCATCGATGGCGGCGGCGGCGCCGAGCTGTTTACTCAATTTATCTTCGTCGTTGGTGTCATTATCCTCATCTTGTAATAGCTTGAAGAGTCTGGAATGTGTGGCTGCACGTTGGTAGCTGCTCATTTTGCGTAATTCGGGGAAGCTTTCGGATTCAGTGTCGTCAGTGGATGAGAGTGGTTTATTCATGTCGTTCACACCCGAATCATCTTCTTCCATTTCGGATTCGGAACGTTGTGAACTATTACGCGATAATGTGCTCTTCGGCGTACAACTACCGACTGAGAGTGATTGGTTATTTGTTGAAAGCTTCTTGGGGTTCGTTGGCATTTCCACTGTGCCAGTTTCAAAAGCTGATATTCTGTCACGCACAGAAATTTTTGTTTCTTCTTTATTGAGACCCAAATCTGGTAGACCATTGGTTAAGCGCTTCTTTTCCTCTACTGGTTCAACATACAACTCGGTCACTTCCTGTTCGAAATTCGTCGGTGTGGCTTGACGCTCTGCCTGCGTTTGTGGAGCGCCCACACTTTTGCCCCTCAACGAGGTCGGTGCCTCAACACTTGTTTCCTTGTAGACGCATTCAGCGCCAACGCTCTTACCACGTGCTGTACCCTGCGTAAGGCTTTTCGTAAAGTAAAATTCATTCTCCTCCACTCTCTCACTCTCTACGAGTGAGTTCCTATTCGAGTTACGTCCCTTGCTTGGTTGGGCATCAGCGTTTTCCTCTTTATGCTCATCAACCGAGGTGCTAAAGAAAGCCATTGCCTTGCGATAATTGTTCCGCTTCAGATTTGCTTCTTTCACATTTTCTATTTTCTCTGCCTTCGGTGCGTCTAAAAAGCTTGCGTCGTCCTCATTTCTATTATGTATCCATTGCTCCAAGTCCTCATATGGCTTACTAAACTCGTTGTTCTCAATTGTTGGCTCCCAAACATTTGCCACAATTGGTTCGTGCAAAGATGCTCCATCCCAATTTTCGATTGTTACATTATCGTCCTCGTCATCCTCATCCTCATCGTCATCTTCATCTTCATCTTCATCGCTTTCCTCTTCAATGGCCGCCTTGAGCTCTTGTGCGTTTGGATCAACGTATTCTGGTTCAGCGCCTTTTGCTGCTTCTAATGCTGCCCAAAGACCCACATCTAAAGTGGGCTCATCGGGCAAAGTAGCTGCATATGTCGCCGGAGCAACTTTTTCACGTTTGCGTACATCATTTTTGTTCTCACGATCACGATCGGCCCAGAATGATGCGGATTTATAAAAGTTCACATCATCGGAATCCTTATTTTTAGCCTCGATTTCAGCCCAAAAATCAATTTCTTCATCGGTATCAACTTCGCGTGGTTCCGCGGGATATTGTGTGGGATCATAGTTGTTTTGTGTCGTCTCGGGTCTTTGCCTTTGTTTCTCGATCGTAGCCCAAAAGTCAACTTCTCCCCCAACGGGCTCGGCTGTTGTTGTTTGTTGCCTGGGGGTTGGCGCTGTTGGTTTTGCCGCCGTCAAAGTTTTGGCTTTTTCAACTGAAGCCCAAAAGTCATCTTCTTCTTCCTCCTCCTCCTCCTCCTCCTCCTCATCTTCCTCTCCATCTTCCTCTTCTTCTTCCTCCTCCTCTTCTTCTTCCGCTTCCTCTTCTTCTTCTACTTCTACTTCCTCTTCGTATACTTCCTCCATCTTTAACTTTTGCTCACATTGTTCTTCTTCATCTACTTCCTCTTCTTCATTACTTTCCTCTTCCTCACTTTCGCTGGTCTCTACGGCTTCCAGTTCCTCTCTGACTGCCGTATATATCTCAGCTTGCTGCGGCTTGACCATGGGTTGCGTTTGTGATTTCATTGCCACTGACCCATAGCTAATTTCGTTTTTAGGCTCACGCACCATTTCGGCCTTGATTTTTTTCTTTTGCGGCGCAGCAGTTTTGCTTTCTTTCGACTTCTCGATTTCAGCCCAGAAATCTACCTCGTCGTCTTCGCTTTCAGTTTCTATCTCAGACGTTGCGTTGGCTTGCGCTTCTTCTTCTTTAGCTTTGCTCTCTACAAACTCTTCCATTTGCGTTTCTTTAACTTGCTCACCCGTTGACTTTGTCGCTGCCTCAAATGTGGCCCAAAAATTGGCTTTGGCGTCGCTTAGCGCTGCTGGAAGCTTTAGTTTTGGTACCGGCTTGGGCAGATCATCATCTTCTCTATCAGCCCAAATATCATCTATATCAGCTTCTTCGTCCTCCTCCTCCTCCTCTACTGTTACTGCAGCTTTAGTTTCTTCATTTACTTCTGTTGTTGCGGTCTCTTGCTTTTCCACCGATTTACCCCAATAGCTCGCCGACTGCTCCATCATCTTTTGCGCTTGCAGCTTAGTTGCGCGCAGTGTTGCAAAGAAGTCCAAATCATCGGATGGTACTACTTGTGTTATTGTCTCTTTTGCTTTCTCTTTTACTTCATTTTTGGGGACCTTTCGGTCATTGAGGTCTTTCTTCTTGTTATTAATTGAAAGCTCTGGTTCTATGAGGCTCTTCTTCTTGTTATTAATTGAAAGCTCTGGTTCTATGAGGCTCTTCTTCTTGGTATTAATTGAAAGCTCTGGTTCTATAAGGTCCTTCTTCTTGTTATTAATTGAAAGCTCTGGTTCTATGAGATTCTTCTTCTTGTTATTAATTGAAAGCTCTGGTTCGATGAGGTTCTTCTTCTTGTTATTAATTGAAAGCTCCAGTTCTATGAGGTCCTTCTTCTTGTCATAATTTGCTATGTTGTTAGTCACATCATGTTTCATTGTCTCGCCTAGAAATTTGTTGCGCATATTTAAGGAAAATGTAGCTGCGACGTCGTCTTCGGCTCTTGGTAAATCATCAATCGGGTTTGCTTTGGCATAGCCGCTTTTACCTAATTGTCGCTCAACTGAGGTGGCACGTGTAGACTCTTGCGCTTCGACAACGACATCCTCTTCTTCTTCTTCGTCGTCGTCTTCTACATTCGCAATGACAAAAGAATTTCGTCTGCTATCCGTTGAGATGCTGTGACGGCGCTCTTCAGTTTTGCCCACCTCTACAGTAGCGACATTTTTATCGTTGAATGAGAACTTGAGTGGCAAGCGTACTGTGACCAAATCCTCTTCCGCATTATTTTCTTTCTCCACAGTTGTGGCATCACTCAACGCAGAGCCTGTGCGTCGTATAATCGTATTCTGCTTATCGCTACTGCGTTCTTCTGCACTCTCTTCTTCATAGATAACACTCAAACTATCATCCATCTCCTCGTTCGCGCATACATCCAAATCGAGTTCTTCAATCATTTCTTCATTTTCTTCATCATCGAAAATGTCACTTTCGCCATCAGCTGTGGTCACATCATCCTCTTCATCTTCGTCTTCTGCTGCTGCTACTATTTGACAATTACGTTGTTTGTAGATTCCTATGTTGGTGACCGATTTTATGGTTTGCAAACCTTTAGTCTCAACACATTTGGGTGTGACATCTGAATCATCTTCTTCTTCATCGCTAGAGCTATCTGAGTCGGTGCTCACTTCGGTCTCTGAAGCCAAGGTGACCAGCGGTACAGGCACTGGCGATGCATTATCAGTTGGTGATCTTACGCCAAACTCTTTGTCATGCTCGCCAGCATAATTCTTCTCGGTATCTTTGCTTAAATTGAAATTGTTCTCCCCCACTTTGGATATGTCTGCGAGACGTTTGGTTAAACTATCAAATATAGAACCCTTACGCTTACTTTTCGACTCATCGCCAGAGCTTACAATCTCCTCGATCTGTACGTGCTCATTACGCTTGGGCGCATCTGGTTTCTCAACTTTAATGTGATGTTTCAATATAACCTTTGAGGGTATATCATCGGTGCTCGGTGTTACAATAATATCGGGTAGAACACTGCTCGCACGACTCGATGGTGTGCTTTGGCTATGACTAGGCGTTACCGGATAAGGATATGGATATGGTGGTGGCATATATGTGGGGTACGATGTTGCATTTTGCGTGTCAAATTCATTTGGACTTTGTGGTGGCGGCATGAAAGGATGCATGTATGGTGTAGTGGGTGGTGTTTGTGCGTGTGGTGGTGGTGGATAAAATGGATAATAATATGGATAGTGTGGTGGATAAGCGTGTTGCGCTGTGTTATTGCCGTTATGTTCGCTCGGTTGTGTTGGGTGTGGTGGCATTGTGTAAGCATATGGCCAGGTTGGCGCATAGGCTTCAGCACCATTAGTAGGTTGCATATGTGGTGGTGGTGGTGGATACCAGGGATAAGGATATGGATACGCATATGCGGGATATGGATGTTTGGGTATGGAATGAGTAAATGAATCAGAGTTTAGTGATGAAATGGAGCATGAAGATGATGTGGTGCTAGGCGTTTGTGTGCTGTATGTGTTGTTGTTAATTTCGCAAATGTTTTCTTCATTCGAATTTGTTTTAGATTTTTTATTATTATTAATTTTCTTTTTTTGATTTTTATTATTATTAGCGTTCAATGGATTTTCGTTCAATTCAACACAATCTGAAGCTGCCAATTCGGCTAGTTTTTTTTTTTGGTTTTAGTTGTAAATTTTTTTTATGCAAAAGTGGAATGAAAAGAAATAGAAAGAAGAAATAAAAAAAGATTATAATTAGAAAAATGAATGCTTAAAGAAAGTGTATAAATGTATGAAATTTTCGGAGTAAATTACCAATTATGTGCTAAATGTACGCTGTGAGAATATTTTTTTAAAGCGTGCCTGATTAAGGAAATCGTTTCTTAAGTGCAAGCTCATCTACCTCGGCTGCTCGTTTAAGCCACATTGACTAGTTAAGAATATTTTGAAAATGAACTCAACAAATTTTAATTTTTTTTTTAAAAACACCATTTCCTATAATTATAGCGAAATTAAAATAAAGCTTTAATTACTTAAACATGATTCTAAAATAAATAGCATTTTAACTCAAACCACATTTTATGCCTAAGATGGAGTTTTAAGTTTAAAATGCCTGAAAATGTCATTTCAAAATTTTAGAATCACGATTTGTGTCTATGATTGTGCGTTGGTAAACAGTTACTCCAAACTTGAGTTTGGCTTTTTTCGCTTATTGACACAGCTTTGGTATGGTTGGTGAATGAAATAGTTGACACAGGGTGACCTTGCAAAATATAAAAAATTTCTTCATACCATCAACTAACATACTTTTCTTTATAAGGGGACCCTGTTACTTATCACTAAAGATAAAGATTTTGTTTAATATAACTGCGATTGATCAACATTTTAAATATATTTTTAGGTTAAGTAAAGATTTTAAGTAAAATGTGTGTTATGCAACAAATATGACAATGCCACTATATCGGCAGCCGAGATGCAGCGACTTGCTAGATAACTAACGCAATGAAATGATAAAGATTTAAATGATCACTACGAAGTCCTGTTATTCTTCAACGAATAGTTATTAAAACTATCAAACATTTCGATTGAAAATCGTTCATTACATAAACATAAATACAAAGATATAAATTTTAAGGAATTTTAAATTTTTTTAGTTTTAAAACTTTTTACAAATTTTAAGTTTTAAATTTTTTTAGCTTCATTAAAGTGCATTTAACTTTTAAAAAATTATGCTTGCACATGCTTATTAAAAAGTTTTGAGTTAGCGGTATTCACCAAAATGAGCAAAAAGTTTAGCAAACTGAAAATTTCATTTTTCAAATCGATATTTCAATTAACTACACAAAAAATTCTCACAAAAGACCGTTTACCCAACTTGGTGAAAACCACAAAATTTTTCCTTATTTTTACAATAAATAAATCAATCAACTTTTATAAAAAAACAGGAGCTTTTGAGACACTTGATGTGAATTTTTTTTACTCAAAAGTAATGTAATTTATTTTGGTGTAAAAATAAGGAAGTTTTATAAATTCGAAAGTAAGTTTTTTTTAATAGATAGAAAAAAATTTAGGTCTGTGCGCTTAATCAATTAATCGAAATTGCGATTAATCAAAACTTGATTAGTTTATTAATCAGGAATTCAATATTTTCGATTTTAGCCTTGGTTATTCAGAAAATTTAAATAAACAGTTAACATTGAGAGCAAACGGAGAAGAAATAAAAAAAATCTCAAATTTAAATTTTTAAATATGTGAAATTAAATTTTGTTTGGAATAAACAACTTACTCAGCTTACTCAAAAAATTTTTTTGGCGTAAACACATTTCTCAATTTTCTCAATTAAATTTTTTTTGGAAAGAGCAATTTGCTTAAAGTCAAGTCAAATAAATCGTTATTAAAACATTCGTTAGGTAGAAACATGATTAATCACAAAATTTTCAGCCGATTAATCGCACATCCCTAGTGTAGTACAGATATTTATATTAAACGTCAAGGTATCTACATATGAGCCGTTAATTTTGAAACTGTCAACCGAACCGCTATTTTATGCCTCTCGTTTTTAGTTAACTGCAACAACTACAAGTCGCATGTTGTATCATTACTTTCGAAATAAACGGCTCATTTGTGGTTAAGTTAAAAATTATTGAAATCAAACGACATGCATTACCAAAAAAAAAAGGTGAAATTTTTCTTGAACCAAACTATGTTTAATTTTGTAATTCGTGTTTTTCTTAGAATTTTTTTGAGCAATGTATGAAAATGGAATTTTTACACGTATTTATGTGTACTATTAAAAAATTGCAAGAATCAGCAGATGAAGCAGGGTTCAAAATTCAAATCCAAGACAAGCTTTTGAAAGCTTTCAAACTTTTCATAAATTTTGTATGTACTCGTACTAAAAGCTCTTCCATACTCAAAAACTGAACATACTACTTTGATAAAGTCTAAGGAAGTCAAAACAGAGTTTTAAAGCTTTCAGGGAAAATTTAAATATTCGAGCTTTTACAAAACTTTTAGTTAACCGTGTACAGCCAAAATGCATTAACAAACTTTGCACTTGTTCAAAGCGCTGCTACACTCTAATTACTGAACATAGTACTAAGCTTTCGTCTTGGAAAGCACTAAACAAATTTTGAAAGCTTTAGTGAAAAAGATTTTACGAAGCTTTTATGAGAAAAATTTCCAAAAACCGTTAAAGCTTTTTAATCAGCCTTCTTTCCATCAAAACAACTACTATTCCTGCTTCATCTCCTGAGTTCCTGAGAGTTAGCGCATTATTTACGCTTTTTTAATATATTTAATACATAAACTTTATACATCGTTATGTAAATATTTAATTAAATTAAATTAAAAAATATATCATAAATAATTATTAGTAAACAATTCATAAAAAAGAAATTTACCAGCATTTTCAGGTGTTGTCATCGCTTGCAAAATCTTAAACGATCGACTTGGTATTGCGCTACCAGTATATTTTTTCGGTTCGGGTACTTGTTGTTCACTGGGGTGTATGTATGATTGTGGCATGTCTAAAGAATGAAATAGCGTTTTAAATAAATATTTTCAAATAAACCAAGTTTAAATTTAAACGAAAATGCATTCATAATTTTTTTTTTCAAAACTTTAGACAGCAAAAAATGAAAAGCTTGGAAAAAGCTCACCATGACAATTGTTGTAAAACGTGGGTTGTAATGTGCTTTTTAAAGGATTACCTAAAAGAAAAGAAATTTTGAATATTTAATGTTACTAAAATTTATTTTTTTTATCTCGGTATGTATGTAAGTGTGGTGTGCACAAATGCAAAAAAGTGTCTTTTGATAGGTGTGTGTGTGCGTGTTAACAGTTATTGTATTATATTATATTTCCATTCACCAAAAATCATAAAAAAAAATAATAATTTAGATGTGGCTAGTTAAGGAGGCAAGAAGTTTTTTTTTTTTTTTTTTGTTTGTTTAATTTTGTAGAAGAACTAAGAGACCCAAGAAGCTGAAAGCTTTTCGAACAACAGCGTGTTATTAAAAAGCTTTGCAGCATTCAAATGAGTGAAATATTTAAGCCAATTAACTTGCTTGCTTGAACTTCTTGTTATTTGCTATTTTTACAAATTTAATATGTAAAATATTTACAGAGAATTATATTATAATGAGAAAGGGAATGCCTGACTACTATGTAAATCAAGCTTTTGTAAACTACATGACAGCGAGCTTTTCATTGTAATACTGTAAAAGCTTTCACTTCATTTTAGTCTCACTCTCTCGCTCTCTGGCTCTCTATCACGATTGAGTGCATTTCGCATTATTTCCTCCAACTAGCCCTAATATGTCACACCTAAGCTTTTTTTTTTGTTTGTTTCTTCTGCAGGGTTATAACCAACCTTGATTCCATGCCTGTGGCGTTTGTGACATCTGCTGTGCATCGGGTGTTATATGCATACGTCTCATTTGCTCCACGTTTGGTTGTTGACGCGCCTGTTGTGCGCTCATTTGTCTCGCATATTGTGGTCGTTGTAATTGTGGCTCGGGTTCCGCATAACTCTCCACTTGTGTGTCATTATTCCCATTACCGTTGTCAATAGTGTCAGTGATTTTTTGCAAAATTCTAAAGGATTTCGATTGTATGGGTGACGAGCGTGGATCGCTAAAAGAAGTGGGCGAGTTGCATGGTTAGATGTTTTAGTGATGAATGTTAGTTAGTAGCGCTTATTGTTGTTTTTAGTAGTAAGATACAGACATGGTAGTCGTACAAAAAAAAGCATTTGCTGAGTTGTTGTGACGATGATTGTGGGGCGAGTGCTTCTTATGTGTGCCGTGCAAATTGTGCTTTTTAGTTATTTGGAGCTTTTAAATTATTCCCAGGAATTGAAACTATCGCGGCGTTTACATTCATTGATCTAATATGAATGTAAAATGCTTTCTAAGAGCTTTTGTGAAATACCAATAAAATGAGTAATCAATCCGCCTTTGAGCTCGAAAGCTCTTTGTTACAATTTTTATGCAAAACGCTGGCCGTTTATGGAAGGTAGTGAAGAGCTTTTAAGGGGAAAATTCTGTTCTGTTATGAATTCCTCATTTAATTTGACAATGGCTTCTGAAAAAGTAAAACTCTCAGAAGACTTTTCACTTCCAAGCTTCGAGCCGCAATTAATGAAAGAATTTGTTTCAAATAAAAAGCTCATATAAATTTTTTGAAAAGATCTACAAACCTTAAAATATTCTTTCGAACGTGGAAAACGAGCTTATGACTAAGAGTTCCACGAACTAAAAAATAATTTTTCAAAAGCTTTAAGAGCTTTAAGCTTTCTAAGAGCTTTTGTAGTAGAGTGCTTTAGAAAAATTTTATTTTGTGTTTGAGAGTTTTTTCCTGTGGCGCTAATTCGTAAAATACCAACGAATTTCAATGATTCCGCAACTGATAAAAGCTTTTAATTCATAATAAAATTTGCAGTAACGATTTTTTAATGTATCACTTAATATTGAACTAAAAGCTTATTGGAGCTTTCATTTCTTTTTTTTTTTTTTGGTAATGATATATTTTTTAAAGCTTTCGGCTGAGCTTTTTTCCATACGTTATGCAAAGTGTGAAGATCTGTTTTGAATGAGAATTAAAAACGCAAAGAAAATTTATAAATTATCAGGACTAGGAGGAAATGTGACTGTTTGATTTCTGAAGATGGGAATTGGTATTATAATCCTGGAAATCAGAGATTTTTATTGTAGATATTCAAATATGTATTGAAAATTCATATCAAAAATATCAAAAACTAAGATGAAAGATAAAAGTGAACTATGGCTGAGGTATTTTTTATCATACATGATTTTTGTATATTAAGACATATCAGTAATGTATATTTTATGACATTTGAGTTAAAGTGGCATGCTCCACACATACACACATAAAAGGATTAACAACAATTTTGCACGAAACACGTAATAATCTTTACATCTCACAAACTACCTGAGCCGATTTTTTCTGTAACGTATTTCTGCCTCAAGTGGACAATCGTAAACTACCAGATTGTAGTTGTCACTTAAATTGGTTTTTATCAGCATTAATAAAAGCAACAAAAAAGTAAAAAAAAAAATAATACAAAATTGTAATAAAAAGCTTTTAGTTAGTGTAAGCTTTTAAGCTTTTCATATTGCAATAGACTAGCTTTTTTTGTTCAAAATTCCAAATAGAAGAAATAATTAAATGCGTGCTTTCAAACAATGATTTAACTATGCTTAATAATGAGCTTTTTTTCAGAGCTTTCACAAACTTACTTTTGTAGAACGATCGGTGATGATGAAATTGGGCCACGTGTACCATCACTACCACCCTCCATAGAGATGGGTACAATGCGTGAACGATTACCAGCAACGCCAACATTATTGCTACCATATTGCTGTTGTTGTTGCACAATACGTGGAGCGTTTAGATGTTGTGTTGGTGACATAACACGCTGTGCATTGACAGCTGCATTTGGTTGTTGTATGCCAGCCGAAGATGGATAATTATTATAACCTTGATCAACAAATTGATTGGGAGAACGTAGCACATAGCTGCTTGGTGCTAGAATCGAAAAATGAGTGCAAGTGTGTGTGTGTGTGAGTATTTATAAATATACCGTTAAATAACGCTTAATTAATTACCAGTAGTCATGCCACCATAGCTGACATTGAAATTTGGTGCCTGCGATGGTGCGCTGGTGGGTGTCTGTTCCAATTGTATGGGTATAATGCGTTCCTAAAATAAATAAAAAAAAGTTTTAAATAAATTTATGAGATTGTATTTGTTAGTAAGAGTACACCACACTCACCCGCGGTCCAGTTTGTTGACTTGCGACATTATTGGCATTGGTATTAAGATTGATTTGCAAACGCAAACCAGAGTTGCCATGCCCACCAACATGACTGCCGAAGTTGGCTGGTGTTGCGGCAGCGAAGCCATTACCTTGCTCAGGCTGATAGTTATAGAATTGTGGTTGTGGTGGTTGTTGTTGTTGTTGCGGTTGATAGTAAGGTTGCGGTTGTTGATAAGTTTGTTGTGTTGGTTGATAAGCTTGTTGTTGTTGTGGTTGATAGGCTTGTTGTTGTGGTGTTTGATAGGCTTGTTGTTGCTGTTGTGGTGGATAGTAGGGCTGCGGTTGCTGTTGTTGATATTTCTGTGGTGTTGGTGCTTGTTGTTGTTGTTGTTGTTGTTGTGACTGTTGTGCTGCAACTGGTGGTGGCGATTTTATGCGATTCAAAGATGATGGCACCACATTGCCATTCTCTTCGGGGCGCGCCCATTCTGGTTGATCATTTACTTTTGGTTTACCACTTAACCATGGCACATTTGTGCGTAGTGGTTGTGATTGTTGTTGTTGTGGTGGCTGCGATTGTTGTTGTTGTTGTTGTTGCGGCAATTGACGTATTGGTGATTCGCGTGGTTGCTGTTGTTGTTGTTGTTGCTGAAATTGACGTACAACACTTGGCGCTTGCGGTTCAGTGGGCTGTGCGATTGGTGCAATATAAAGTGAGCCGACATTGGTCTGAAAGGCGAAGGAAGAAGAAGAAAGAAAGGGATGGCATTATGACACAATTTTTACTAAAGAATTCTATCATGTGACATATCGGAAAACTCAGTTTGAAATTTTTTCAAAATCTAGCTAACAGTGCTTCAGTTTATCGTACTTTGTTTCTGATTTTTTTTATTTTAACTGAACCTTAAGATATTAATATCATATGATATTGATATGATATGATATCATATAACAGTGATGTGATTGGGTGACCAAAGACCGCTCATTATATGAAGAGAAGCTATGGTGAATCATATTAATGGAAGTGATGCTGCCTTACGATTCGTTGATCTGATAGTGTGGTGTATTCGAATGGTACGATGCGATGTGCTGATGTGATGTGATGTAGTGGTGGGATGAACAAGTGTGCCCGAAACTTCGGTAGCGTAATTTTTTGTAGCTAAATGTACAATTTATGACTAGTAAACGCAACAACAATACTTCTTACCCGAGCTATTTCTTAACTGTTGATAGAGTGATTAGCTATGAGGTGATATATTGCTTCAAAACATATTAATCGCCAGTTAGTAGCTTTGAGGGATTTCATATAGTACGATATGTGCTAAGGAACTTATAGAGTAATGAACTGGCTCAGTAGAATGAAATATTTTCCATTTCAAAGAGAGCATATGACGATATCATGTGATGTGACGTGGTGATGTGATGTGATGGTATGATGTGATATAACTTCATACTCGTGTGATACCTAAAAACGTTGTGACTCACTTTAGCGATGAAAAAATTGAGTGCGTGACGATATCATGTGATGTGCAGTGGTGATGTGATATTACTGTATACACTTAAAAACGTTGTGACTCACTTAAGCGATGAAAAAATATAGTTTGTGACGATGTCATGTGATGTGCAGTGGTGATGTGATGTGGTGAGGTGATCTGACTGTATACACTTAAAAACGTTGTGACTCACTTCAGCGATGGAAAAATATTGTGTGTGAAGATATCGTGTGATGTGGTGATGTGATGTGATGTCACAATATAATAATGAGTTGCTTAAAAACGATGTGATTCACTTAAGCAATGGAAAAACAGCGTAACTAAATGCTAATATATGTATGTGAAGACATATCTAAAGGGGTCAGCTCTTTTCTATTAAATGAAATCTCGCATAAAATTGACCTAAGCATTCTCAAGTTAGCGATGACTACTTGACATTGAGCAAATAAGTAATTGAACTTTTTGGTCTAATAAAAAAATGGTTCAAAAATGATACGCCAATTAAACCCATGATTTCATCTTTATATGTATGTACTTATATGTATATACATATATGTATGTGCGTACTAAATACCCATTCGTCTACATAACTCAAATGATGTCACAGCCAATTAATGAAATATCGCTCCATAAACTCATGCGACAACTGCACAGTAGAAAAGCTCATCAAATTTAATTAGATAACGTTAATCAGTTTCCAAAAATAAAAAAATTTATTAATGAAATTATTGCCAAATAAATTTACAAACAACAGCTGTACGCTTTTCAGATTGCGCGAAATTTAAGAAATTCAATTCAATGCGAATTCGACTTGCACTCTCTCGCTTTCTATCTACCTCCTGCAGACCATACACAATGATGTGCCCCATATAAAAATAGACGCTTCCGCATGTTTTGAATTAGCCAAAGTACATGAACGTTGTTATACGATTTTCAAGTATGGCAGGATATTTGTATGTAGCACATATTAGGGTGTTTCAGTTGGGACGAGAATGTTTATTCTCACTCACTCACATTGATGAAATCTTAGTCTTGCGAGTGAAGGAAGCATGAACTCTGGATGCAAGATGTCCCCGAAATTTTATAAAAAAATGTGGACCCCAACGCCCTTCCCAAATTCCTGAATTCACCACAGATGCCCATATACATATATGTATATACCAACAAATCACGAGCACCCTCTCCCTCTACCATGTTAAAATCTCTCTTAGTTTAACTATTTACTCACCGGTTTTGGTCCTTGATATGATGGAGCTTGTTGATTGGCTGTTGATTGTGCCGACACATTGTTGTATAACGTTGTAGATTGTGGTTGTTGTTGTTGTTGCTGAGGAGTAGCCGGAGTACGTTGAGTGCGCCATGGCACAGCTTGTGCTGTTGGCTGTGAGTTGGGAGAATTGCTTGTTGATGATGATTGTGGTGATGCTGCTGTGGGTGCAGGTGGTGAAGTGGCTGGCTTCGGTGATTGTGCTTGTGTCGGTTGCATTTGTGCTAAAGGTGATATAGCTGATGCAGGCCGTTGTTGTTGTTGGTGTGCCATCTGCTGTTGTCCAGCATATTTAAAGGGACTCTCTGCGCCACGTTGTGATGGAGTGCTAGTATCAGAACGTGGACTATCCGTTTGACGTGTTAAAACATTGGTAACAGGCGATTGAGATGGGGTAACGCTAGAAGGCGATTGTTGTTGTTGTTGCTGCTGCTGTTGTAGAGGTGGAGTTGCAACGGGCAAGTTGGGTTGTTGTGCGTTGTTATTGCTTTGGGGTTGTTGTTGTTGTTGGGACGATTGCGTACTTTGTTGGGATTGTGGAGTGGAGGTGTTGCTGCGATTATTCAATTCGTTTTGTTGGATATACCTTGAGGGTTTCTTGTAACCTATTGAGTTCGGAGGGAGGGAAAAAAATGTTAGATGCAAAATCATTTCAATAAATTGTGAAATATTTTTTTTTTTTTTATAAAATGAAGGATTGGCTCTGGGAACCATTAGTATTTTGGGTGTACAATTAGATTGTGATACGTGAAAGTTAGCTGCGCCATCACCATTTGTGTAGAGTTAGTAAATCTCGCACTTACTTGTTTCAAGCTTAACCTCACTTTGTAAATATAATTTTGTTAGTGTAGTTCGTATAAAAGTTCTTAAAAAGCTTAGTAATTAAAAGTTTACCAGCACCATTTCGTAATAACCCCAAAGCTGCATGGTTCCCACCATAAATTCAGAAAACAAAAATTCAGAAGTAAAAATTCAGAAAGTAAAAGTTCAGAAAGTAATGAGACGGCAGAAAAAATAACATTTTGCGCAAAATTAAATTTTTTTCTGCCGTCTCATTACTTTCTGAATGTTTAGATAAGCTACTTTGCCAAAGAACCTTACAAATATTATAGCAACTTCCATTTAAAAAATTTGGTTTTGAATTCTAAAGAGAAAAAAATTGGTTACCAAAGGGTTAATGCATAATTACCTGTGTTATAACGCTAAATATACCGGCAAAAAAATTTATTTAGAAATTATAAAAATAAAAATTTATGTAGGTCACTAATGGGTTAAGGCATGGCGTTTAAAGGGTTAAAACGCTTACAATCAACTACTTTAAGCCTATGTAAAACTATTTTGATGTGAAAAAATTTGATTTCAGAGTTAAAAGAAAATTGAGGTCGTCAATGGGTTAACGTAAGGCCGCGCATGGCTTATAATTTTAAATATTTACCAATTAAGTGCAGCACAACCCATTCAAACCTAACCAAAAAATCATTCATAATATCGTTATAAAAATAAAAATGTAGATAACGAGTGGGTTAATGCATGACCGTAAATGTGTTTCTGAATTTTTGGTTTCTGAAAAATTGTATTTCTGAATTTTTCCTTCTGAATTTTGGTTTCCGAAAAATGATTTCTGAATTTTTCCTTCTGACTTTTGGTTTCTGAAAAAAGTTTTCTGAATTTTTCCTTCTGACTTTTGGTTTCTGAAAAAAGTTTTCTGAATTTTTCCTTCTGACTTTTGGTTTCCGAAAAATGATTTCTGAAAAAATTTTCCGAAAAATTTTATTTCTGAATTTTTTCTGTCTGAATTTATGGGGGCACCAAGCTTCATACATACGAGTACATACATAAAACTTATTTAATATTATATAAGCATGTGAAAGTTTCCCTCAAACCCGAGACTAAACTAGCCACCAATATTAGTGTTGATCAAGAAAAATAAATTGCAGTCGTTGTGTAGCACAAATCACCAAGAACTTTGAAAGTTAGACCCAATAAAGCGTTGATGTGATGATTAAGTGATGAACCGTATTATAAGTCTTTGCAGTCGTAGAAAACTATTTCATATAAATTTCTACGCATATTTCTCACCATCGACTTCATCGTTGACATCATTTCTATCCACATTGTTGTTATAATTGTTGTTGAGCGTAACAGAAGCAGGTTCACCTTGAGCGGCAGTGTTATTATTCACACTCTCACTTACACTCTTATTCGGTGAACTTGCTCTGTCATTCTCACCCACCATTGGACTTTTGGAACGATCACGCACATATTCATCCTTCCAGAAGGTATTCTTTTCCACCGGTGGTGGTACTTTACGTAAAGCTGCCATTGGATTTGGTGGAATTTTAATTTCTGGTCTAAAACCCATTGGTGGTGGTTCGAAACGTTGCGGTGTGAGCGACTTACGTTGCATATTGGGTGAACCGGGTGCACTACCCGTTCCATTACCTTTTTGTGGTGGCGCTAGTGTGGAGGAGGAGCTAGGTGGTGGTGGTGGTGGTGGCGCTCCTGTTCTGCCATTCAATTGCTTACCCGGTGGTGGCGGTGGTGGTAGCACCTGAAATGGCATACCCATGCCGGCAGCACCAATTTGTTGTGCAGCACTGCAACTACCAGGCGATTGTGGTTGTTGTTGTTGTGGTCGATTTTGTTGTGATAAGCCAGCCGCTCCCTCAGCTTGTGCGTTGCGTGCTAAACGTTTAGCCATGCGTTCCGATTTGATTTGTGAGAGATCAAGACCGCCCGGTGTGTAGGTGAAGGGTTTCTTGTCTTTAGTACCCATAGCATTTTGTACACATGCGGGCGCTTCATAGCCCTGTGGTGCGGAGCCGCCATACCTGCAAAGAGATAACAAAAAATGTGTGCATTGTAGACAAGTTTGATTTGAAGTGAGTATAGAATGAGCTAATAAATAGTAGGGTGGGTTTTGGATAGTTAGGGTGCTTAAACTAGATTGCTATCAGAACTCATATATCGCTATAAAGACCATGCCTCTTTTGTGGGTCGCTGCTCATCGTTCGCTGACGTCTTCTGTCTTCTCTTCAACCACAACCTAGTTATTCTCAGAGGTCACCCAAAGCTGTCAATATTAAGTTTATTCAACATTTGTCTTTATATTTGGTTCTCATTGAAATTGAGCCACCACAAAAGTTTACCAAACCTCCAAAATATTGTTCAATTTTTCTAGTTTGTTTACTTCTTGCTCTAAATGGCATTTTGTTGATTTGAGAATGAAATTTTTGCTCACCGCGCATTCAAAATGTCATTTAAAACGCAGTAAAGAATTAATATTTTTTTATAAAAATACATATGTACATACATATTTGTGTCTTATTCCATGGTAATTGATATCGCATGAGAGTGTTAATCCATTTAAATGATTTAATTTTTAAATTTTTATTTTTTATTTTTAATTTTTTTTAAATTTTTTTTTTTTAATTTCTATTCACTTATTTTTAAAAAAAAATTTCTTTTAAATTTTTATTCATTTATTTTTTTAAATTTATTTTATTTTTAATTTTTTTATTTCATTTTATTTTTTTTTTATTTTTTTTTTATTTTATTTTATTTTATTTTATCTTATTTTATTTTATTTTATTTTATTTTGTTTTATTTTATTTTATTTTGTTTTATTTTATTTCATTTTATTTTATTTTATTTTATTTTATTTTATTTTATTTTATTTTATTTTATCTTATTTTATTTTATTTTATTTTATTTTAGTTTATTTTATTTTATTTTATTTTATTTTAGTTTATTTTATTTTATTTTATTTTATTTTATTTTATTTTATTTTAGTTTATTTTATTTTATTTTATTTTATCTTATTTTATTTTATTTTATTTTATTTTGTTTTATTTTATTTTATTTTGTTTTATTTTATTTCATTTTATTTTATTTTATTTTATTTTATTTTATTTTATTTTATTTTATTTTATCTTATTTTATTTTATTTTATTTTATTTTATTTTATTTTATTTTATTTTATTTTATTTTATTTTATTTTATTTTATTTTAGTTTATTTTATTTTATTTTATTTTATTTTATTTTATTTTATTTTATTTTATTTTATTTTATTTTATTTTATTTTATTTCACCATGGAATTACCCAAAAAGAATTTAATTGGTGCGCATAACCAAAGTCGTCTCTTCGACTACACTACAACTAATACAGTTCTGTGACAATTTAAATTACCACAAAATTATGGCAAGACAAGTACGATAAACAAACAAAGTGATTTTAATGAGTTGCAATACCAAAGCATTTTAGAAAAATTATAGCAAACCGCTAACCACAAAATAAGCAATTTTAATACAAATGTGAAGGTTGCTTTGAGCATGGAAATTTTCTTACAAAACTAGGTAAGTTGGGACGCAATAAACGCTATTGTTATTATATTATTGCATAGGCATATATGTATATTTATTGATATATGAGTAATGCTGTGCTGTTAAAATGTATTTGCGGTCACCCACATATTCTTTTAAAATCATTTTATATTTATTACATCAGAAATTTGAAAAAGAATAACAACATTAACAGCAACTCAAAGTCAAATTGTGGTTTTAATGCGATGCCAAAAACTAAGAAAAACTAAAAAAAGAGTATACTAAAAATTTATTTATTAGATTTTAAAAAACAATAAACATAAAAAAGGCAATCAGACAACAATTTTTTAGAATTTTTTTTTATTGATTAGGTATGTACATATGTATGTATGTATGTATTTAAAACTTTTTTTACTTAAAATTTATTACAAACTTTCTTCGATTTTAAAAAGCAAAAAAAAAATTTACAAATTCAAAAAGATATACAAACTTAAAAAAAATTATTTTTTGATTTTTTATGTATTTTTACTTTTATTTTTTTTTTATTTAAAAATTTATGTAACATTAAAAAAAAAAAAAATTTTATCAAACTGCTAATCCCCTTTGCATTTTTTTCCATTTCCACATTGCAATAACACTCTAAAACCAATTATAAACAATTCAATGCCACGATAATCTCAGCCAATTGACATTTTTATTTGTCTACAAACAAAAAAAAAAAAAAAAAAAGGAAAGACAAGCCAATGGCAAATGATATTATAGTCATAACTGAACAAGGAAAATTTTTTTTTCTATTTCCACCGCTAACTATTTTGTTATGGAGAAATTGCATAAATTTAAATCATGTTCCGCGCCCATTTATGGCTGCATTAAATGCTCGTACAAGTTTTGCAATAATTGTGAATTGACCAGTGGCACTGTGCTCGTATTTTACCCGCAAATATGTCCATTTTAATTGAAGTATGGTAGCTGCTGCACATAAAATAGGAGCCGTCTCGCAGGCAGCATTTACGTGAGTGGCGTCAGCACGTGTCATGTCGAGTTAATATCAGTTGATGGATGCTTCCGTATGTTCTAACTAAATAAAACAAGAATGCGACACTGTGAAGTAACTTAAATGAGATCTGTTCTTCCAAGTTACAACTTCAGCGGCAAGTGGGGGGTAATATATTTGGATCTTAAATGAGTCAAAAGTCATATTTGTTTTTCTGAAATAGCACAAAGTTTTGGTGACAGGACACAAAGTCAACGAAAATAACATCAATTGACTTTATTTCACATTGGTAATAACGTCAAATTGAACTTATTTCCATTTCTAAAGTATAAACCATTTGCGAAAATGGAAATAACATAAATTTAACTTATTCCCATTTCGAAAATATAAACCATTGCGAAAATGGAAATAATATAAATTGACTTTATTTCCCATTAGTTATAACGTCTTCTTTGCTTTTTAATCTGCAATAGTACAAAGATTTGGTGACCGGTCACAGAATCAACGGAAATAACATCAGTTGACTTTATTGCGCATCGGTATTAACGTCAATTGACCTTATTTCCATTTTTAAAATATAAACCTTTTCCGCAAATGGAAATAATGTCAATTGCACTTATTTCAATTTGGTAAAAATATACCATTTGTGATGCGAAATAAAGTCAATGGATGTTATTTCCGTTGACACAGTTTCCTATCAACAGATTTTTTGGACGTGACGATTAAGCAGTACTAAATACCGTTACGAGTTACTAGTTACAAAAACAAATACTACATATATGCTATGGCAGTGACTCACTCGCTAACTAGACACCCAAGTCACAGAGCAAAATTAACAACGAAATTTGGATTTTCCGAATTGCTTTCGCCGCGGCTAGACAAAGAAAACCCAATGAATTTCCATTTCTATGAGTGGTCTTAACATTTTTTATTTGTTTTCGTTTCATGTTTATGATACTTTTGCCTTTTTACCAAACAAAAGTCAGTCTTCCTCGTTATGCTAATATCAAATAGCCAAAGTCAACTTCAAGTAAGTTTTCTCAGCATTTAATACATTCAATGGCAATTAAATTGTCTTGCCTAATTCGGTCAAACGCATCACAATATGACGAAACTGACAACCGTTTGAAAAATTATCAAGTTTAACCAGTTCAAAATCACATCAAAAATATGGCCACTATGCGTACATATTTCGAAGGCACTGTGCAATCATAATTATTTTTTAGTTCTTGGTCATATTGTAGATTATTCATTTTTATTTGCGCAACATACTTTTTTGTGGTCTTGGCCATATGATGGGAGTGTGTTTCTATGTTTTCATATGTAAATATGTTAAGTACACATGAGACTACATTAGAAATACATATGTAGGTATGTCGTTAGGTGCGCTGTGCTTTCGCCAGTTAATAGATAGCGAAGCAGCAAGCTCATGGAAAAGTTCACTGAAGATGACCATGAAATAAAATGTTTAATATTTGTATATTCTGTTGTTATTTGTTAGGCACACTATTACTCAGACGCATACATTAGGGTGAGCACATTTAAAAAAAAAAAAAGAGGAATAAAATATTTTTTTTGTCATAATATGTATCCTAAGCTTTAAGTTGGACAGCTAGCAGTATATTGCTGTAACGTTTATGCAATTCTATGCAGCCGATTTTGAGTGATGCGCGAACAAACAAAAAGACACAAATTCAGAAAATATCTTTTTTTGGCTGTTAATACGTTTAAATATAATTTTTTTTAATAACTGCAATGTACAGACATTGTCCTTTTGAAATTTTATAATATACATATAAAACAAAATGCAAATTAGTAAAAAAAAAATCGGTCCACACAAATCGACCCATCCTAGTATGCTGTGGCTTCTTAATGCAATTTTTTTATACCCGCATAGATAGCATGTCTATCTTAATTTGCTTTGTTACACATGTTTTGCCGTGTAAAAAGTCATTTAGTATGAATTAAGTCAACAGGTTGCTGAGAATATTTCGCAAGCACTTCTTTTTTTTTTTGCATTTCTAAAGTGGGAAAGCTATTCTAATGCAGAACCACAATTCAGGTTTTTCATCTAAGAACCACCAACACCTCTCGTGCCATATTAAAAACCATGTCATATTTAAAAAAAATTTCCAGGCAATGCTTTGGTTATGGAAAATTTGGGTCAACAGACAGGAATCATCAAAGCTTCAGACATAACAAATGAAAATCATAGAATATGGCAAGTGTTCTGTGTGACCGCTTATGATGGCGTAGTAACAACTTTGCTATTCACTTTATGGTTGCAATTTAATGGCAAATAGCGCCAAGGTGTTGCGTTAATCTGAGCTTTAAATGTGTTTGGAGCTTCATTAAATTAGTTTTTAATGCTTTTAAACTCCTTTTTTTATTGCGAGGTTAGTAGGTTTTAAGCTTTGTGTGTAAAAGAACCCGTTTTTGAAAAAGTTTTGTTTTATTATTTGTTATTCGAAATAGTATAATTTAGAACCTATTTCACAAACTTAACCTTTTACGAAAGTAGGTACATATCAACATCAAAGGTGACAAGTGGCTCAACTCTAGACCTGATCTGGTTTCTACGCTACTCGAAATTAAACATTAAAAGTTCTGAAAGCACCAAACCAAAGAAACGGGTCCACTGACGAAAATGTTATATTAACATTTTAGAATCACGGTTTGTGTCTATGGTTGTGTAATGTCACAACGCTTACTCCAATCTTGAGTTTGGCTTTTTTCGTTTATTGCCACAGCTTTGATATGGTTTGTGAATAAAATAGTTGACACAGGGTGACCTTGACAAACAAAAAAAAAACCTTCACGCAACTAATAAAATTTTTTTTTCAAAATTGGACCCTGTTCTTTTTCATTTTATCTAAAATATTTGGTAATATGTCGCCGGTTGACCAACATTTTAAATGTCTTTTTAAGTTAAATAACGATTTTTAAATGAATAAGATAATTAAAATTAATCCTAAGAAAAGTGGGCCATTTATTCTAAAAATAGTTTAGTGCTTAAAATTCAACCTCGAAGCTTTATTTTATTTTGATTAATTGCTGTTCCTTTCATTCGCACCTATTACTTCATTTATCTAATGTTACTTTTCTTTAATTATTTTGCTTTTCTCCGCTTTCTTCTTCTTTCTATATAGTATTCGATTGCTTCCTTTACTTTCTGAACATTTTCTTCACTTTCATTTCCATATTTTTCTTGGATGCTGGTTCGCGCGACGTTGTTTTACATAATTAGCCCATAACCCAAATGAAACCAATACAATTGACAAACAAAAAAAAAGAAATAACAAGTGATTACAAAACAACAACACAACAAACAAATAAAAATCAAAAATATTTCCAAAAATTCAAAAAGCAACTTTCAACACCTTCACATTGGCCTTAATGTATATTATTGACAATATTTTTGAATGCGGCAGCTGTTACATACAAATTTCCATTGAAAAACAAAAAATAATTAATTTCGCTTTTTCTTGCAGTTTGCTTTCATTTGTACGAGTGGCTTGTAATTTTTCCATTTCACTTTAGCTGCGTTCCGCACAACAAATGAACGCCATGAAAAATTCTTACTCATGCTCAAAAATTCTTTATATTAAATCACAAAAGAAGAAAAATGTGCGGTGTGAGTCATTTGTATTTTCTGCTACGATTTGTAATGTTTGTAAATTCACAGATGAATAAAAGAAATGATTTATTTGCATTATTGTGAAGCAGCCGACAGACATGAGACACTGAGCCATGAGACACTGAGGAGGGTGATCACTAAAAATGAGGTTATATAGAGTTCAAGTATGCGCTTTGTGTACTTTTTAATTATAAAAGAAATATGAAAACAATAACGATTTTAAGTTGCAATTGGAGCAATGTTTCTTGGTTATTTGAATTAAAAAATTTTAATTTTAAATTACTTTTACCCGAGTTTAATAATTAATAAATTTAAATTTTGTTATCTTTAAAAAAAGAAAAACAAAACAAAACTTGAAAAATTGGATCTTTTGATAAAAAGCAAATAAATTTAAAATATTTTTTTCAATTGCACCTTTAACAAAAATTTAAAAAGTTTTGGAAAAGGAAAAAAACAAAATTATCATTGACTTTTTTTTTTTAAATGGACCTTTTGAAAAAATAAAAAAAATTATTTTATCCTATCCTTTTAAGCTAAAAAAAATTGTTTTTAAGACTGAAGTTTTTAAAAAAAATTATAAAATTTATCTTACCTTTTCGAAATAATTAAGAAAACTAGTTTTTACAATTTTTTTAAATTGTACCTTTAAAAAAAAAATTTAAAAATGCCTTATATTTTTGAAAAAAGTAAAAAAAATTTTTTTTAACTAAATACACCTCTTAACAAAATTTAAAATATGATTTTATCTTTTTAAGACACGTTAAAAAAAAGTTTCTAGAAATTTTTCAAAGTTGGACGTCTTGAAAAGTTTAAAATTTTTGAAAGAAAATAGTTTTTAAAATTTTTCCAAAATTAGATCTTTTGAAAATATTAATTTATCTTTTAGAAAAAAGTGAAACCAAAACATTTTAAAAAAGTAAATTCAACTTTTAAAATAATTTAAAAAAGGATCCCATCTTTTGGAAAAGACTAAAAAAAGTTTTTAAAAATACTTCAAAGTTGGATCACCTGAAAAAATTAAAATTTTTGAAAAAAAAGTTGTATTTAAAATTTTTTAAAAGTGGATCTTTTGAAAAAATTATCTCATCTGATGAAAAAAAAATATTTTTAAAAATTCCATTCACCTTTGAAAAAAATTTAAAAAAAGTGTCCTATTTTTTTTTAAAAGAGTAAAAAAAATAGTTTTAAAAATTGTTCAAAGTTGAACCTTTTGAAAAAATTTAAGAAATTTGGAAAAAATATATTTAAATGTCATTTGGTCGTTGAAGTTTAAATATATTGAACAAATTTTAAAAATTACAAAAACCTATATGATCAGAGCTTCAAAATAATAGTTAAAGTTAAACTTTTTCGATAACAGCTATAACCGTATCGGTCCCTGTTTTTACTGTTATCTAAATCGCAATGACTTGTAATAGCCAAACACACACGTGCAGACCACCAGTAGCGTTTGTAATGAACTTTTGTTCAACATTTTTATTACTTTTTTTTGTTTTTCTAGCTACATATTATTTGCCGCTACTGTAACAATTTTTATTTACTTTTATCCATTACGTGTTTTTTTCCAAGTTATTAAGGCTTAGCTAAAAATTTTGTTTGTTTAATTTTTCCGAAAAATTTTATAACAATTAATTTTGACATTTTTAATTTTCAAACGCCACTTCCTGGCGCTACAACAACTCAAGTGTCCATTTAAACTGCCACTTTGTCAAAATTCCATTACCCGTCATGAGACGAAATGAAGTTTGGATAGTGGACCAGTTTGTTGATGTGTTCACTAATAAAACTAACGTTAACAAGTTGACACTTGACAATTGTGACACTTAAATAATGTCATTTTTGACAGTTAATTTATTGAATGCACTGATATTGATAGGTGTCTGTGATTTACTTAAAAGGGGTATTACTAAACGCGTTATCTACAGAAAAATCAAGAAAACTTTGCTCATTCAATGTTGAGTCACAATTTGTGTGAGTTGAAAAAAGCAGAAACAAAGTCTGTTCTTTCATAATTTTTTTATACCCAGCGTACTAGTACTAGTACAAGGGTATTATAACTTTGTTGGGATAACGGTTGGTTGTACAGGTATAAAGGAATCGAGATAGATATAGACTTCCATATATCAATATGATCAGGATCGAAAAAAAATTTGATTGAGCCATGTCCGTCCGTCTGTCCGTCCGTCCGTCCGTCCGTCCGTCCGTCCGTCTGTCCGTTAACACGATAACTTGAGCAAATAATGAGATATCTTCACCAAATTCGGCATGCGTTCTTATTTGGGTTCAGAATAGATTGGTATTGAAAATGGGTAAAATCGGACCATAACCACGCCCCCTTTTTCGATATCGAAAATTTCGAAAAACGTATTAAACGGGTTAATTCAATATCAGAAGCAGCTACAATGATAAAATTTGCAGTATGTATTGATTTAGATGTTCTAAGGCCGATTTTATCAAATTTTTTGAAAAGGGGCGTGGCACCGCCCACATATATTTAAAGAAATTTAAAAATTTTGACTCTTAATAACTTCAGAACAGTTTATGCTAGTACAACGAAATTTTGTAGAGGGCATACTATTGTTGTGTTGAATTCAGATATAGAAAATAAACGAAATCGCATCGCGACCACGCCTACTTTTTCATAAAAGTTATATTGAAAGGAGGTGGAAATATTGAAAAGCCCATATCTAATTGACTGATACCGCTATAATAATATAATTTGGTAGATAAATAAATTTTCATATTCTTTACATTATTTTTGCAAAATTTTGGAAAGTGGGCGTGGCACCGCCCACTTATGAGTCAAGCAATTTTCAAATTCGACTGCTAATAACTTCAGAACGGTGTTAGATAGGTTTACGAAACAAGGTACCAGGCATGTTATGTTTATGTAGAGTACTACCACAGAAAATAGGAAATCGGTGAACGACCACGCCCCTTTTTGGACTAAAGTTCTCTAAGCGAGAGTTAGGAAACCGGAATATGCAATATCTGTTTAACTGATAAAGATATAATGCTAAAATTTAGTACACTCATTCACTTGATGATTATTAGTGTTGTTTAAAGGTTTTTTGGTAATATTTTGGAAAATGGGCGTGGCACCGCCCACAAGTGAATAAACAAAATATCAACATTTCACTATTAACAAGCCACTGTGAAAGTATCATAAAGATCTGCAATGAAAACTGATCTTCAAATAGGGACAAACAACATAATAAAATCCGTGGGCGTGCCACCACCCACTTTTTTAAAATTATGTAAATATTGATTACACATATATCCGTATATCAAAAATTTCACAAAATACGTTAAAAGTTATTGGCATGGCACGCCTTCTTTTCCAAAGTTATATATAGGACATGGTATAACCCTTGAAAAGATCGATTGAGTACTTTTGGCTCATGTAAGCGGTTAAAGCTTTATAAGCAAGATGCGTGGCCGCGCCCACCAAATTCTCTATTGTTTACGCTCGGAATAGATTGGTTTTTAAAATGGGCGAAATCGGATGAAAACTACACCCCCTTTTTCTGAAAACTAACGCTGGGTATTTAATGTTCGGTTCACCCGAACTTAGACTTCCTTACTTGTTTTCAATACATTTTTTTTTTTTTATGATAAATAGTTTTTTAAAATAGTTTGTAAATCAAAATCATACAACGGTAATTATGCATTCCTTAACAAGTGTTGCTAGAAATATTGAAACAAATAATATTTTGAAAATTTTCTTTTGAAGGCTTCTGCTTAAGAGGCGCCTGCCAAGGAAAATCCATGTCACTTGGCACGACTTTCTGTGACTATACGAGTATAGACGCGTATGCTTATATACTATATACATATGCATTACGGTGTTTCATTTTTAGGCATATCATTTTTTTCTTTTATTTGACGTTTCTAAAAGTGTAGTCAATCGCAGAATTTCTTCCTAGCGTCGTGCTGCCTCGCTTTAAGGGTAAAGAATATACCCAAAAGCCCTCCTTGCCTTCAAAACGATGAAACGTCAAACTCATAATAACTAAATACCATCCTTATGTATACTCATGTAGAAAATGAGTTACTCTCAAATCTGAACTGTCCGAAGCAAGTGGCTGTAATTAATTATTCTCTCTGTAAACATGTACAATCACATAAATATTTTTAGTTTGGCGTGTTTGTGGTTCTTGAAGTCTATATCTAGAGCATATTTGTATGATCATACTTTCATAAATAGAAATTTTAGCAAAGCAAAAAAATATATATTTATGAGTGTGTGGGAATTGAAAGTGTATTTTCAATGAATTCAATGTGGATAAAGATTTTTGAATAGCCTAATTTGATTTTATTTAATTGGACAAAAGAGCAACAGTGAGCAGATGGAAGAGATATTTATTTTATTGTATCTTATTTTATTTTATTTTATTTATTTTATTTTATTTTATTTTATTTTGTTTTATTCTATTTTATTTTATTTTATTTTATTTTATTTTATTTTATTTTATTTTATTTTATTTTATTTTATTTTATTTTATTTTATTTTATTTTATTTTATTTTATTTTATTTTATTTTATTTTATTTTATTTTATTTTAATTTATTGTATTTTTTTTTATTTTATTTTATTTTATTTTATTTTATTTTATTTTATTTTATTTTAATTTATTTTATTTTATTTTATTTTATTTTATTTTATTTTATTTTATTTTATTTTATTTTATTTTATTTTATCTTATTTTATTTTATTTTATTTTATTTTATTTTATTTTGTTTTATTTTATTTTATTTTATTTTATTTTATTTTATTTTATTTTATTTTATTTTATTTTATTTTATTTTATTTTATTTTATTTTATTTTATTTTATTTTATTTTATTTTGTTTTATTTTATTTTATTTTATTTTATTTTATTTTGTTTTATTATATTTATTTTTTTATACCCAGCGTACTAGTACTAGTACAAGGGTATTATAACTTTGTTGGGATAACGGTTGGTTGTACAGGTATAAAGGAATCGAGATAGATATAGACTTCCATATATCAATATGATCAGGATCGAAAAAAAATTTGATTGAGCCATGTCCGTCCGTCTGTCCGTCCGTCCGTCCGTCCGTCCGTCCGTCCGTCTGTCCGTTAACACGATAACTTGAGCAAATAATGAGATATCTTCACCAAATTCGGCATGCGTTCTTATTTGGGTTCAGAATAGATTGGTATTGAAAATGGGTAAAATCGGACCATAACCACGCCCCCTTTTTCGATATCGAAAATTTCGAAAAACGTATTAAACGGGTTAATTCAATATCAGAAGCAGCTACAATGATAAAATTTGCAGTATGTATTGATTTAGATGTTCTAAGGCCGATTTTATCAAATTTTTTGAAAAGGGGCGTGGCACCGCCCACATATATTTAAAGAAATTTAAAAATTTTGACTCTTAATAACTTCAGAACAGTTTATGCTAGTACAACGAAATTTTGTAGAGGGCATACTATTGTTGTGTTGAATTCAGATATAGAAAATAAACGAAATCGCATCGCGACCACGCCTACTTTTTCATAAAAGTTATATTGAAAGGAGGTGGAAATATTGAAAAGCCCATATCTAATTGACTGATACCGCTATAATAATATAATTTGGTAGATAAATAAATTTTCATATTCTTTACATTATTTTTGCAAAATTTTGGAAAGTGGGCGTGGCACCGCCCACTTATGAGTCAAGCAATTTTCAAATTCGACTGCTAATAACTTCAGAACGGTGTTAGATAGGTTTACGAAACAAGGTACCAGGCATGTTATGTTTATGTAGAGTACTACCACAGAAAATAGGAAATCGGTGAACGACCACGCCCCTTTTTGGACTAAAGTTCTCTAAGCGAGAGTTAGGAAACCGGAATATGCAATATCTGTTTAACTGATAAAGATATAATGCTAAAATTTAGTACACTCATTCACTTGATGATTATTAGTGTTGTTTAAAGGTTTTTTGGTAATATTTTGGAAAATGGGCGTGGCACCGCCCACAAGTGAATAAACAAAATATCAACATTTCACTATTAACAAGCCACTGTGAAAGTATCATAAAGATCTGCAATGAAAACTGATCTTCAAATAGGGACAAACAACATAATAAAATCCGTGGGCGTGCCACCACCCACTTTTTTAAAATTATGTAAATATTGATTACACATATATCCGTATATCAAAAATTTCACAAAATACGTTAAAAGTTATTGGCATGGCACGCCTTCTTTTCCAAAGTTATATATAGGACATGGTATAACCCTTGAAAAGATCGATTGAGTACTTTTGGCTCATGTAAGCGGTTAAAGCTTTATAAGCAAGATGCGTGGCCGCGCCCACCAAATTCTCTATTGTTTACGCTCGGAATAGATTGGTTTTTAAAATGGGCGAAATCGGATGAAAACTACACCCCCTTTTTCTGAAAACTAACGCTGGGTATTTAATGTTCGGTTCACCCGAACTTAGACTTCCTTACTTGTTTTAAATTTAATTTAATTTTATTTTATTACATTCATTACTTTCTTTTACTTTGCACCATTATTTCCGAAACAGCTTTTCCCGAAAAAGTATTTTATTTCATCACTTAAATTCGCTATCCAAACGGCAAACTCATCAAGTTTCAATTGCTTTTCCCATACATGCGCTGGTTAGCATGATTCCTTGGAAATCTGTGATCGCTAAAAATAGTTTAGCAATAGTTAAAAATACATTGGACACTCTATGTGAACATGCAACCCATACCATACTGATGCGGCGTGCAGCATTTTTGTTTTTTGTCATCCCTTTTTTGTACCAACAACCACTTTAATGAACACCATTTACTCACGAACACTCACTCACTCCATCCTACAGTTGCTGTCTTGCCCAAACAAAGGCTGCAACAAAGCTAAGCCATTTGCACAACTGCACCCATGACACCACACACACACGCCGCACTCCTCCTCGAAACATAACAACGCCACTCGAGTCATATCTATGGCGGAGCAACATGTTGCTGCTGCTGTTGCTTGCTCTTACTCTGCTGGTTGTCATGTTTTTTGTTGTCATTGATTGGCATCACCCATTAGTTGATTCATTTTTTATTTATTTACTTCATGATTTTCTTTCTTCTTGGAAAGCATTTTAAAGCGTTCAATGGCATTGTACTTTGTGTTGTAAGGAGTGGGCCGCTTGCTCTTTATAGTCGTCGTAAATGTACTTTGCAAAACTTTTGATTTTCAACACTTTTTTTACTCTCATCATACATGAGTGTGAATGTGAGTGTGTTTGTGTATATGGGTGCATGTCTCCCCTCCCACATGTTGCTTCATAATATTTTTCAAGATCAAGGGCAAAAACAGAAAGAAGCAATGAAGAGTAGTGGTAAAACAGCAACAACAATGTAATATGTAACAATGTGAGTAGTTCATTTAAAGCAAATTGTTGCTGAGTGTTTGTCTGTGTGTATGTACATATGTATGTATATGTATACATATGTAATGGGGAATGGAAGAAGGTGGCTGTAATGCAATATATTACATCTCCAACAAACATGACATAATGACAGCAGCAGTTGCTATAAATAGATAAACGCTAACAAGTCTGGATATAAAGTGGAGAAACCACAATGTCGTTACCAGAAGAAAATAAATATATATGCGTAAATAAGCACATTAGACTGCGCTAAATAAAAATAAAATTTTTGGTAAATTATTTCGATATTATTTTTGGCGTTAGGGACGAACATTGTTTTTTTAACTCAATACCAAATAACTTTTGAAGCAGAAGTTAAAAAAAAGCTTTCCAACTGTTTTTATATCAATGTTATGTTATGCCATGCTATGTCATGTTGACCTATGCTTTGTAATGTTTTGCTATTTTATGTTATGTTATGTTTTGCTATGTTATGTTATGCTATGCTGTGTTATGTTATGTTATGTCATGTTATGCTATGCTGTGTTATGTTATGTTATAATATGCTATGTTATGTTATAATATACTATGTTATGTTATACTATGATTTGTTATATTTTTAAAGCTTCAACTTATTTTGGAATATTGTTATTTGGTACGTTAAGTCAAGTTATGTTTTTTTTTTATTATGATTTGCCAAAGTTCTTATAATATGTTATGTTATGTTACGTTATAATAAGTATGTACATATGTTACAATGCTACCATTTGTCATGTTATGCTCCAATAAGTAATTTTTTTACCTTTATGTTATATTACTCTATGTTCGTTGATGTTATGTTATGCATAATTATGTTATGTGTGTGAAAACATCCTGGTTAAACATAACTCAGCATAGCATAGGCTGTCATATAATTACATAACATAGCATGAATAGCATTGCTAATTAATTGGTATATCCTCCCCCCTTAAATCCCATTTTCATGATAAAGAATCTAACGCAGTTGACAAACAAATTTCGACTTTTCATCCTACATCATTATCAAAAAAAAAGCAACAACAAATCACACTTACAATTCATTCAAACGATCACTTTGTGCTACAGCAGCTGCTGCCGCCGCCGCAGCAACTTGCCGTAGCAACGCAGCTGCCGTATTAGGCACAACCATGCCATTAGTCGGTGCTGTTGCTGTTGTTGTTGTTGAAGTTATTGTTGTTGTTGGCTGGCGTATAGATTGGGCAGTTATAGTTGTCGGCTGACGTACTGGCAGCGACGTTGTAATGGTTTTAGTTGCAGTCATTGATGTTGCTGATACGACCGGTGTTGCTGCTGTTGCTATTGCCTTGGGCTCACAATGAAATCCACGATCCTCCCGCACCATATAAGCGGGTAAAGTTTCAATAATTGCATTCGCTTTGTCATTATATGAACCCAAGAGTTCGCGATATTTTGAGTAGACAATGCGTTTTAGTTGTGGATTTGTTGCAGTATTCGTGGTGCCGGCGTTGGGGCTGGGCGTGGCTGTTGGTGTAACAGCATGTTGCATTGTGGTGGCCATTTTTCACTTGCTTTTTTACGTTGAATTAAAAATGTAAATAAAACTTTTCTTATTTTTTAATTGCTGTACACTGGCGTTTAAAACTCTCCGCTGGTTCATAAAATTTCACTGAAGTTGGCGAAAAAAATCACTTCACTATGTAATTTGTTGTTGTTTTTTTTTTGTTGAGTCACTTTTGTTTGCCTGACTCTTGTGCGCTTTTAAAATCACTGTAGATAACTTTTTCTTTTTTAAAATTACTTCTTCATTTCACTAATTGTTTATAATTAGTAATGTTTATTGGGTAACAATTTTTCTTTGCGAATTTGCTTCGATTTCGTTTTAATTTCTTTTATTTGTATTATTCCAGTTCAATTGATTTTATGACTTTTTAATGAACACTTAATGTTGTCATTGTTATTGTATGATTTGCTGCCTATTTGTTGCTATGCCTATGAATTTTATTATTATCAAGTTAACTCAACATTTTTATAAATTTTTCAATAAACAAATTTCGCATTAATTAAAACTTGTAGTGTGGGTGCGATTTTACTACAGCAAATATTCTAGAAATTTTTGCTTAGACAACAAGTGCACATGTACGACGAGATTTTACACAATTAATGGCACGTGTTTTGAAAATATTTGTTTTTATTGCACATTTTCCTATTTAGTTAGTATTATTGCTTGTATTTCAGCTAATTTTTTTTTTTTAACTTTACAGTCACTTAAAATCAAAATAGGATATAATTTGTTATTACGTAGTAGTGTTGCAGTATTTTTTCTGAATTTTTTGAAACTTCGAAAATAAATAAATTATATTCCCTTTGATGAGGTTTTTAACCATAAAAAAAAACAAAGAAAATGCTTCATTTTGACTTTGAGTGACTGTATTAAAAGTGACGTGTTTCTTCAAAGTGTTTTGTCGAAATGTTTTCACTTCGAAATTAATAGGTAAAGTAGTAAGCCCAGATACTCCAAAAAGATTCAATTTAAAATTTTTTTAGCCAAATTTTATTGCCACTACTGTGTTAAACGCGAAAGAGGTATATTTAATTTATAGTTTCGACATCTGGCAACACTTCAGTGAAGTTTTCATTCGATTCAATGCAGCGGTTTTTCAGTGATGCACGAACAAACATATAGTAAGATAAACAAAAATTCGAAAAACTATTCTTTCAACATCCTATTTCAAAATATTTGACGTAAACATCACCCCGTCTGAATTTGTTTTAAAGAATTTTTTTTTCCAAACACCCTATGTTAGATGAAAATTTTCGTTCACATAAGGTGGTTTTGAATCAGATCTGTTTAATTTGATTAATAATTAGTAATCAATTGATTCGATTTTTAAAAAATACGCTGAAAAAAATTGTTAAGAAAAAGTTAAAAATACTCAAAAAAAATTTAGTAATTAAAAAAAATTTATCAAAAAAAAAATTTTAAATACTCAAAAGATATCAAAGATTTAAAAACATATCAAAAAAATTTAAAATAAATAAAAATAATAGAAAAAAACAATTTTTAAATAAACAGTTAATAAAAATAATCAAAAAAAATTTTAAATGAAAAATAATCAAAAAAAAAATCGAAAAAAGAAATAAAAAATCAGAAAAAACTTTTTTAATTACATTTCATTATTTTTAATAATATTGGAAAATCCTAATTAAATTTTTTTATTTTTCATTAAAAATTTAAAGTAATGGTAATCAATCATTAAACGAATTCTCAAGAAAATAATCAATCAAACCGGTAATCATTACGATTAGTAATCATTATTTAACAGTTCTGTTTTGAATAATATTTTAAATCTTCAACTAAGACAGTACTTTGGCGTATATGGATCAGGAGTTCTCGGATACTAGTACCTTCCAGTCTCTTGGGGCTGATTTGTTTTATATCGTAAAATCCTCTTGAGTAGATGGATAGTGAAAGAAAAAGAGCTTCGCTTCCACAGATCAACTATGGAGTCTTGTACTTCTAATACGAATTCCATTACAACAAACTCAAAGTAGTAACCTAAAATTTCTTTATGTTTACACTTTCTTTCATTGAGCACAGCAACTCTCGAGCATATCATACTACATGGCATCCAATGATTTTTATGGATCATAAAAACTGGCGGCGGTTAGCAATAAATAAAACTCTAAGCTGAACAAAATTATGTATTGAACTGTGAACAGGATATAAAAACGTTTTGCAACCATTGACACAGATTTCGAAGAAAATCCATGCTAAACATACAGCCAAGATGAAAGCCTAACAAATCGCTAAAGAGCAAACCATATGAAATGAGTAAAGTGAAAAGAAAACCAATAAAATACGCACGCAAAGCGAGGTCAAGTTGCCGTTAAATGCTCACAACTCAATCACATGCGAAGTAAATAAGCTTTATGTGTGAATGTGAAAATGTGTTGCTAAGATCAAAGAGGATCACGTTATGAAATGTAATGAAGATCAGTAGATTTGCAAGCAGTTACAAATGTAAGCAGCCAAGTTATGGCAAGTATCATATTGGTAACGCAAAGACATAAAACTGACCACAACTGACAAATCATATAAAATTATTCAGCATGATCATTGAACGTTTCTACTCTTGTGCTTACTTGCGGTCCAGTTGTACTCATTTCATTCAATTAACCATATTAGGCAACTTTTGGGAAATAAAGCTGACTCATAAGCAAGCTTGTCATTTGACTAAGGTTTCAAAATTCATAACCAAATGCGATGAACAACAGCTGATTCTATCACAAATACACATACATACACACATACAGCTGCTTGATTCATGTGCAGTAGTGAATAATAAAAAAAAAAAAAATTTAAAGTAAAAAATTATTCATGATCACAACACGTCACAGTGACAATATCGCTAGAGGAAGAAGAAAAAAAAATTTTTGATTTCACAGCGCTCATGAAAAGTTCTGATGAAGCAGAAAATCCGATAAACATTTTTGAGCGTGAGACAAAAACCTTTTAGTGCAATCAGTCGTATACATTTTTCTTCTACACAATACATACATTATCTGCTATGTATGACGTTTGAGTTTGAGTCTGAGATCGTCTGATCATGCTGACATTTAGTGGTTGCCTTTGGGGGCTAACAGGGCAGTCAAAGCAACGATGTATTGTTATTTTTCAATGCTTACCGACAGGCAGGCAGGTAGGTATGTATGTATGTCGGTGTGTTTCTGAAAAATATGTAGGTGGCTGTGTTTCTGGTACAAGGTAAATGCGGTTGGCAGGCGCCCATACATAAGCCAGGAGGCCAACCAAATAGACGATTGAGTTCGGCTAGGGAGCGTGCAATCTATAGGCAATGTACATATGTATGTATGTATGTGAGAGCATATTTGTGATTTTAGCCAAACACATATAGGTATTTGATTTTATGTAAAATGAAATGTACATTAGGGTGTGCTATTTTGATGATGATTTTTTTTTAGCAAGAACTCTTAAACTATCAGGAAGGAAAGTACTTTTTCAGTTTAAAAACAATTTCTGAATTAGGAAAAGTCTAGAAATGATTCCCCAACTGCTAAAATTATGTTCCTAACTAGTTTGTGCCAGTTAACACGAGTAAAAAATAGTTAAATCAACACTGATAGTTTAGTTACATCAGACCAGTGGCGGATTCAGGACTTTGGGAAGGGGCGGCATACAAATTTATTTTAATGAAATATCGAGGACATTTTTTATCCACAGATTCTGAAGAATATGACTTTTTGGATTCCGAAAGGGGGAGATTTGGACCCTAAAACAAACCCTCCCTGGAACAACACTACTTCAGTCGTTATCAAAAATGCTTCTCCACCTATAATTCATTTAAAAACTAACTAAAAAAAAAACTATTCAGAAAAACAGCACACCCTAATCTATATACAAACACCATTATACACACGCGGTCAATCAGTAATCTCTTCTATGGATGCGCGTGTTCTTCATAAATTTCTGTATAATTTCAGTGCCATGATGATTCATCACGTCCATCCATATCAATAACACCACCAACGCCGCCGAGCAGCGTCTTAGCAGGCAATCACATTCAACGTTTGTGCTTCCTTACCTCTATTATCGGCTTTTGTTCACAGTCACGGCGTTACAGTGGCGTTGGTGGTGGTGGTTGTGGTGGTGATGTTGTTGGTGGCGACGCAGTTCAAGCGAACACTTGTATGGACGACGTCCATGTCAGAAAAATGCCACAAGTTATTCGACAGCAAATATTATTAAATAAAATTAATTTATATGAAAATGTGCAATGAGGTGTTCACACACAATATATGTATGTATGTGCGTATGTATGTGTGTGTTGCCAACAAAAACTCTGCATGAAAAATGCCAAAAGCAAAAATA
Organism: Sphenella marginata; assembly: GCA_951509765.1. Lineage (NCBI taxonomy): Eukaryota > Metazoa > Arthropoda > Insecta > Diptera > Tephritidae > Sphenella > Sphenella marginata. The sequence continues at coordinate 99,049,771 of OX608080.1, read as the reverse complement.
AAAAAAATTATGCCAGAGTTCGCGGGAAACTGCAAACGGTTTCGAAGCGGAACAAATTTTCCATTCTGTCTTACACACCTTTTAATAAATTTATATGCACATATCTATGTACATATGTACATATAGGTATCTACATACATATATACTTATGTATGTCTATTTACTATATGCATTGAATACATTTTAATATTTTTTGTAGAACAGTTGCTTTCTCACGCAGCTGTCAGCATTTTGTTGTTGTTGTTTTTGTTTTGATTTATAGGCATGTGTTTTAGGTGTAGTAAAATTTAGTATGAATATTTTGTTATGTTATTTAAATCAGAAAATAAGCAAAAAAAATTTGGAATGTGTTCTAAACAATTACACTGTGCAACAATAGTTTTGCAACAAATTCCCATCACATCCGGGTTTACATACCGAAATGACTCGGGTTTTGCTATTTCAGTATACTGCCCTAAAAATTTTATACAAACACACTCTATCTCAGCTAAAAATGTATTGAGTTTTCGTTCAGAACTCACTCTAACGTAGGGATTTCTTTAACCAAACTGGAAAATATGGCCTTATTGAAAAAAAATTGGAGCTGGGTAGTTCTTTAAAGAAATTCTTTGGATAGGAAGTTTTTCAAAAATATTTTGATATATTTTGATGTTCCACTCAGCCGTCGAAATACTCAATAGCGAATTTACAGATACGAGTACTCTATTGAAATGAATTTTTATTGTCATCATTAGAGCAAACTGTTTTAAGACCACACATGTTGTCGAAAGGACCCAATTTTTTGCATGCTGAGAACCGAACTTCTAATGATAATACAAAAAAACTGATAGTAATTACTTTTAAAATAATCAAAATTAATGATAACCAAAAATTCAATCAAATAATAATCATTACATTAAAAATGATAAAAAGTAATGAAAATAAAGCAAGCAAAAATTAACATCACATTAAAAATAATCAAATTTACTGATAAAAAAAAAACAAAAATAATCTTTCATAAAAAATTATCGAAAGTTATGAAAATCAAAAAAAAACTCCAAAATAGTCAAATAATCGAAATCGAATTATGAAAATCAAAGAAGCAAAAGTAATCATTACATTGAAAAAAATATAAACAAATTTGCAGATAGTAAAATAACAAAAATAAACATATCTCTACCATCAAAAGAATCCAAAATAATCGTTCCTTACAAATTATCGAAAGTAATGATATCCAAAAAAAAGCAATAAAAATCATTGCATTAAAAATTATCGAAAGTAATGAAAATAAATATAAGCAACAATCATTACGTTAAAAATAAACAAACTCACTGCTAATAAAAAGATTACATTAAAAATGAAAAGCAATGATTATCGAAAAAATCCAAAATAATCATTACATAAAAAATAATGAAACGCACTACTAAAAAATTGCATTGAAAATTAAAAGTAATTTAATGAAAAGAATCCAAAATCTCTATCACTTGTCATTAATTTAAATTTTCTGTATTGTACAATTTTTTTACTTTTTAAATGAAATATAAAATTTATATTGAAAATAATCAAAATATTGAAGTAATCAGCCTTAAGTAGTTAGAACAAAAAAAGAAAATGTAAAAATTACATTAAAAATAATCAAAAGAACATAAAATAACCATTAGCTTAAATTTTTTTATATTTGTTTAATATATTTTAAACATTTTTAATTAATTTTAAATAAATAGGAAAATATTCAGCAAAAAAGAAAAACCATAGTAATTAGTGTTTAAATGGATGCTCAAAAAAAAATGAATTTCAATCGGTAATCATTTTAGTTAAAGTCATTATTTAAGAACTTATTTAGGAAAAAAATTGCACTTTTTGTCGAATATAATTTTTTTTTGACAAAGCAAAAGTTTGCAATATTTTTGTAGGAAATTTAGAAACACTCCCCGAAGGTTAAGGGTTCTAGTAACTTTAAAAACAATCCTTCCTTAAACAACGATTTATGTTCCATTGCACTTGATTTTGTGCCTACAAAAGCCATCGAACTTTTTCCGCACATTACAAGCTGATATTTGCATGAATCCATCAAGTCAATGTCAACGTTTCTTATCAAAAAGTGATTATAATTTAAAACAATTTTTTTTTTTTTTGCAAATTTGATGTTATAAAATTTTATCTCGCCGCAGCACCCACAAACAAATTAATTTTTAATCAGTACCCATTAAAGGAACTTGATCATACACAAACTTAGAATAGTTTTATACTTCAAAAGCACACGCTGAATATTTAAGCCAGAGTTATACCGTTTCACAAATTAAAACAACAACAAGCAAAACAAACGAATAAATCACGAAAGAAAATCTTGACTTCTAAACGTTGTCAACATTTGAATTACGCGGTCTGACGCGCAACGCTAACAAACATCGTCTGAAGCGATCAGATAAATAAACTCGACTAAACGTAAACGAAAACGTGTAAAATAAAGAAGTAGGAAATAAGCAACAATTGAACCGAGTTGGCGAACTGCACGCCGCGTTGTTTGGACGCACAATGAATCGAGCCAAGCGTAGAGTACAACGTCCAAGCGGCTCAGTTGGTCTCCACAACTCAGCTGTGGGGAAATATCATTGTGACGTATTCGAATAAAAAAAACGCAGCAGAATAAAACGTTGACTATGAGCAACGCCAAGCGCTAAAGCTTACAATCAGAAACTGATTCAAGCAGGTCTGTAGTGCTTGAATCGTTAGTACGATCGTTTTTTTAATTTTTTTCCGTTTTGTTTCACAAAAATGTCTGTTGGGTATAAATTGAACTTGTTTTACCCTACAACGCTGAGATATTGATCATGTTGTTATTGTTGTTATTTTACTTGTTGCCATTTCCTTTGCCATAACACTGCTGCACTGTGTGGAGTTAGTGCTCCCCTTTTTCTTGGTTATATGCGGCATGGCAAGTGCTGCTGCTTAACAACGCCGACGCTATGTCACGAAAAAAAGGGGAGCATGGCGTTTAATGGTAGACGGAGTCGGTGCATTTGGACAAACCGGGCAGTCAGCCAAAAGGAAGGTATGCAGACTGCACGAAACGTAGCACCGGATGGATGACTGTTGGTCAGCAACAGGCAGGCGATGTTAGTGAAAATGGCCAATGTTGTGCTTGTGGGCTTTTAGTAGTGGTTGTCGTAACATTTCTGCATGAACCGGCAGCAAAGTACAAACGTCCCACTAATGTGCGCTGTTTTGTGTGGGCAATTTGAGCTTGTTGCTACAGAAAACAATTGTGTTCTTAGAATATTACGCAAAATGAGTCATTTTATAATAGTTAACGTTATGTCGTTTTGTGTTACCTTATGTTATGCTATGTTACGGTATGTTATGTTATGTAACTATATGTTTTTTTAAGTCATAATAAGTAATTTTTTGATAAGTTACATTATTCTTTATACTTTTAGGTTATGTTATGTTATGTTATGTCATGTTATGTCATGTCATGTCATGTCATGTCATGCCATGTCATGTTATGTATGTTATGTTATGTTATGTTATGTTATGTTATGTTATGTTATGTTATGTTACGTTATGTTACGTTATGTTATGTTATGATATGTTATGTTATGTTATGTAATGTTATGTTATGCTATATTATGTTATGTTATGTTATGTAATGTTATGTTATGCTATATTATGTTATGTTACGTTGTGTTATGTTATGTTATGTTATGTTATAGGTTTTATTGTCTTAAAAAATAACAAGTAAGGAAGTCTAAGTTCGGGTGAACCGAACATTAAATACCCAGCGTTAGTTTTCAGAAAAAAGGGGCGTAGTTTTCATCCGATTTCGCCCATTTTAAAAACCAATGTATTCCGAGCCTAAACAATAGCGAATTTGGAGGGCGCGGCCACGCTCCTTGCTTATAAAGCTTTAACCGCTTACATGAGCCAAAAGTACTGAATCGATCTTTACAAGGATTATACCATGTCCTATATATAACTTTGGAAAAGAAGGCGTGCCATTCCCATAACTTTTAACGTATTTTGTGAAATTTTTTGATATGCGGATATATGTGTTCATTAATCAATATTTACCTAATTTTATAAAAGTGGGTGGTGGCACGCCCATGGATTTTATTATGTTGTTTGTCCCTATTTGAAGATCAGTTTTCATTGCAGATCTTTATGATACTTTCACAGTGGCTTGTTAATAGTGAAATGTTGATATTTTGTTTATTCACTTGTGGGCGGTGCCGCGCCTATTTTCCAAAATATTACCAAAAAACCTTTAAACATCACTAATAACATCATCAGGTGAATGAGTGTACTAAATTTTAGCATTATATCTTTATCAGTTAAACAGATATTGCATATTCCGGTTTCCTAACTCTCGTTTAGAGAACTTTAGTCCAAAAAGGGGCGTGGTCGTTCACCGATTTTTCTTATTTTCTGTGGTAGTACTCTACATAAACATAACATGCCTGGAACTTAGTTTCGTAAACCTATCTCACACCGTTCTGAAGTTATTAGCAGTCGAATTTGAAAATTGCTTGACTCATAAGTGGGCGGTGCCACGCCCACTTTCCATAATTTTGCAAAAATAATGTAAAGAATATGAAAATTGATGTATGTACCAAATTATATTATTATAGCGGTATCAGTTAATTAGATATGGACTTTTCAATATTTCAACCTCCTTTCAATATAACTTTTATAAAAAGGTAGGCGTGGTCGCCAAGCGATTTCGTTTATTTTCTACACCTGAATTTAACACAACAATAGTATGCCCTCTACAAAATTTCGTTATACTAGCATAAACTGTTCTCAAGTTATAAGGAGTCAAAATTTCAAAATTTCTTCAAATATATGTGGGCGGTGCCACGCCCCTTTTAAAAACAATTTGGTAAAATCCGCCTTAGAACATATAAATCAATACATATTGCAAATTTTATCATTGTAGCTGCTCCTGTTATTGAATTAACCCGTTTTATACGTTTTTCGAAATTTTCGATATCGAAAAAGGGGGCGTGGTTATCATCCGATTTCGCCCATTTTCAATAGCAACCTACCTTGGCCAGAAAGTAACCTGTATGCAAAATTTCATGCAAATATCTCAATTTTTACTCAAGTTATCGTGTACACGGACGGACAGACGGACAGACGGACAGACGGACGGACGGACATGCCTTAATCAATTCCTCTTTTCAACCTAAGAACTTTCATATATGGAACTCTATATCTAACTCGATTATTTTGTGCCGTTACATAGTACCGTTATGTGGACAAAATTAATATACCCTTGTACTAGTACTAGTACGCTGGGTATAAAAATATAAGAGTAGTGAAGACTACTCTTTTCTGTACTACACATGCGAAAAAGGAATCACAAGACCAATTTGTCTGTCTTGCCATATCATAAGTATTATAAGATGCTTTAACTATATTCTCAGTTTTAATCCGGTGTGTTATGCTTCACTTTTATTTAGGTCGCGTTATGCCTTTGTTTTGTTAAATGCATAATTTTGCTATCACAACAATTCATTTTAATTTAGCTTTTGTTTGGGTTATCTATTGTTAGTTTTTTATGTAACTATTTTTGGTATTTTTATTAATTTTTGTATATGTTTTATCTGACACTGAAAGCGTTATTAATATTGATTAGCCACTGTAAGTTTTGTGATTTTGCAACGGTACACCATTGTTCCAAAATGTTTTGCAAAATTAGTTGCCCAAATTCAATAATGTTATTGAACTGATTAAAGTAATTAATACACATACATATCTACATAAAAATATAGATGAAAAATGTGTTTTGGTGTTCGCTTCTTCTATCTATTTTTATGAAACAAAGCAGCGATTAATTGAGTGACGCCAAATCTTGACGCCCAACTCTTTTCGAGGGTCTCTTTGGCGGGATACGGTTTCAAATTTCAATTTAGCAAAAATAAGACATCATAAATGTGATTAATGATTAGAAAGTACAATGTTTCTGTAATTAGTTATTAAATCATTAATTTTACTTCTGGGACCTTTGATATTTTTGTCTTTTCCCTAACTTTTTTTATTCCAAAAATTTCGCTTTTAACTAGTAACTGATAGCTTTGACTTTGTCTGTTTATTAAATTTACACTTCTGCTGTTTGCGTGTAGATATTTTAATTTTTTTTCTTTTGTCTGACTTTAGTACAAGTTGTTTTTATTATTTTTAAGTTTGTAGCTCTCATGTTTACTTTAATTGTTTATTTACTTATCTGCACTTAGACAATAGAATTAAGTCGCAAACTTGTCTCTTATCGCATGCTTTCTTTGTATGTGGAGTATATGACTACAATGATCTACAGTATGTAGTACATACTTATATAAATACAGTGCACTCGCGAAAACTCGAACACACGATAACTCGAACATTCGGAAACTTGAACTTTTTTTTTTCTCCATTGACTACTTTAAAACTCGAACAAAATGTAGCTACTCTAAAACTCGAACAATTATTTTCTTTTTTTCATGGAAAAACATGTTAGAAACTGTCGTTTTGCATGTGCTGTAACGGCCGATATTCAAATTTTTGTCGTTATGTGAGTCTTTTGTTTCATTCTAAGGCGCCGCACTGGCTGGGTTTCGTGCTAATTACGGAACTTTTCGTTTAAGTTGATCGATATTTGTCAGTGATACACGGGATTTTGCGCGGTTAGGATCAAATTTATTTGCGTGTTATAATGGGACGAAAACAAATGTTTTAAGTTTAGCAAAAAAGGCTGTATTGAATGCGGTAGAAAATAAGAAACATCAAACCAAAATCACTGCTTTTTTTCTAATACATAATTTGTAAACAACATTCATATTTGCTAGCATTTTTTATTAAATAAACTGGCAATGAACTACAAAACATCAAACCAGAGAATCTCTTTGATTAATAATACCATAAAATTGGACAGGATATAAAAACTGTTAAAAAGAATACATTTATCAATTAAAAATACATAACGTTCGAAAACTCGAACATTTCGATAACTCGGACAGGGCTGGTTTTCATTAGTTCGAGTTTTCGCGAGTGCACTGTAGTTGATAATTTTGCAAAATACTAAATAATATGCCTATATACATTTACTTATACATACATATCTATATCATGATATAATCTGTTTATATGGAAATAAACATTGTCAACAGCGTCCACATTCCTTAACGTGTGCGCAATTATGGAGATTTTCACCCGTTTAATAGGTAGTTGTGAAAATTAAGTAACTTGAGATGATAAGAGTGCAAAAAACAAAAACGAGAAATGAGAAAGTTAATATTTAATAATTTTAGAAAGATATCTAGAAAGTGCTAGAATGATGCAAATGATGAAAAAAAGTTATGTATTTTAAAATGGTCAAACTGCTAAAGCAGTTTTTGACATCACCAAACCAAGTTTATTCACTATTTGGGAGTTTCAGCTTTTTTTTTTATTTTTGGTATGTTAGCATTTTTAATAAAAGTTCGATTAGGTCAGAGAGGATTTCGAGTTTTTAAGTGAATTTTTTGTAGAAGCTAAAATTTCGGATTGTACGATATATATGCTTATTTGTTCTAAAACTTCTAATTTTTTGTTTTGAAAAATTTTTTGTTGGTTTTAAATCTAAAATTTTTTTACGCAAAAAAGTAGTTTTCATTGTCGTAAGTAATTTATTTTTATTAATTATTAAAGCTTTGCAACTTCCAAAAAATTTGTGCTTTTTTATATAACATAATAATTAATTTTTAATGGCATATAAACCTTTTAATATAAACTCAAAAAATTTAATTTTGTATTCAATTGCATTGATTTTTTCTTAACACAAAATTATTTATTATTTATATTTTAATTTTTCTAAAAAAGTCAAATAGAAATAAATAAAAAACAACTTTTTTTAAAAAAAATTAAAATTCAAAAATTATAGGCATAATTTTTAGAAAAAAACCGATTTTTTTGTTTTTAAAGAACTTTTGTTGTTTCCGAAATGTTTTTTTTTTTAATTATCCTGCAAAATTTTTTTTAAATAAAATATTTATTTTATAAATATTTCTCTAAAAAGCCTTATTAAAATAAAAACACAGATAATTATCATAAAAAAAAGTTATTTATTATTGTAGTCACGATTTTTTTTTTTTCAATTATGAAATTTTTTTTTTTTTTCGAAACAAATTTTTTTTTAAATAAAATATTTATTTTATAAATATTTCTCTGATGATGAGTTGTATGAGCTTTACGCAGACGTCGACATAGTACAGCGCATTAAAACACAGCGGCTTCGCTGGCTAGGCCACGTCGTGCGAATGAACGAAGACGCTCCAGCCCAGAAGGTATACTTATCGGCACCCGCCGGTGGAAGCAGAGGAAGAGGAAGACCACCACTCCGATGGAAGGACCAAGTGGAGACCGACCTGCGATCTCGTGGGGTCTCCAATTGGCGCCAGTTGGCGCAAAGAAGAAATGACTGGCGAGCTATGTTGGACGGTCAAAATCGCTCAGGCGGTTAGATGGCCATTTAAAGAAGAAGAAGAAATATTTCTCTGAAAAGCCCTACTAAATTAAAAATACAGACAATTATCATAAAAAAAGTTATTTATTATAGTAGTCACGATTTTTTTTTTTCAATTATGAAATTTTTTTTGTCTTGTTGTTTCAGATCCGGTTTTTTTTTGTTTATTCGCCAAACTATCTTCTTCCGTCTTTTATTTAAAAAAACTACCAATCGCAGAACGAAAGAGTTGAAAATTTCTTTTTTTATTTGGCCGTCCAATTTTTTTTTTTTTATAAAACTTAGATTCTTATAATAACGACAATCAATTGGCTCTTCTAAAACGCTTATGGAAATTTTTTTGTTTTCCAAGCATCTACTTTTATTCAACCAATATTTTTTATTCTGACGCCTTCGCTTAATCAAAGCGCAATAAAATGCAAATATCTATATATTTATACACATAATTAAGTATTTAGTCTACCGATTAAATCTGTGGGCGCTGAAAAGCGCCACAGTCGCACCAAACAAATAATTTATTTATGTCGCCTACTCTTAAATGTAAATAATCTGCATACAAGCTGAAACTGCGGTAACGCTTGCTAATCAGGAAACATATTCACAAACCATTTCAAATACACTAAATACTACAACAACAAATGACGAATACAGCTGTTATGTTGTTGACAAATCTGCTTTTCAAAGTTTTCATTAAGTAAAGCATCACTCATAACTACAACGATTTACTTTTTATGGTAAAAACTGGTGAAAAAAATCAGTAGTGGAATAATAACAAAAATAAATTGGGAGGAAAATATTGCAATGCTTCTTCTTTTTTTGGCAGTAGCTTATAACTTTTTATGAGAAAAATTCCATACGTACCCATAACTTTGGAACGACTGGTTAATGTGCACTTTGGCAGCACTTTAGGCTACCAAAAAGTTGTTTCAATTTTTTTTTTTTTTTAGCTATCAAATATACAAGTGTTAACTTATTTATTGCTTTTTTTCTGCTCAAAAACAAATTTTTTGCTGTCGTTGTGGGCGTTTAGATTGAAATTCGTAAAAGAATATGCAGAATTAGACGGATGTTTTGAATATATTCAGCCTAATTTGAACAGCATCTGCTTTATAATAAAAACAAAAACAACAACAAAATTGTGTTTGTTTTTGAAAACGATTTCGTCAATTATGTAAGAGCTATTTTTAATTGAAAGTGAAATTATGACGTACAAGGGTTAGCGGATAAGTTTGTCGTTTTTAATGTTGAAAATAAAAAAAAAATCGATTTACATATGTATATATTTTAAATTTTTTATTTGGGATTTTTATTTGTTGCTTTTTTTTTTTGTTTATTGTTTGGTTATTGTTTTTTTTTATTTTGGTTTTGGTTTTTTTTTTTTTTTTTGTTTATTGTTTGGTTATTGTTTTTTTTGTTTATTGTTTTTTTTTTTTTCTATATAAAAAGGGAAAGATTTCTCACTTTGAGCGGGCTCCTTCAGTCATTCTTTCATACAAAGAAACTGAAGTACAAAACACATCACTCTTCCAATCACATCTGATGATGTACTGCTTAGAGCTCACTAAGAAACTTCACACGAAATAAGGAATTAGAATATAAAGAATAAAGCTCTAATGCAAGCTTTTACAAATATATCATGACCATCAGTTGTAAAAATTCCTACAGGGTTTTCAAAAGCACCTACAAAACCTAAATTGCAGCCATCTTAAAGGATTGTTAATATCAGTCCACCTTCTGTATCGTGCAAAAATAACAATTTTGTTGACACTATCAAACTAATTAAAATTTTGCAAAAATTTTCATGTGATTTATACCTTTCAACATAATTCATGGTCGTACGTTTAACCATGATAATGGCGCTTGAACTTCGTTGAGAATATAAAATGAGTTCGAGTATCCAACCAGCGAAAGAAAAGAAGAAAAAGCGTTATTATTATTTCAAGCGACAAGTAAAATTTTAATTCCTAAATAAACAGAATGAAACGATGAAACGAAAACAAAATCATACATCAGGAGCAAAAATTCCATTACAGTAACTGACAAAAGTCAATACAAACGAAGCTTCAAAAAAGTAAAATGCGATTGAGACTGTGACAGAGAGAAAGAGAGAGAGAGGGGGATGCGGAAGATAAGTAGTTGGTTCGTTTGGAAGATTTTCAAACATAAAAACTTAACTGCGAATATTTAAATGTGTTTTATTCAAGACATTTTTGTTATTTCTAGTGAAATTTTGACATATACAGGGTGACTTGAAGAAACTAATATATGTTCTAAAAAATTTTTGGAAAGCCTACTTGCTTCACAATAGACGTGCTAAATTCAAAAAGGCCCAGAATCATAGTCAAATTAAAATAGAGGGCATTTTAAATGATTACGTGGGTAGCCTTTAAAAGCCACGCAATGCAAGTACAGGGCGCTATGGAAATAAAAAAACATTTCAAATTCAAAACTAGAAATCTTATACACCCTGTACATGTGCATAACTTTGATTTTGTTTACCTTTATCTCAGGTGAGTTCACATTTTATGGTCAGTGTTAAGGTAACACAAAACACATTAAAATATCGTAAAGTGTAAATATTTGCAAAAATTTACAAGAGATGAGATAACAACAAATACAAGTGAAGTGAAGACAACAAAAGAATTGTGAAGAAACATCAACCAAATATGCAAACAAAAGCTCACAATGCAATTTTGGCCATGAAGAGCGTAACGAATGACTTACGAAAAGTTCATGGCGTGAAATTAAATATTAAAAATCAAATCAACAACAACAAGACAACGAAATGCGGTCACAAAGAAACTGATAGGTTTGTAGATTTATGTGGCCCCAGAAATTTTGTGGCAAATGTGAGCAGGAGTGAGCGTCTCTTGAACCAGACTAACAACAGCCAGCAAACCTTTGGTAGCGCATTTGTCGAACAGACCAGGCAACCAAGTGGCCGACAAAAGCTCGAAAGTCGTGACCGTGCACTGCGGCGATTATTACGTTCCGCCTTAGTTCAATATTTGTTTTGTAGTGTTCTTTTTTTTCTACTTTTTATTGGTTTCATTTTTAACTTTTTTGTGGCTTTTACTGACCAACAGCAATGTCAACAGGCGCCACAGTGGAAAATTTCATAATTGTCATGAGTTAAAAAAATGCAAATATTCGAAAAGTTTTTCCAAAAAATTTAATATTGTTTTAAATATATTCATATTTATCTTAATTGTTTGAATTATGAGTTTTTAAAATTTCTTTATAGTGTTTTAAAATTTTATAAATTCAAATTCGTAGCATTTCTATTATTTTTGAAAGCAATTTCGAAATTTTTACATAATTTTTTAAAAAGTGGAAAATTTTGTAAGATTTGAAAAAAAATTTTACTTATATTCAAATTGCAAATTTAGGGTTTCAAACTCGAATTAGTTTTGTATGGTTTTAATTTTTTAATTAAAACTTTTTAAACGAACCCTTCTATACTCATTTTTGAGTTGAGTTATTATTTGCGAAATTTCTGAAATTCACAATATTTTTTGCACTTCAAAATTTTACGTAAAATCAACTCGGAAACGAAAAAAATTCTGAAACTTTTTTTTAAATTTTTTGAAAATTTCGTAAATTTTTTCGAAATCATCATCACCATTCATCAAGAACTACTTGACATTCTAGTCAAGTATATTTGTTTTCATTCCAAAACAGGAAAACATTTTTTTAAAAATTATAATTTTCAAATCCTTTTTCCAAGTTCAGTTTTGAAATGTTTACTAATTATAAAATAAAATAAAATATTTGCACCCCCAAGACCGTTTTGTACCACTCTAGGTCTTCCGATAACCGTTACACTAAATTTTTTTACGAATTTCTTCGAATGCGCCCACTGTACGCTACCATCCATGTCAGGCATCGTTTCGCATCAACGCAGAAATTCATCAAAATTTATACTACATTTTCGCAGTGCGCTTATGCACACTCCAACAACAACAAAATAATATATAACAAGTAAAATAAATCAGCTGCTTTGCCATTAAAACTTGTTCATTCAAAAGCAACGTGACAATAAACACTTTTGAAATCGTCACAAAAGTTTCGTGCATTATTTACGACGTTTATGCATTTCACTTATATTTTGATTAATGATTTAACGAGATTTTGTAATGTTTGGTGTTGACATTTCAACGAGATTTATGGCGCGCGTATTGATGACAAACTGAGACAGTTGCATTGCGGTAATTATCGTTTTTGTAATTACCGTTATATTTATACAAGTTGTTTTGTTAAAATTTTATATGTTCATAGTTGTAATTTGAGTTAAAAACAAGATGTAAATATTTGTGTAAAATGTATTTTTTAAAACTTTAATTTTCCATAGAAATTCCATAAAGTTTCCGTTGATGATGGTGAAAATTTGTGATTGTGTTGAAATTGGAATTTTCACCACGGCTAAGTTGAAACTCCTTCAGATGTTATATATGTATATGAGAATGATCTCCAGAAAAATTGTGTAAACCTCATTCATTAGATGTTTGAAAAACAAATCCCGAAAAGTTTCAAAATCCATTCCAAAATTGTCACAAAAAGCTTGATTAGGAAATAATGTTGTAATTATTCAATAATAATGATCCCAAAAATAATTCCGAAATAATTATAAAAATGGCTCGAAAACCATTTCGAAATAATCCTAAAAATGTTCCTAAATGGTACTGAAAAATTCAAAAAAATATATAAAAGAAATTATCCCGAAATAGTCAGGAGAACAGTCCCGAAAATTCACGCAATAGTATCAAAAAAGCTTCGAATGTTTTTTAAAATAATCACATAACGATTCAGAAAGGGTCCGGAAATAATCCTGATATGTTTCCCAAAAAGTACCTTAAATAGTCCCAAAATGGTACTGAAAAAGTCAAGAAAATAAACAAAAAATTATACCGAAATGGTTAAGGTAGCAATCCCGAAAAGTCCCGAAAAAGTTCTGAAGGCTCCAATAATAGTCTCGAAATGATCCACAAAGAGTCCGGAAATGTTTCCGACGTGTTCCCCAAAAAGTACCTAAATGTTCCAAGCCCTGTCTGAAGATGTTACATTTTTCGATAGAATTTTAATTTCCATTGCATAAATAAAAAACGACGGTCTAAGGTCCAACCTCAAATTTCACCTATGTACAATCAAAATTATGCATCGCGGTCTTTGAAGTTAACTTCTAACAAGACTTGATATGAGCTTAACACCAATACGGAACAGGTCCCCCGAATTTCCAACGAACTCTGCTTTTTTTTTTCTTCATATAACGGTTTACATTCATATTTTTTTTATAAAAAGTTTACAGTATGTTTAAGCCGTTGCATAATCACAGCGGCACCGTAGGTCTCTTTCGTTTATGTAACGCCGCAGAAGTTGACTGACCAAAGCAAATTAAGCAGCAATTGAACACGCTCTTCAAGTCGTTCATGGAAGTATTTTGGGCTTCAAAAGACAATATGGCACTTGTCATACATATTTATGGCAGACAACGCAACCGAAGACTCGACAATGTGTAAGTTGTTGTTGTTGTGGCTGTTGAAGCGCATGTGTACGCATTGGAAATGAAGAAGCTGTTAAAAACAAGCGAAATTAAAACAACCAACTGTGGGCTTATACATAATGATTGAGCTAAAGACAAAAAAAATTTAAATTAGTTAAAGGTAAAAAAAAAAATTTTTCGTTAGTTTTTTTTTTTTTTTTTTGAGTTTTCTTTTACTTTTTTTTATTATATCCGGGTTTCTTTATTATTTTCGATTTTATTTAGTGTTTTTTTTTTGATTATTTTTTATTATTTTGGTTTTTTTATTATTATTTTTTTTTGATAATTTTTAGTATTTTTTAACAATTTTTTTTTGTTGAATTTGAATTTTTTGTGATTATTTTGGATTGTTTTTGATTATTTTCGATTTTATTTCATTATTTAACTTTTTTTAGTATATTGAATTGTTTTTGTTTTTTTTTTTTACTATTTACGATTTTATTTCATTATTTAACTTTTTTTAGTATATTGAATTGTTTTGGTTTTTTTTTTTTTTACTATTTTTGATTTTCGTTTCATTGTTTTTTTTATTATTTTTTATTGTTTTTGACTAATTTCCGATTTTCTTTGATTATTTTTGATTTTTTTTCTCATTATTATAGATTTGTTTTTATCATTTTTGATTTTTTTTATTAAATATAATTTTTCTGGTTTTTTTTTATTATATCTGATTTTTTTATTATTTATAACTTTTTGTACTGTTTTTGATTTTTTTGAATAATTTTAATTTTACTTGATTACTGTTAATTGTTTTTGATTATTTTCGTTTAATTTGGTTTACTTTTAATTTCTTTTTTTATTATTTTTAATATTTTTTTGATTATTTTAGGTTTTTATTGATTATTTTTTTAGTTATTTTTAATTATATTTTATTTTTTTATTATTCTAATTTTTTTAAATTATTTTTGATTGCTTTAGGTTATTACCGATTTTATTTGCTCACTTTTTTATACCCAGCGTACTAGTACTAGTACAAGGGTATATTAATTTTGTCCACATAACGGTACTATGTAACGGCACAAAATAATCGAGTTAGATATAGAGTTCCATATATGAAAGTTCTTAGGTTGAAAAGAGGAATTGATTAAGGCATGTCCGTCCGTCTGTCCGTCTGTCCGTCTGTCCGTCTGTCCGTCTGTCCGTCTGTCCGTCCGTGTACACGATAACTTGAGTAAAAATTGAGATATTTGCATGAAATTTTGCATACAGGTTACTTTCTGGCCAAGGTAGGTTGCTATTGAAAATGGGCGAAATCGGATGATAACCACGCCCCCTTTTTCGATATCGAAAATTTCGAAAAACGTATAAAACGGGTTAATTCAATATCAGAAGCAGCTACAATGATAAAATTTGCAATATGTATTGATTTATATGTTCTTAGGCGGATTTTACCAAATTTTTTGAAAAGGGGCGTGGCACCGCCCCCATATATTTGAAGAAATTTTAAAATTTTGACTCCTAATAACTTGAGAACAGTTTATGCTAGTATAACGAAATTTTGTAGAGGGCATACTATTGTTGTGTTAAATTCAGATATAGAAAATAAACGAAATCGCTTGGCGACCACGCCTACTTTTTTATAAAAGTTATATTGAAAGGAGGTGGAAATATTGAAAAGTCCATATCTAATTAACTGATACCGCTATAATAATATAATTTTGTACATACATCAATTTTCATATTCTTTACATTATTTTTGCAAAATTTTGGAAAGTGGGCGTGGCACCGCCCACTTATGAGTCAAGCAATTTTCAAATTCGACTGCTAATAACTTCAGAACGATCTGAGATAGGTTTACGAAACTAGGTTCCAGGTATGTTATGTTTATGTCGAATACTACCACAGAAAATAAGAAAAATCGGTGAACGACCACGCCCCTTTTTGGACTAAAGTTCTCTAAACGAGAGTTAGGAAACCGGAATATGCAATATCTGTTTAACTGATACAGATATAATGCTAAAATTTAGTACACTCATTCACCTGATGATGTTATTTGTGATGTTTAAAGGTTTTTTGGTAATATTTTGGAAAATGGGCGTGGCACCGCCCACAAGTGAATAAACAAAATATCAACATTTCACTATTAACAAGCCACTGTGAAAGTATCATAAAGATCTGCAATGAAAACTGATCTTCAATAGGGACAAACAACATAATAAAATCCGTGGGCGTGCCACCACCCACTTTTTTAAAATTATGTAAATATTGATTAATGGACACATATATCCGTACATCGAAAAATTTCACAAAATACGTTAAAAGTTATGGGCATGGCACGCCTTCTTTTCCAAAGTTATATATAGGACATGGTATAACCCTTGAAAAGATCGATTCAGTACTTTTGGCTCATGTAAGCGGTTAAAGCTTTATAAGCAAGGAGCGTGGCCGCTCCCACCAAATTCGCTATTGTTTAGGCTCGGCATAGATTGGTTTTTAAAATGGGCGAAATCGGATGAAAACCACGCCCCCTTTTTCTAAAAACTAACGCTGGGTATTTAATGTTCGGTTCACCCGAACTTAGACTTCCTTACTTGTTTTTAATTTTGAATTGTCTTTGATTTCGTTTTTTTAACAATTTTTAGTTTTTGTTTTATTGATTTTGATTTTTTTTTATTTTGTTGATTATTTTTGATTTATTATTATTATTTTGGTTTTTTTTACCATCTTCAATTTGTTTGATTACTTTGGATTTTTTTGTGATTATTTTTAAATTTGTTTTATTATTTTTGATTATTTTTTTATCGTAATCAAACAATGAAAATAATCATTACTAATTAAAAATCCGTCTAAGCAATTGATTACTAGTGAAATTTAACAATTCTGCTCCACTTCCCTTGGTGTTTCCAAATGGGTATTTGCTATCACAACAAAACAATCAAACTGGTCCTGCCTAATTGATGATACAACAATACTGTAACATATTTGCGAATCATCTCGATTTAATAACCAATCCAGCAATCAAGCCAACAGCTGGACGTCCAACATACAACAACAATAAACGTTAGCACAGCGTCTGCCAGAGCATCACACTTTAAGCACAGCCACAACGCTTGCGAAAGTACATAAAGAGTGAAAGCCCCAAAGCGTTGGCATGCGCTAAAAAAGCGTAAAAGTAAGGGGCATTATGTATGCGTACAGGTAGGTAAATATGTACATATGTTTGTTAACATAAAAGCCGGTAGTGTTGCTTATAAATTAACCAAATGAAAATTGTTGTATTTCTCAAGTTTTGGATTTATAAATTTTTGGCAGCATGCGGTCCAGCGCTTACCGAGGACACAGCTGCAGCTTGTTGCTGTTGCCACATACTATTACTTATTGTTGTTGTTTTTTATGCTGTCTCTTTGCTTATTATCGAACCAACATTGCCCGCCTTATTTATGATGTTCCAAACGAGTATCGCTTACCATCCACATCGCTTATTGCCGCATTGCATGCTCATGAAAAATTGTCTTGGTTGATTAGGCGTGTCATTGTTCATTACTCAATTTGTTGCAAGGTTTCTTTTTTGTTGTTGTTGCATATTGAACAAATTTCACTTGCATTGCAACAACAAAAGCAGTGGAAAAATTTTGTAACTTCGTGCTATTGTAAATATGTTTTGTGAAGATAGTCAGGGAGCAATTTGCTTTTAAAGTGAAACTCGTGGGTGACTTGTTTTTTGTTTTTGTTTTTGTTAGGCATTTTGAATTAGATCAGATAATAAATAATGCTTCGTTTTAACTAAATAAAAATGAAAACTTTAATGATTTTTCTAAATTAGTTGGTGCAGCTGCTGAGCGTGCCCTGCGGTTTTTACCAAAATTGAAAAATATTGTTTAGGGGAACTGGGAATTTAATTTTTTTTAAAGTCTGCTATGTGCTTCATGCCATAAATTGTCTGTCCATTGCTTTCATCTGAAATATTGCTAGCAACATCCTTCGAAGCTTAACCGAAGTAATTAACAAAAACTCATGGCCTAGGAAACGAAAAGTATTCGAATTTTTTAATTTTTCAATATTTTAAAAATTTCGCAAAACTAACAGCCGCTTTAACAAAAAAGAAATATTTTTACACATTTTTAATTTTTTTTAAATTCACCTTTAAAAATTTAAATTTTTTTTTAAATGAGATTTTTCAAAAAAGTTCCGAAATTTAAAATTTTTTTTTGATATAATATTCATATAACGATAAGAAAAATTATATTTCTTGATTAGAAATAAAATTTTCTTTTATTTTTGACATTTAATATTTTAAATTTATTTTTCGAATAAGTTTTTGCATGCTTAAAACTATAAAAGACAATTCAAAAATTAATTTCGAATTTCCGAACATTTGTGTTTCTTTTTAGTCAAAAACAAAAAATTAACAATTTTTATTTTCGGGATTTCTTTTAAAAGCAAAAAAAAAAAATATTTTTTTTTTCAAAAACGAGTTTCATTACTCAATTTTGAAGTGTCACATTTTACAGATAAATTTTGTAGAAATTTTAAGTAATATTTGCACTGAAAGAGTTTAAAAAAATTCTTTTTTAAATGATGTTTATTTCTACATTCTAAAAATATACAAAAACAAACTTATTATCAATTAGTTAAAAATAATTTTTCAAAAACTCTTTTCAACATAACGTTTAAAAATTAGTTTTTTTTCAATTTCAGTCATATTTCCGAATATTTTTATTCAAAAAAATCGCAACAAGAAAAGTAACAAATTTCAAAAACGTGTTTTAAAATCTCAGATTTGAAATTCCAAGTAAAAATAATGTTTTTTAGTTGTTCTTACAGTAAACAGCTACATAACCAAAAATTGTGTTTTTAAAAAAGGATTTTTAGTAGTTTGTTTTGAAAAATTTGCTACTACGATTGGTTGTTTTCGTTAAAAACGAAAGAATTATTTTATTCAAAAACATTTTTTAATATGTAGATTTTTATTTTTTTTTTGTTTGAGTTAAAATAAAATGATCTTCCCTTTTTAAAAAAAAGTGCTAAAAATGGAGGAGTCATATTTTTCAAAAACGTTTTTCAATACTCAATTTTGAAAATCTTATTTTTTTACTATTTCTTTTCACTTTCACTTAAATTTTTAAAACATTTTCTGTTTTTGGAAATAATTTTCTAAAAGTAGAGAACACTCGTCCGTAGTTTCAAAATCACAATTTTCACTTCATTCGACGCATATTAACTTTTACCTATGTTGTATGTATGTATGTAAGTTCGTATGTAAATATTTGTGATAAATGCATTTTTTCTATGTAAACTGAATTTTTATTCATTACACAATGCAGTTGGAACGTGGAAATGCATAAATCTCGAATACTAAGAATAGAGAATACGAACAACCGAGAACTGGGGCATGCAATGTAAATAGAGTAAATAGAATATTTAGACGTAACAACAGCAACAAAAATATGCATGAGAATGATCAAAGTGGCAAGAGACACACCCACATGAGAGTGCATGAAAGTATTTTGTATTGAAAAACATACATATGTACGTATACACATTGTTATACATATTTACGTTGAATTACACTAACAAAAATATAATTTTTTTTAAATACAATCTTGTAGAAAACTAAAAA
Source organism: Sphenella marginata (assembly GCA_951509765.1). Classification (NCBI taxonomy): domain Eukaryota; kingdom Metazoa; phylum Arthropoda; class Insecta; order Diptera; family Tephritidae; genus Sphenella; species Sphenella marginata. The sequence continues at coordinate 99,030,214 of OX608080.1, read as the reverse complement.
TATTAAATAAAAAATATTTATTCAAAAATAGTTAAGCAAGAAAAAAATTTTTTTTTTAATTTTTTTTTTTAATTTAGTGTTTCCTTTATAGCTAATTGACCATCATATCCTGTCTTATTTCAACATTTAGTTAAAAAAAAAAATTAAAAAAAAAAATAAAACAACACAAAAACAATTTCCTTTCAAATTCAATTAGCTGAATATTTGGCGCGTGGATTTTTGTAAACAAATGAAAATTTAGTCGAACTAAAAAATATAGCACATCCAGTCTAGCCTTTGTTTATGCTTTTAGTGCATTTAAACACATTTTATGTTTTGTTTACAAAACTTCAAAATTCTGAAAAATTGGTAATTTACACTAATTTTAAAAAAACAAAGCTAGTTTGCGAATCCTGGCGCTAATATTTACACAAAATTAATTAAAACTAAACAAATAAAATCTAAAAAGCAAAAATTAAAAAAAAAAAGCATTTTGCAAAATAAAAACAATGAAAAAAACTTCACACATAGAACCAATTCTGAGTAAGAAGCTAATTGTGGTTGAGTTAAAGCTGAAACAATTTATAAAAATGAAATGATCCCAAGTAGTCCAGACTGAGAAAATAACAAAAATCCATTCAAGGGCAGTAAGAAAGAAAATACAAATGACACAGGGTTATTTTGGTCAATACTGATTAAGACTGCTAGCTAGTAATTAACTAGAAATCATACACTCCAGAAATTTGTCTCTATAAATTATTCTAATATATGATATATATGATATACATATGTAGGTCTTGTACAACTTACTTACTAGCCAATATTTCTTTCTTTCATAAACGGCGTCGAACCGGCGGTTTATAATTTTTCTCCGTTGACAATCCTTCAGCTGTTTTTTTTTTATTTTTTTTTTTTTGTTTGACCCAAATAAATATCAGATTTGACGTTATCAGCGACCTATTTTTCTGAAGCATGATTGATTATCCTTAAAGGTCTGAAATCTGACTCATTTTTGAATTTTGTTTTTCATTTGCGTTTTTGTTGCAATTTTTTTTTTCGACGCCTCAACTTTGTGACCCCTTTAATCAGACAGCTAAATATTAGCGTATTGATTTATCTATCCAAAGTGTTCAAAATATAGTCACATGACGAATGTTTCGATTGATTTTCAAACATAAAAATTAGCGCAAAAAGTTTTTAAAATCAAAATTTTGCAAAAAAATTTGCTTTTTATTCTTGGATGTTTGTGAGATTTGTAGCTGTCAGTTTTGTTTGACAAGTGACAGGTGATAAATGATTTGAGTGCATATGAAAGATTTCTGACAATTTTTTTTTTTTTGCAAACTTTAGGGAAATTAAAATTAGTACAAATTTAAATATATAAATTTAAACATTTAGACCAAGACGTCACCGGTACAAAAATAAAAATTTTAAATTAATTGTATATCTGTCTCTTTATTGCTCCACTTCTTCCTACCATTTTTATATTTTTGGTGCTTGGCGAAACCCAATGCAACCCCGTTCATTAGCTTAAAAATAAAACAGTAAGATACATTTAAATACAAAAATTTTAAAACTGTCAAAGTTGTTAAAATGCTTTTTTTTTTTTTTTTTTTGCGAAAATAATAAAATTGACCTCATTTCCTTTTGAAAAATTAACAAAAGTGTTAAAAACAAAATGAAATATTTATAATTTTCTAAATTGCTAAATTTTTCTGTGTCAGTTATTTATAACTTGAAAATAAACAAGCATTGCTTTCGTGCATGCTAAATTTTGTGAAAATAAATCTATCAGAAATTGCAATCTAAAACGAATTTTGTTAAAAAAATTTTTTTTTTTTTTATTCTAGTGAAAACTAAAATTTGTCAAAATTTTTTTTATATCTCTTTGTGATATTTTTTTTGTGTTTTTTCAAGTAATAATTATTCCCAAATTTTATTTATTGATACATACAAAATGGTTCTCCACATAATTTACAACTTCTATTTTGGCTTAATACGCTGATTCATACACATTAGACCGTTCCAAAATAGAAAATATTTTTTTTTAGAAAGTTATTTTGGTATTATTTTTTAGAAAAATTAAAAGTAAGTGCTGTATTTTTAACAGTATTTTTATAAGCCAAAAATTATATCAAATAATTTAAAAAAAAAAACAATGGACCAGTTAAATTTCTAATTTTCTAAGTTGCCAAATTTTTCTGTGTCAATTATTAATAACTTTGAAAATAAACAAGAATTGTTTTCATGCGTGCTAAATTTAATTAAAATTAATTTAATTAATAACTTGTATTTTGGATTGAAACACATTAGACCGGGTTGAATAGAAAAACTTTTTTTTTTTTAGAAAATTATATTGATATAAGATACCTTTTAATATTGCCTCTTAAAATTAATAGTCAAATATGTATCTTTATAATTTATTAAAAAATAATACTATATTCATAATTTAAAAAATAATAATTTTTGCACCAATCTAATTTTTTTTCTGGTAATAAGACCACAATAAATTCTTAAATACATAGCTACATATATTTCCGTTGCAAATAAAAATTTTGGAAACTAAAAACAATAAATATTTTACAGCAAAAAATACACTTCTAAGCCAAAAAATCGAAATTTTATTTAAACAAATTTTTTTATATTTATAATCTCATGTTGATACATAACAAGCAAATAACATTATTTTTATTAATTTATTATATACACTGTTGTATACTTTTCTATTATTGTTAGTTTTATTTATAATTTTTTTTTTTTATTACTTGCTAAAACATCATTGGCGCACACGCCACCCATGATACAATCACCAAAAACGCCGGGCAGTGCCAACTGACGCAACGCATCAACCAACCATCACAATAATTGCGGTGGCATGCCGGCAGTGACGGCCCTGGTCTTGTGGGCGCTGTTGGCCTTCAAAGTCAAAAACGAAATGTTCGAAAATATTTTATTATATAAAATATATAAAAGAGACTCGCACTTAATTATTGGCAGCAGAAATATTCTTATGTATGATATGGAAATCGACGTAGGTACGTATGCGAGATTTATATATACTTTCGGTATATAACAAATATTGTTAACAGAAATGATATAACTAACTGCCGGTTACACGAACAAAATTTAAATCAAAAAATAAATTTTTTACACAACACATAGTATAAAGAATTTTTTTTATATTTTGCAAGGTCACCCTGTGTCAACTATTTTATTCACAAACCATAGCATAGCTGTGGCAATACGCAAAAAAAAAATCAAACTCAAGTTTGAAGTAAGCTTTGTAACACAACCATAGACTCGAACCGTGTTTTTAAAATGTTAAAATCACGATTTCTTCTTTGTCTTGTTCTCTTTCAGTTTTCTATAACCCATGGAGGTAATTTATTTTCTTTTTTTCACATAATATACTTACATCTACAGTGAAATAATGAGATAAAATAATTTAAATTATAACTCACCCCGCTGAGTTCATTTCTTTCGACTGCTGTGTTCTTCTCTTTGTATGCGTTAATTTATTTCTAACTTTTTTTTATTTAGCAAAATGTTTGCCAAATTTTGACTTGATTTTTCTTTACGTTGTTCGCCGTTTCGTTTCTGTGTTGATTTGGGTTGACAACAGGCAACCAGGCACAACCACTTTTTTTTCGTTTCTTAAAATTGCTTTTAAGTAATCCCTTTTCTTTGGTCGTTGTTTTGTTAAGATTAATGTTAATATTAACGTAATGCAATTTTTTAGTTGTTATTATTTTTTTATCATCTCATACGATTGCTAAGTAATGCGTTAGTTTGCGTTACTTTTTTTTTTTGTTAACTTTTTTTATGTTTTGTTCTTGAGCAAGAAACTAATCACCGAATCACTGGAAACATGGAACAGACACGTTTTATAAACTGTATACAGAACATTGTTTGCTCTTGAAACATTTGTTAAAATAAATTTTATTGTCGTTTTGTAATGTGTTTAAGAAGCGGTATATTGTTTTTAAAGTTTTTTTACTTTAATTGAGTTCAATGTTTGTTGCATTCAGAAATTCACTTTATAAGGTTTCACAGAACAAATATTTTACAAAACACTTTTTCATACAAAAGTCTTCAATATTTTTTTTTTAGATGCTTCACAACCCCTATGAATGTAGTTTCATCCTTTATTATTTTTTCTCTATTAGTTTTGTCCCACTCCCAGTATTGTTTTTAATTATTACCCTTCGCACAAATCTAATTGATGTAAGCAAAAGTCCTTATTCTTCAGTTCTATTCGAAAGGAAACTTGTTCAATTTCGAGCGATGCGTACTCTGTAAGAAAGTTTTCGGGTAACATCCATTCTTAACTCGAAATGTATTATGTATATTCCTTTCAGATTTATCTTTCCAATTTCGATTGCAGAAAATTTGGTGCTCCTTGTTTCGAATGTTACGAAAACAAATGAAAAGATTTTCGAATATTAGAAAATTCTATTCCACAACAATTTTGCAAACAAAGCAGAGCAAAAATACAGGTTCTCTCGATTATAATACAAAAAAATTTATTTTTTAATAATAATTTGAAAAAATTATGAAAGAAAGAAAATTTTTTAATTTATTCTGGTTTCTTGTTTTTCCAATACTAGATTTATACTTTATTTTTTTGACAAGGGAAAATCGTTCCAGTATATATCGAAAATTTATTATTTTCCCACCAAAATTTTGTGTAACGCAATCATTACTATTTTCAAATACCTGCTAAAGTGAATTCGAACGAACTACAGAGTACCGAATTGTATTAGAATCGATTTTGGCTTCCGATTAGAATAGCCTTTCGAATAGAACTACAGCCGTGTTAAAAGCGGGCAAGCGAACTCAAGAAATTAGAAAGCTCTAACTTTCAATGAGACACTAAAACAATTTCGAAATTTTCTTTGCACCGGGTAGCCATGATATTTTTAGAAAGTCCTCCTTTTTTAACTTCACTATTTTCCTTCTTTAAAATATTTTTCAGAAAGTTCACATTTATTATTTATAAAAATTATTATTTTATTGTCTCTGTCTTATGTAAGTAAATTGCTTTTTATTTTATTGTTTGCCAAAACTTTTTTCGGATTTTTCATATATAAAAATATGTATATTTATATATATGTATACATATTTTCCAAAGTATTTCGTTGTTGGTTTTTACGGTTTGTTCATTTACATATTTTGGTAAGTTTTATGAGCTCAAGACCAGTTGACAATAATTCTTAGTGAATTATTATTAAATTATTAAATAATTTTTTTTTTTGGAAAAGTTTAAAAAAAAACTAAATTGTTTCCAATAAAAAGGTCTTTATTATTATTGAACTTTTTTCAATTTTTTTTTTTTTTCAGTTAGCTCAAGTAAAGTATTTTTGATATCAAAATATAAATTTTCAATAATCCTTCACTTCTGAAACCACAGCACAAGGATTTTTTTAAAAAAAAAGTTCACATGTCATATTTTTGAAATTAGTTTAAATCATTTTCACTGTTTTTCACTCTAAAATCGTGAACTGAAATTTTTAGTAAACTTGCACAGTTCCACTAAAAAATCTGTTTTTTTGTACATTTTTTTTTTTCAAATTCGTTAAAAAAATTCACAACAATTTTTTTCTTTAAATTTTTTCTACAATTTTATAAACACATTTTTATATTTTCCATGCAAAAATTAATTTTTTTTTTTTCAAAAATTCAAACTTGCAACAATGTTTCAAGTTTTTCACATCAAAATCGTGCATATATAAATTTTTCACAAACCAAATCAATGTGCTTTACTATTTCTGTAATTCTTCTTGTGGCTATTTTTAACTTTATACTCGCTGACACTTTACATACTTTTTCTCATACGTTGGCAAAGGAATTCGCAAGTATCTTTTCCGAATACGACAGACGTTGCGTTAATTATTTCTTTAGATTTTTGCTTTTCTTTTTTTTTATGTCGCTTTTCCAAACACCAAACTGCAAGAAACTTTTTTAAATTATTTTAATATTTAAATTAAAATCTAATTTCTTCTCTTCAATCGCATTAGAATATTTTTCTAATAATATTTTTTTTTCGTTCGGTGATGTTTCTCACTCAGCAAAAACAACGCGTTTCGTCAAGTAGCCCAACTCGCACTGAATTCGCAGGAAATTTTCCTAAATGTTTTTAGCCGAAAAAGTTTTTCAATTTTTGTGTGAATTTGTTTTTTTGTGCGCTTCGGTCAAGCGGCAAGTTTGCGAGCATATTCTATATATATAGAATTATATAGAAAATTGTAATGTATGTATAGTGTGTGTTGTATTTTTGTTTATATTGAAAAGCATGTGTTGTGTGTATGTGTATTTTGGCCATGTTGGAAAACTCACGAAAAAGTTTTTACTCGCGAGATACTCGGCCGACTGACTGCTTAATAAATACTTACATAGTATAAATAAATGAAAAGATTTCGGAAAATTTAAAGCTAGAAAAAAGGAAATAAATAAAAATTTAGGGATTTGTACGTTTATACATACTAAATAGTACACGCTTTTTAGAAAAACAAATATAGAGAGCGAAATTGTATTACTCTTTCAGCTTATTTTAAATTTAACAAAAAAAAATTTTTAATTTTAAAAGGTTAACTCGTGGTCTTAGTTATTTCTTTAAGGGGTTTAAATCAATTTTTAAGTTTTAAAATAAAAGTATGAGCAATTCACAACGCATGCCAAAGCTTACCAAAAAAAAAAATTTTTCTAATCCTTCCGTAAAAAAATGATGCAACATTTTATCTATCATCTTTTTTCAAACGATTGAAAAAATATATCGTTCATAATTCAACCACATTTCGAGATCGTTTAAAACTTATTTTTGTAATTTTTTAATGCTAGGTTTTTGCATATTTCCAAGATTTCCCGGCAACCCTTGTCTAACTCTTTGTGACCAACCGGTTTTGACGTTCCGCCATCATCAGTGTTTGGTTTTCAAACTGTCAGAAAATCAGAAAATCAAAATAAATCGATTAATCTTTGCCAATTTAAAAGGAGCTCAGAGTAACCCGGCAAACCCTAACCTAATCTCGAATTTATTTAAATTATACCGAAATGAATCCTAAAATCAGGGGCGGATCCATATAGGATATTCGAGTCCGACCCCCTGCCCCCTTTTCAACAGAAAAAGTAATATTTTAAAACGATTTACCGTCATCCTTTGACAAGTTTAATTTGTAGCCATCTTCAGTGTAGTTTTTTTTTTGGGTTATACGAAAATAAGTTTGTTTTACCAGTCAGGATTAAAGTTGAAATATCTCGAATGGTCCACGGCGGTTAAACCTCCCGACGTCGTATAAAACCTGACATATACTCCTGTGGATAAGCTTGGGATTTGAATTCGTAGATTATGCCCCCCACACAACCTCTTAACGGTGCCGCCAAAAAAACAGTCTTGAACATCGCAGATTAAATTCAATCATCAATTAAACCAGCTGGTACCTCAGCTCATGGAACAGGTCGTATTTTTGGGAAGTATTAGAACAAAAGTATATTTTGAATTGGCTAACATAACTATTCGATTATAACATTTTTCTTTTATAAATTCCTTTTTCAAATAGAAATTTTTTCTCATCCACTACTACTCACATATACTTTTTCATTAATTTTGCATACTAATTAATAATAAAATAATAATATTTTCCAGCGATATGGCAACGAAGAGATTAAGGCCAAAGTTGTCTTCCTTTTCAATTTTGTTTGCCGACTCCACAGTGGAGCTGTCAAGGCAGTTGAATTTTTGCTGAGTAACTATTCCTTCTTTTCATTTTTATTTATCTTTATTTATTTTGTTTCTCTTTTTATGGTTGAATATTTTATTTTTTTTATGTTTTATTAATATTGTTTTTACTTTCTTTTATTTTGTTTTTATTTCTTATTTTTATTTTTGATTAGCTTATATTTCATTTTTTTATACTATTTTTTTGATTACTTTTTATTTAATTTTTTTTTAATTATTCTCAATTTTCTTTTATTTTTTATTCACATTTTTTTATTTTTATTTTCTATTTACATTTTCTTTTATTCTTTTTTTTATTCTTTATTTTTATTTTTGTTTTCTTTTTGTTTTATATTTTATTTCTATTCTTACTTTTAAACTTTTTTTATTTTTGGTTTTGCTTATTTTTTATATTTTTTTTTAGTTTTTTTTTTGTAATTTTTTTTATTTTTATTTTCTTTAGTTCTTTTTTATTTTGGATTACACAACCTAATTTTGAAAAAACCTTTTCCAAACACTTTTATGTCATCTGAATCTGAAACTTTCGGTCTAGTGGGCCAGCACACTAGCGAATTAGTCAAAAACAAAAAAACAAAAAAAAAATATTTGGTAGTTTGCCAAAATTTAAACCATCCTCAAAGACCGAAAATGAAATGATTCGTAGCGCGCATATGTGTACTCGTGAAAATCATGAAAACTAACTCAAGATATACATAGTTCAATTTGTAGTATAGACGCGAAAGAGCAAGCTATTGTTAGTGTTTTCAACTGTCAGCCTCCTAAATGACATTAGACAACGCGCTGTACGCAGGGCAAAGTGGCAATCATACGTTCAAACAAAAACAGCTGTGACTGATGAAGACAATAGTTGAACATAAAAAATTAATGCGTGTGCCAAGTTCTTTCTTTCTACATTCGGGTAGTGCATGCAAGACAAAAGAAAAGTACTAAAGGCATTTACTTAACCAGGACAGTGTAGCGGAAAGACAAGTTTGTGACATACATAGATGCTATGGGGCTTCTAAAAGCTAAGAAACGAAATTTGTAATGATTGATGCTCTGCTTTTGCATTATGATCGTGTGGAAGTAGAATTATGTTGTTTGATTGAATACCAGGAATCATTTTGGAGGTTATGCTCAAGTTGACTAATTTGTTTAGAAAAGTTTTAGTTGACATTTCCTTCATTTTTGGATATGCACTTAATTGTTGAACTATGGGAAAATTAAGAAAAGAAAAATGGCAAAATGCTCAATCATTATTATTTCTGACCTTGATGCAGAGCGACCTTTAAATACTAAACCTTCAAAAAAAGGCTTCTAAAAGAACTGGGGACTATCACTAGATGTGTTTCACATAATTTAGAGACAGTTCTATGATCTATGCTGTTTCATCATATTTGTACCAGATTCAGTTTCGAATTTTGTGCCATAGAACCTTCCGCTATATCAGAATATAAATCTGGAAAACTTCGTCTGTGGCTTTTACCTTGACTTCTGCAAGCACCTCGAACTTTTTATCGGATATAAGATTTGTTGAGCAAAATTTGCAAAGTAGTACATTTCATTTTGCTTATTGCCAAAAATATATCAAAGTCAAAAATGATACAATTATGAATTGCCACGTGCCAACCTGAGAACATCCGTGCTCGTCGGTTTTATGACTAATTGCTCTCGCATTATGTTCATCTCTTCTCATTTCTTGCTTTCTTACATTGCTTTTCATATCTTTTGCATTCATCTTCTTTACATTTTATTTTGTTTTTTGTTCATTGTAACATACCTCTCTGTGTTTATTTTTAAATTTGCTCTAGTTTCGTTTTAGAAATTCATTTTAAAAAACTTACAGAAATGATTTAAATCATGGTCTAAGTACCTTGCCAATGGAAAACTTGACCTTCGAACATGAAATCCCAAGTACACTTATCGACATGTTAAAAGATTTTCGGTTAAAGCATAAATAAACATAAATTTTGAAGAACAAACTTTTTCGGAATTTTTTATTTTTCAAATTTATATATACCCCTTATGAAAAAAAAAATTATGTTGACTGGTAGGCTGAAGAAATATTTTATTATTCAAGTCCACCCTGTGTCAACTACTTTATTCACAAACCATAGCATAAATGTGGCAATGAGTGAAAAGAGCCAAACTCAAATTTGGAGTAAGCGCTGTGACAGCACAACCATAGACACAAACCGTGGTTTCAAAATATTAAAACAACATTTTGGTCATTTTAAATTAGAACTCCATCTTAGATGTTTATTTTAGAATTATGATTAAGTAGTTAAAGAATTGTTCAAAAATGTTCCTGAATTTTTAGAATTGTTTTCGTCGACGGTATTGAGTGATTTTGGGAAGGATCCTGAAAATATGATTTTTGGATTCCAAAGGGAGGTTTGGACGAGAAAATCCCCCCCTCCACGAGGATCTATCCCTTGGTTGGGGAATTTATTACTTTACCGAGATATTGTATTTCTTTTTTTAATTTACATGGAAGACATTTCAATTAGCATAAGTTCAAATGTTGAAATTTATTCGAAATATTGGTGTTTGCAAATACGAGTATTCGTAACATCCCTATTTATACCCAGCGTACTAGTACTAGTACAAGGGTATATTAATTTTGTCCACATAACGGTACTATGTAACGGCACAAAATAATCGAGTTAGATATAGAGTTCCATATATGAAAGTTCTTAGGTTGAAAAGAGGAATTGATTAAGGCATGTCCGTCCGTCTGTCCGTCTGTCCGTCTGTCCGTCTGTCCGTCTGTCCGTCCGTGTACACGATAACTTGAGTAAAAATTGAGATATTTGCATGAAATTTTGCATACAGGTTACTTTCTGGCCAAGGTAGGTTGCTATTGAAAATGGGCGAAATCGGATGATAACCACGCCCCCTTTTTCGATATCGAAAATTTCGAAAAACGTATAAAACGGGTTAATTCAATATCAGAAGCAGCTACAATGATAAAATTTGCAATATGTATTGATTTATATGTTCTTAGGCGGATTTTACCAAATTTTTTGAAAAGGGGCGTGGCACCGCCCCCATATATTTGAAGAAATTTTAAAATTTTGACTCCTAATAACTTGAGAACAGTTTATGCTAGTATAACGAAATTTTGTAGAGGGCATACTATTGTTGTGTTAAATTCAGATATAGAAAATAAACGAAATCGCTTGGCGACCACGCCTACTTTTTTATAAAAGTTATATTGAAAGGAGGTGGAAATATTGAAAAGTCCATATCTAATTAACTGATACCGCTATAATAATATAATTTTGTACATACATCAATTTTCATATTCTTTACATTATTTTTGCAAAATTTTGGAAAGTGGGCGTGGCACCGCCCACTTATGAGTCAAGCAATTTTCAAATTCGACTGCTAATAACTTCAGAACGATCTGAGATAGGTTTACGAAACTAGGTTCCAGGTATGTTATGTTTATGTAGAGTACTACCACAGAAAATAAGAAAAATCGGTGAACGACCACGCCCCTTTTTGGACTAAAGTTCTCTAAACGAGAGTTAGGAAACCGGAATATGCAATATCTGTTTAACTGATACAGATATAATGCTAAAATTTAGTACACTCATTCACCTGATGATGTTATTTGTGATGTTTAAAGGTTTTTTGGTAATATTTTGGAAAATGGGCGTGGCACCGCCCACAAGTGAATAAACAAAATATCAACATTTCACTATTAACAAGCCACTGTGAAAGTATCATAAAGATCTGCAATGAAAACTGATCTTCAATAGGGACAAACAACATAATAAAATCCGTGGGCGTGCCACCACCCACTTTTTTAAAATTATGTAAATATTGATTAATGGACACATATATCCGTACATCGAAAAATTTCACAAAATACGTTAAAAGTTATGGGCATGGCACGCCTTCTTTTCCAAAGTTATATATAGGACATGGTATAACCCTTGAAAAGATCGATTCAGTACTTTTGGCTCATGTAAGCGGTTAAAGCTTTATAAGCAAGGAGCGTGGCCGCTCCCACCAAATTCGCTATTGTTTAGGCTCGGCATAGATTGGTTTTTAAAATGGGCGAAATCGGATGAAAACCACGCCCCCTTTTTCTAAAAACTAACGCTGGGTATTTAATGTTCGGTTCACCCGAACTTAGACTTCCTTACTTGTTTAAATTGTAATCGTCAACTTGATAACTCGAAACAAAAGTAATTTTAATTTTATATAACAAATGCTGCTCTTATTTGTTGCACCTCTTAAGTAAAACAAACAACTAACCTTACCTCTCATTTCTAATTTTATAGGCCAATTTTTCAACGCTCGCATACATTGACACAGTTTAATGACCGATTGTTACAACAACCTCAAGTCATTCAATGCATAGCAGACCTGCTAAATAATAAAATGCAGTGAAATTAACAAAAATAGCAACGAACTAAATATACACGCAAAGCTGCAATATAAGGTGGATGAGTTAGTAAATAATGCCGCTTTTTACTTGTTGGAGATTTCAGTAATGAGAAAATAGTTTTCTTATGCACCCTGTGAAAACAGCGAAATTCTTTTTTGTTACTTTAATTTCAATGAACGATATATTATTGCGAAATGTTAATCCCATGTCACATTTTATCTATATTGGGCATTTACCTATCATGTCGACTTTAGTTTTTATTAAAATTTATTTAAAACTAACACCCTGTTGTAAAAATTAAATTATGTATACATTAAAAAAGTTTTAAATCATTATTCTAGGTTATTATATGATTAAATAATATAATAAAAATAAAGCATTGAATTTATCGAGAAAAAATAAATTTCGCTGTTACAGGGTGACAATGAAAAAAATAAGAATAAACTAAAAAACTATTTAAAACCAACAACCTGTGTTAGAAAATAAATAAGAAAAATAAATTTAAAAAAAATTATCTGTTTGCAAAGGCGTCGTTTCGAAATAAAAAAAAACCTAAAAATTTAGAGTAAAGAAAAATTTCGCTGCTGCAGGGTTACAAGAAAAAAATGAATAAATTAAAAAAGCTTTAAATATCATTTCTGAGTCGTTATCTGTTAAAAAAAATTGTCATTTAATAAAATATGTCATTTCGAAATCAAATATAAAGTGTAAAAATTATACCGAAATAAAAATTTCTTTGATAGAGGGTGACAAGAAAAAAAGAATAAATTAAAAAAGCTTTAAATATTATTTCCGAATCGTTATCTGTTTAAAAATTGTTTTTTACTAAAATATGTCGTCTATATACAAAATTAACCCATCATGTCGACTTTAGTTTTTATTATTGTTGTTGTTGTTGTTTTAACAACAAAATCACTCCCCGAAGGTTTTGGGGAGTGTTGTCGAAATAACAGTCCTTGGCCGGATATGAATCCGGTACGCTCCGGTACTCCCTTGCGGTACTGCCCGACTGTCGTGGGAGCGATTTGGTATGACCAGTGCAACCTTCTAGGTCATGTCATCCCTCCTTCCGAAAAGAAAGAGAAGATGGGTAATGAGAGGTGTGTTAGAATAAAATATTAATAGTAAACTAAAGAAGCTTTTGATATGATTTTTGAGTCATTATTTGATCAAAAATTATCACTAACTAAAATATATCCTTTGCGAAATTGAACATAAAACATAAAAGTTATGGAGAAAAAATTCTATTAAAAAATCTCATAAAGTAAGTTCTCAATGTATAGGGAAGATTTTGAACTTTTTTTCCATACATATTTACTTAGAAAAATATCGAGTGTTAGTTCTGCTATACTGATTGAGAGAAAGAAATATTAAATTACTTCGTTTGTTGAAGTAAGTAATTTGTTCAGAGAGATGTGTAGTAGTAGCACCTCACCTACATATTTATAAACATTTTTTATTTGAGCATTCTTCAACTTTTGATTAGCTAGGCACCTGAACGAGGTGAACATTCAATATAAAGAAGAAAAAAATATCCGCTAGGTGGCGCAAACAATCTAGGTGAGATCACGAGTTGTACGTATGTACATTTGAATTTGCTCATATTCAGAAAAGAAATAAATCACAGAGCTAAATTGCAAAAAAGAAATTGTATAAGACAAATTTGTTTAAAAAAAATTTTATTGCTACTTTTTTGTTAAATTAGTATAAAAACAAAAGATGTTAAAAGTTTTCTGTCATATTTTTTATTTTTTATTCTATTTCTATATTTCTTTGTAGTGCCAAAAAATGTCAATGTAGGACCATTAAATCACTAATACAATGGAAAGGCAAAACATTTTAAATACAATATAAAAGGGAATTTTGAGGAAAAGTGGAACCGGCAAGCTTGCTATTTTCGTTTTAAAATAAAGTATGTGTGTTAAAAAAGCAATGAGTCCATTTAGTCTGCATATGTTTTTGGATATAAAACCAAAATAAAAAAAAATAAAAATATATTCAAAAAAATTACGAAATTTTGAGAAACGTGCAAAAAAGTCAAATATCCGTATGACGCACACGAGAATTGTATGATATAATAGACATTTGAGAATTAAAAAAAAAAAAACTAGCTGGTTTAAAAAAAAGAAAAAAAAAGTTGTATCTACGTACCTACTCGTATTTGAAATAAAAATGCATGCGTTGGTCTGTTTTAGCGTAAAAGAAGAAAAACCAACAGTTTTAGAACTTTTGTCTGTATGTTTGTAGGCGCATGGGAGAATAATTACAACATGAAATTAAATGAATATATCACCGATATATTACTGGAGAGCTATATTCAGATATAGGATACATTTTTTTGTTGTTGAGGTTATCTAATTTTTATAAATTAGTTAGTATATTTCAATACTGACAATATACTTCAATACTTTTGTTTGATATTTAATTTAATAATTTTTTTTTTTTTTGCAATAAAAATAAATTTTTTTTTGATACTTGGTTTTTTTCTTTTTATTCAAAACTTTTTTTACATTTACTCGCATTTTATGCACCACCAGATGTTCAAACTATTTTTTAAATTGTTTCTAAGCAAATATAATTGAATTTTTCCATTAAGTCCTATTTTTATATATTTTTTTTTTTTGCTTAAATATTTATACTAATGTACTATGTAGATTTTTACAATTGCACAAATTTATTAGCTCTCATTTTGATTAATTAACATTTATTGTCTTCAAAAGTAGAATTGGCGCCAATTTAGAGGGTTGGGCAAGCATTTTAGTTCGATATGAATGAAAACGTAAGGTTAATGAACTGAGAAGCAAAAAATATTACTTTTTTTATTGTTGTATAGCCACATCCATATATATATAGGTATACAGCTGCAAGATATATAAACGCTTACTATTTTATTTTAAAAATCGAAAGTAGAACTATCTGTCAGCATATTCAATCATTCAATATTCATCATTCAACATTTCCAATTCAATAGCTTCCCTCGCTTTTCAGATTTTGTTCTTTGATATTTATAAATATGATTATTTGTATTTGTAGTGGGTAACATTATTATTTTGAATGAAAGTGAATTGCAAAGTAAAGCGATTATTATGACAGTAAAATTCAAATAAAAAACATAGAGCAAACTGTGTATGGAAAAGCAATTGTATTAGGGTGGAGTAAACTAAAAAAATCTACTTAGCTAAATGGGTTCACTAATTTAAAAAAACAAAAAATTTAAAAATTCGTCTGATGCTCCTTCTTCATTATATTACCACCACTGTTTATGGCTAGAACTAAGTATCTTCTTGCGTTTAGAAGCATTTTAAACTTTGCGTTAGACCTCTACACACTGTCAGTAAACATTTTTTTAAATTCCATACAGCAGTTTTTGAGTGATGCGCGCGCAAACATATAGACAAACATGCAAAAATTTTAAAAACCATTGATTTGACATATGTTGAATTTATCATTAATATCTACAGTGTGTAAATGCTACCACAGAGCTTCAAAGAGTAAAACATTTTTTCCTCACCACCCTAATGTCTACTATATACATTTCTACTATGCTAATCACTCATTATGTCGATTATTGTTCATCTGTCATGCATATAGTATAGTAGATACATATGTACATATATATGCGCAATCAATTCACTTACAGCACTAATTGTGTAAGTTGACTCATTTGCACAAAATATTATTTTTAAATTCTTCATGTACCCATATGCATTATTTATATAGAAATTAAAAGTACATAAATATGTATATATGTACATAAGCATAACATGTGTTGATACAAATTTAATTATGTAAACACAAGATATACATAGCCATTAAAAATTCGCAACATCAAAGTGAAATTAAATTATATTTAATGTTTATTCTATAATATAGGTCAAATGTACTTCATACATACGTTATCATTGCGCTTCAGAAAGCGACAGTTCTTGTGGATATGATATCACAAATGTGACCTTATTTGGTGTGTTAAATTTCTTTGGATATGACACAGTCTGAGGTAAATGTGGCTTCCTTTGATGTGATGCAACATACGATTTGAAAGTGCGTGTCATGATCGCATGATGTCATATGTAAGTCACGTGACTAATTTCATGTGACGTGCATTGTTTGCGTGATGTGATATGTAAATCGTGTGCTTAATTTCAAGTGATGTGATATGCAAGTCATGTGATAATTTTCGTGTGACTTGTTATGATTGCATGATGTGATATGTAAGTCATGTGATTAATTTCGTGTGACTTGTTATGATTGCATGATGTCATATGTAAGTCATGTGATTAATTTCGTGTGACGTGTTATGATTGCATGATGTGATATGTAAGTCATGTGATTAATTTCGTGTGACGTGTTATGATTGCATGATGTGATATGTAAGTCATTTGATTAATTTCGTGTGACTTGTTATGATTGCATGATGTGATATGTAAGTCATGTGATTAATTTCGTGTGACTTGTTATGATTGCATGATGTGATATGTGAGTCATGTGATTAATTTCGGGTGACGTGTTATGATTGCATGATGTGATATGTGAGTCATGTGATTAATTTCGGGTGACGTGTTATGATTGCATGATGTGATATGTGAGTCATGTGATTAATTTCGTGTGACTTGTTATGATTGCATGATGTGATATGTGAGTCGTGTGATTAATTTCGGGTGACGTGTTATGATTGCATGATGTGATATGTGCGTCATGTGATTAATTTCGGGTGACTGTGATGTGATATGTAAGTCACGAGATAGATTTAAAGTGATGTGTTATGACTGCATAATGTGATAAGTAAGTCATGTGATAATTTTCGTGTGACTTGTTATGATTGCATGATGTGATACATATATAAGTCATGTGATTAATTTCCTATGACGTGTTATAATTGCGCGATGTGATATGGCAAGCGTTTGACTAATTTTATGTCATGTGAGTAATTTCATGTGATATTCCCTTATAGATGTGATCTGTTGACGAAGGTGTTCTGTTCCGGCACCCATGCATGTCTATCCTAAATGGCATGGCATCTGTGAGTGAGTTGTTGTGATGTCTGGCAGTGTGTTGACTATCAAATATGATTACGACGTGATGTCATATCATCTCCGACGATGTAATACGATTTGATAAGAAGAAGTTTGAAGCAGCTCGAATTTACAAAATATCAGATGATTATTTGATTTTCTTTATGTTTGAAATGAAATGCACGAGCGTATACATACTAGATGGATTTACTAAAGATAATTCAAAAAAACTTCTGACATCACATCACCATATCTATTAATTCATTTTAAATTTAAAGAAAAATTTTATTAACACTTTGAGCCCCGCGTGCACCACCGGTGGACATTTATGTTTTTGCGAGTTGGGACAATGTGACCACCCGTGGACATTTGTGGATTTACATTATGGGACATCGTGACCACCCGTGGTCATACGTCGTGTTTCATTTACCGACGTTGTGATCACCGGTGGAAACGTTCTGCATACATTTTCCATTGAAATAAAATTAGTTCGGTCCCAGGAGGTTAACCTTTTTGACTTGGACTTTGTAATTTGGTCTGCCAAAGCCTAAAAAATAGTGAATTAAGTTTATTTTATATTTATTAAAAACAAGAAAAATACATTTGGTTTATCAAAAATAATTATCACAAAGTTACCCCAATTGTAAAAAATCAATAAAACTAAGTAAAAAAATTTCGGTCCCAGGATGTCAACTAATTCACAACCCTTGGTCAGCGCGCGGTCCCCCGGTGCAGAAAAAAAATGACCACCGGTGGACACGCGGGGCTCAAAGTGTTAAGATCTTGTTGCTTTATATGATAATCATTAACGTGCTTGAAGATATCTTACCCAAATTTCTGCGCATCTCGACTTGATTCCGCCTAAAATTATGCAACAGATTCGAACGCTACCAAGCAAAGTGATTCATGAATTGTACTGCCTTACCGACACCGAACGTTAAATTCGACCAATGAATAACGCAATCCAATTCACAGAAATTTATTTATTCGCCTTTTACAATTTCTACAAATAATACTAAAGTAGTTTATCGGAGTGTTGATTATCACGAGTTTGCTTTTTATTTTTGCACGAATTGCAGCAATTTGGAGTAATGGCACTATTTGATATTCTTATAAATCCAAGGCAACAATGAGGTGACTCTCGTATAAACGCCAGGATATTCGCCTTTGCCACAGCCAATGCCCCAAGAAACAATGCCAACTTGAGTGTAGCGTCCATGCTCGTTAACAATTAGAGGTCCACCAGAGTCGCCCTATGAAGGAGAGGAAGTTAAAATCAACAAAACAGGCTCCTAGTTACACCCTTAGCTCAGTGATATTTCTGAAATTCACTTACACTGCATGAATCCTTGGACGCCTGTCCGGCGCATACCATCGATTCAATAATGCCACCTGGCGCTGCACGTCCATATTTGCGCGCACAATCATGATTCGCCCAAATCGGTATCTCCACTTTCTGCAAAATTGATGGTTGTGGGCCATTCTCGCGCAAACTGCCCCAACCCGCTACCACGGCCTTTTTGCCATTGTAACTGCGCGTTTGTTGGCTGCTTGCACTGGGCAAACAAATCGGTTGAATTTCATAGCTAAATTTTATTGCCTCATTCAAAGTTAAGATCGCAATATCGTTGTGCTGCAAAAAAAAATATAAAAAAATTAAAATAAGTATGTATTTAACTTCACACTACTAATTCTATACTCACTAGTGTACTAAAATCAAATCCTTTGTGACGCACTAAACGCTTGATACGCCTGGTAACATGCTGCACCTCATAGTTGGTACGTATGTCGTAGTCACCGAGATGCGCTGTCAATGCCGCCACATCCCAAGAAGTCATTCTGGAAGAGGACGTACAGTAATTAGTTTGAAAGGGCTCCCAAACCCTACTCTTACTCACCTAGCGACACAATGCGCTGCCGTCAAAATATGATTTTTCGTTATCACGCTACCACCACAAAATTGTTTGCCCGACTTGAACAGCACCGCAATCCATGGGAATTCATTTGGACTCGCATTTGTGCCGCCCACAATGCGTTCCTGATCTGGCGCTGCAGGATTCTTAATGCCACATTGTGTTGGCAAGCCATGATTTGAAGAAGCGCCACTTGAGATGGGTGTTGTTGGACGACGTGTTGTTGTTGTTGTTGTTGGCGCCACAGTTGGACGATTAACCGGATAACTGGGGTAGCCCGGATAGGCGGGATAACCTGGGTAGCTGGGATAACTAGGATAACTTGCGCGCCGCGTGGTGCTCGTAGTAGCTGGATGCTCTGTAATAGAAGCTGGCCGTTTTGTTGTGGTGCGCGGTGTGGTAACAGTCGGTTTCGTAGTCCCCGCTGGATGTGTGGGATAGTGATGACTGGGCGGATGTGTGGGTAATGGTGGTGGCCAAACAGCAGTGGATGGTGGATGCGTTGGCAATGGTGGCGGCCATTGATTTATGCCAGTAAATTGACCACCAAACTGTCCGGGCCATTGATAAAGCAACTCATTGTAGTTGTTCACTGTACCGTTTGTGCGTGTTTGTATTGATGGTTCTTCTTCTTCATCTTCTTTGATAGGATCGTAGACAACATCGTCTTCGGCTTGTGTTTCCGGCTTTGCGCTAGTTGGCATGCGTTCGTATGTTGGATCTACCAAAGGATCAACTTCTGTTGGATGATCTAATTCGATAATATCTTCTTCATCTTTTTCCTCTTCCTCTTCAGTGTCAGTGTTTGCCGGCACATGCGTTTCTGTTGGTGGTGTTGCTATTGGTTTTACACCTCCAGGATAGTTGAAGGATGTTGGAAGTTGGCCAGCTAACCCTAAACCCTGCTCTGCATATGTGCCCGTACAACAAATGCCAGTGTTTGCACGTCCAAACTGATTGTAGAAGCTGCATGTTTCTTGTCCCACTGCCTGTGGCATACGCGGCCACTGTCTCAGCATTAGAAAATTCAATTGACGACGTGAACGATAAAGCTGCTGACAGCTCGTGAAACGCAAGCATAGCCCAGGCTGACCTCGTGAGGTAATACATTTACTGCCCTCAGTGCCGAAATTTGTGAGCAGCAAGAGTGAGGGATCGTAGTATAGTTGGCGTCGATGGCGTGCTTGATTGTCATTTAATCGTGTTGGTTGAGTTTTTGGCAGTGCGAACTCTTCGGGTGCTGGAAAGAAAATACAAAACAGAATTGAATATTTACTAAAACTTAGACCCGTTAAATTAATGAAATGATTTTTTAATTGGTAATGAGTATTTTAATTGTTTTCAAGAAAAGGCAATTATAAATTGATTACGATAAAAAAAATCATTCAAATCATGATTTTCCCGATTATCAAAAAAGAAAAGAAAAAAATTAAATAAAAAATAATCAAAAAAAAATTAAATATAATCAGAAAAAATGAAAATAATAAGAAAAAATTTTTTTAAAAATCGGATGTAATAAATAAAAACTAAACATAATTAAAAAGAGATCAAAAAATAATCAAAGAATTCAAAAATTATTAAAAATAATATAAAGTAATCAAAAAAATCAGAAAAAATATATTGAAAAAAATCTCAAATAATCATAAAAACCCAAAAATAATCAAAAAAAAATTATCGAAAAGAAATAAAAAAGTAATCAAAGAATTTAAAAATAATTTAAAATATAAAGTAATCAAAAAAAATAGAAAATAATCAAAAAATACATAAAAAAAATCTGAAATAATCATAAAAACCCAAAAATAATCAAAAAAAAAATAATAATCGAAAAGAAATAAAAAAGTAATCAAGGAATTCAAAAATAATTAAAAATATAAAGTAATAAAAAAAAATCGAAAATAATCAGAAAAAATATAAAAAAAATCTGAAATAATCAAAAAAAACCAAAAATAATCAAAAACAATAATCGAAAAGAAATCAAAAAATCATCAAAGAATTCAAAAATAATTATAAATAATATATGTATGTACAATTTTTTTGATTACTTTTAATAATCATGATTTTTTTATTCTTTTTAATTATTTGTGAAATAATCATTAAAAATGTAATGTAATGGTAATCAATCATTGAAAGAATTATCAGGAAAATAATCAATAAAACTGGTAATCAATACGATTAGTTATCATTATTTAACAGGAAAGTCTTTAAAAACTCACAAAAAAATTATGGAAAAGCTGACAAGCACACAATGACCTTATTTATAGATTCTAAAAGACGCCCTTATTCAGATTATAACGGGCATTTTTGTTACTGAAAATCGTTATAGTCGGCAAGGCAGGCAGTGCATGCAACCTAGATTATGTCTAGATCGCATAGTAGCAATGTCAAAATTGAGATTATATGGTCGATTTCGAACGTAACCTGTTATTTGGACCTGGAAGATGCAAGAAGTGCAAATGCCGGCAATGCAGCTCACACAACTACGATTCTGGTTTATGGAAAATTTGTCAAAGAGGAAAAATGTGCAAAAGAGAATAAACCACTAACCAATAATGTATAATCTATTTGACATATGGATAAGGCAGTGTCATGCCGGCTAGGAAAATACTGCTGCTACGATAATAGCGACGACCTATAAGTATGAATACAATGGATAGTATAGAACGGAATAAAAAACTAAACTGACACACATCGAACCATAAATATCTGAACAAATAATTAAAAACTTTTAGCTTACAATATTGATATAATAACACTTCTTTCCAAATATTGCTTGATAGTCGAACCAACAAAAAATCAGACTAACCCAAAAACTCGCCTAAAAGCAATTTTTTCTTATTTTGAGTTCTGATTTTCGTTTGAATTATAGCTCATTTATAACAACTGCTCCATGTTTCATGATTAAGATAATGCAAAAAGACTGTAATGAACCAAAACAAATCGTAAATCGTTCAAGAAATTAAAAATATTATACGTAAGGCGAGAGAGAAATTTTTAATATACATGAATATTCTTGTTTTCTAGGTCACAAAGGAAATAAATTCTGCTGTTGACATTTTAAAGAGTTCTCCTTTAGAATAAATAAAATGGAACTTGAACGCTTACATTCCAAGGTGTTTGCCTTATGACAGAATAGAAGTGTAATGATATGTAGTATATATGCATTAGACTGGTCAAAGATTTAAGAAAAAATTTAATTTTATTCAAAGACTTTTGTAGGATGTACTCCACAAAAAAAACAAAATGTAATTAAGGCTGGCGTATGAAAGAAAAAGTGAAAAATAGATTCTAGAAAGATGGAATGGTCTAATTAAAAATATAATATAAAATTAAATATGTATGTTTCAACATAACCTGCAATAATTTTTTTTTTTTTTTCAATATTTATTCATATTATTATTTGCTCAATAGCTGTTTACTCTGCAAAAAAGTAGTTCTACTGTCTTTAAACATCATATCCATAAAAAAATAAGCGGATCTGGTAACTCCTAGCAATAGTCGACCCCAACCTCAAAAAATTAAAAACTACACGTTTTTTTTTTTTTGGCTAATTCCGAACTTCGACCTATTAGTTACATGAGCAGCAGTTTAACTTTCACATACATAATGCCTGTCAAAACTATGTCATATGCTTAACCATATCTATTATCATCGATCATGTTCGATTATTATTGTGTCTTAACCTAGAAAAGATTTTGAATTACATTAAAAGAAAGAAATTTTAACAAAATTTCACAATTAATAATTCACTGAATCAAAATGCATCGAAAACGAAAAATAAAGTTACTAAATTTGTTATATCCCAAATAAATAAGTTAGTAGTGTGGGGTTTCTTATGGCACCATTAATCAATTACATTGATGTCGATAAAGTTTTTTGGATCAGCCGTTTATAAGGCTGTGGCTATGTTAGCATTAACTGAGCTTTGAAATCTGACAGCGGATTTGGATTCAGCTTTCTCTACGCGTTAAGTATCTATTTTTTGATTTTTCAATGTTAATTTTGGGTTTGTAAACAAATTCCCAAAATAAAAAACTTTAAATCAGATAAAGATTCTAATTTTTAAAACGGGATAACTCGGTAATGATCCGTCTGACCAAAACATATCTTTGTACTCTTTTTTTTAGGGAAAATTAATTTTAAATAAAAAGTTTAGTCAGTGCTAAGAACCGAACTAGAAATTAGTATAAAGGTCAAAAAATTGTACGTGCCTTTGTCAGAGAAAAAATATTATAATTCTGTGTCAGTCTAATGTTCCTTTAAGTAAGACAAGAGGTTACATAAAAGAACCCACACAAAACGTAGCAAAAACAAACAGAAGCGTGACAACACTTTAATTGGCCAGGTTTACGACTTTTCGACTAGACTATTGTGGGGTTGTTTTGCGTAACGAATTTATTAAAATAATGGTAAATAATAAAAAATTCTGTTGTTGTTGTTGATCATAATAAGCTGAAATAGTTGTCATAAATTTAACACCTACATCGCAAGCGCATATCTTTGAAGTCAAAGTGTGAAAAGAGTTAAAAAATAATGAGAACAGCGTGTGCGAAAAATAGCTAAAAGCTTTTAGTGGTCTGAAAGAAGGATGAGCTGTACAAGCAACCTCGATTGTGTTGAAGAAATCAGTTACAGAATGACTTCAGCTCCCTTAGTGTTTCCAATTATCATCAATAGCATCAATTATCGCTAAAGAGGGAATGGCCTAAACATTTAGACGCCAAAAAAATAGTATGATGATGGCAAGATTATTTTTTTTGGCACACCCTATCAGTTGCATGCACAGTGAGTGCCACACAAAATGGCCCACTTAGTTATTGTCGAAATGAAATTCAACTGTTAATTTCGTATAGAAAGATGAATCTTTTTGTCATAGCTAATTTTGAAACCAGTGCTGCCAAGTTGATGGAAAAATTCGAAAAATTCTTTGAACGTTCAAAAAAAACGGTTTTTGAAATTAAAGCAAGAATTTCAATATAATTTCCGAGTATGCAGTTTTGTAGCACATTAATTTCTGGTCTCATAAAGTGCAAGTCTCGAGGCTCTTAAAAATTTAGTTGATTTTTGGGAATTTTTTATTTTAAATAGTGTTTGATATTTTGTTGCATAAGAGATTGTCATCTGAATTTTTTACAGTCATAAAACTTGCACTTTGTCAGACTAGAATTTAACAGGCTACAAAACTGCATATTCAGAAATCATATTAAAAATACTAAAAATAAATATCTCAAATTTGGAAATTCTAAACTATTTTTTTTTTAATTTTCCAAAAAAAATTTTAAATTTTTTCATGAGTTTAGAAACACTTATTCAAAAGATTTCTATGACAGAAAAATCTATATATGCATATGAAATTAACAAATGAATTTTAGTTGAAAAAATTTTCGAAATATATTAGAGTGGGCACTCACTGTATATGAGCAACTTGTGGATGGAGTTTCCAAAATAATTTGCTACATTTCTTTTAACAAACATTCACATTCAGGAGAGATAACTAGAACTATTAAATAAATATACACTTTCATACTTTAATAAATTCATAATGCATTGTAAATTGTATTGTTTAGCTAATTTCTTGTTATTTATCAGCTTACTAGAGCACGCTAAGATCGTTGAACCCAATCATCATCTATATACAAATATTCACTTAAGTCGAACGTGCAATGTATTCATAATACCTAAAACGTGACTTTGTTATGTGGAAAGAATTTTTAAAAAATTATAACCAAATAATGGTAATATGATTGTTATGACCAGTTTTGTATACATAAAAAATGTTAAATGGACGTATGCAGAATTAAAAAACTTAATTTGTGATGAGTGAGTATTATTCATAAATTTTGTTTTTGTACCTTGCACTATACACAATTGGATGGCCAAAATGTCTCAGTACTTATTGCTAGTGAAAAGAAGATGGGGGATTCAATGAAGAAAGTAGAGTCTTAATACTAAATAATCCAATTTTTTTCGTTCAAACTATGTAAAGTAGACCATATCCCTCACAAAAAAATAATGTCCACTACTCCACTGTCAATTGTAGAAAAAAAAAACAAGTAAGGAGAGGGGTGTCTTCGGTTGTTAATTTAAAGGTAAATAGCCTGGAACACATTTATCGAAACTATCGATTGTATGGGAGCTATATATTATGTTGGTCCGATTTAGTTGATTTTCCCTACACATAATACCTACACATATAATAAGTACCTAACATACAAAATCTTACGTTCCTTACTTTTTAACTGCAAGAGTTATACCCAAAAATCGGTTTATCGGAACAATCGATTGCATGGGAGCTAATTGTTATGTTGTTCCGATTTGATTGATTTTCACTACACATATTAAATATATAATAGGGACGAAACTTGCAAAATCTTAAGTTCCCAACTTCTAAACTTCAAAATGTATAGCCCAAAAACCATTTATCGAAACTATCGATTGCATGGGAGCTATTTGGTATGTTGTTCCGATTTGATTGATTTTCACTACACACTATAATAGGGACCAAACTTGCAAAATCTTAAGTTCCCAAGATCAAAATTTATAGCCCAAAATCCATTTATCGAAACTATCGATTGTATGGGAGCTATATGTTGTGTTGTTCCGATCTAGCTGATTCCGACAAATGATAAATATAATACAAAATGACGACCTCATACCAAATTTTATCGATATATCTTAAACTGAGAGACTGGTTTGCGTTTAAACAGACAGGCCCACGGACGGACATGGCTAAATCAACTCACCTTATCGTCCTAATCATTTCGATATACTTATTGGTGGCTCTACCTCTTCTTCTTCTCATATTAACATACATCAGACTAAAGTTGTTATACCATTTCATATTCATGAATGGTATAAAAATAAACAAAAATTTAATTTTCAGTTTCAAGGTGTTGCATAAATCGGCCGCCCGTAATCGGAACCCAATTAAAACAACTACAAACATAATACGAATACACAAGAATGTTGACAAGATTTATGATTATCACACTTTGGCTGTTAATAGTGGATTCACCACATTTTAGAGCATCTTGATTACAACGTCAATCGGTATCTTAAGCCACTTACCTACTCTGGCACATATTTGCGTATGTATGTGTGTATGTCTACAGCTGCGTATGTAAATTATCATTGATTAAAGTCGTGCCGGTCCAACACGTCGGCACGTTCCAGACCGGCTTAATTCAACTAATTTTATTTTTTATTAATCATTCAAAGGCAACAAACAAAAATGTGCAGCATCCACTTTTTTTGTTTGTGACACAGCACGCAGCCGCCTTATTACCTCATAAAAGTT
This sequence comes from Sphenella marginata, assembly GCA_951509765.1. Taxonomy (NCBI): domain Eukaryota; kingdom Metazoa; phylum Arthropoda; class Insecta; order Diptera; family Tephritidae; genus Sphenella; species Sphenella marginata. The sequence continues at coordinate 99,003,900 of OX608080.1, read as the reverse complement.
GTTTTTTGATTCATTCATTGAAAACTTTAATCCTCTCAATTATAAGCCATTTAGTCGTTTATGTAAATGCGCTAATTAAATTAAGTCTAACTTGTAAGTGTGTAGGAATGCAGTTGCTCTCTTTGTCTCTAACTCTCAATAGGGAAATATTTTTTTCTTTCTACCTATCACACCATTTCTCTCTTCTCTCTCCGGCATTATGTTCCTTGTGTCTTTCTCACTTTGTCATTTTTCCCAATTATTATTGTTGTTGTTGCTGTGAGGGGTATACATCGGGCTCCTTTATGTGTCATCCACACTGAATTTACTGTTTAGAAGTTTTCCTCCTTCACCTTCTCTAACTGCATTTTGATGCTTATCTTTCAGTATTTTCCTCTCTCCCTGAACTTGTTTGCTGTTTAGCTCTTCTTATCTTTTACTCTTCCTCTCAGCATTTCTCCTTTATAACATTATTTTCTTGGTTCCTTTTAGATTTCCTCTACAAGTCACATTTATCCTCATTCCTCTTTGACCCCCTCTTTTTCTCTCACTAGTTATTCCTTCAAATAAAAATCATAATCCACCTATTTTTCCTAAGTCCGAGATGGGTGCCCTCTTTCTTTGCCAACAAATTTGGCTGTCGGTAGAAAGACCCTCTTGGCCATAACGCCTTCATCCATGATTGTTCAACATTAAACACGGTGAGTTTCTGCTAAGGATCTTTCTACAAGGTTGACAACTTTAAAAAAAAAATCAAAAAAAAGTGAGATATGCTAATATGGAGTTAGTATACAAGGTTGCCACCTAATTCTATAACATTAATCCATTTATACTTCGACCCATTTTGCATGTCGTATTTTAAGCCAAATATTTCCTCCAAAAGTTGCCACCTTATCCTATTATACTTATTAGTTTAGATATCCGCTGTAATCTCGAAAGCATTCTTACAGGGCTGCCACCTAATAAATTTGTTCAATGACAGGATATATGACAATGTGGGTAACCCACGATAGGTCGCTCAGGAGGCATTTCTACAAAAATATTTCTATGAAGAGTCAGCAGTAAGGTTGCCACCCAGTGCTATTATCTTCGTTGTTTTTCATACTCTACTTTGAATTCGGGTAAGTGGTTGTGTGTGTCGATTCTCTTATCATGATTATAAACTTAGCAGGTCTGAAGTCTGCTCTTATGGCCTTGTCAAAGAGAATCACCTTATGGGGAATATCAAACGGACTTAAACCAGTTCAATTAGCGAGTTTTGGGGGAGGGGTCCTTTTTTTAAACAAATCCATTCGACGAAAAGAGCTTTATTCAGCAAGTTACAGTTTTTTTCTCTAAAAATATTTTTTTTTTGTTCAACTCAAATGACAAATAAATGGTTCAGTGACCTTTGCATACTTGCGAAAAATGTTATTCATAAATAAAAATTACTTGTCCAATCAATCATTCGATCGATTTGCCAAATCTCACGAAAGCTTTTAATGCGATTACTTTGACATGGTTGGGTGACAAGTGCGCAAAATTTTGAACGAGTTATTTATTTAAGAACAATTACTTTTCAAGAAATACAAATTCAAAGACAATTCAAAGGCTTGTTCCAGCTCAAAATCAGTTTTGAGGAATACACGACGCTCAATAATCCAATTCGAAGTCGTGTAGTGGGACAAAAGAAAAGACAACACGTGGGGTTTTTTAATTTTTTTTTTGTTATTTATTTTTTTTTTTTCTAAAAAGTCGTGTCGTATTTTCATCAGCTCTATTCTAACATTCTCCCCTATTTCCTTCTTTCCTTTTATTCAGTTTCTACACGATTTTATACTTTTTATTTAAATTTCGTTTGTTGTAATTCGTGCTGAAAGCTTTCTTGTAAATAATTCTACTCACATCAAGAATTGTTGCAATTGAATCAATTACTTTCTATTATCGAAGGTCACTTGAAATTTATTTATTCTATTTTACATACATACATATATATTTACTTATTGATTTTCGTATTTTGTCAACGTTCAATGAAATAAGTGAAAAACATTCACAAAATTGCTGTGACAAGACTATTAATGGCCAAATGCTCCTAGCTGAGTAATCACGTCGCATTATGACAGACTGAAGTCAATGAACTATGACTGCTTGTGGGTTACTTATATTTCACTGACTCAAAAGATCGTGCGATTGATCTCTAAAGAGAGTTATCCGGGATCAATAACAGTGGGCTCCTGTTAAAGACGTAGTTCGAATAAGTCGATTTTAATTTTTGTAGCCTACTTTTAGGTGTTAAAAGTAAACTTGTGCGACCGTATTCATAGAAAAGCAAAGGAAATTTAATTTCAGTACCTAAAAGTGGGCTACAGAAATTAAAATCGACTTTGTCTAACTACTTAATCTTTTCATAGGACATGCTCAAATAAATCACTCCAACCTATACAAAGAAATCTAAACTGAGTGAACATATCGCCAACTTCAAAGGAGTATTAGGCGCAATTTCAAAGAGTTTTGACTGTCGCCGAAAAAGAGATCCGCCACACCACATCAACCAAGGAACAAAGAAAACAGTGGATTTCGTGAGGTGACGTACCCCAAACAAGGACGAAGTGGGTCTGCCGGCCAACATGGCCACGATCACAGTTTTTTTGGAAACACGAAATTTCATTCACATCGACGACAGGAATAGGATGAAAGATTAACCGGAGAATATTATTTTGAGCTTTTATATTGATTTGAAAAAAACTCGACAAAGCAAAGTAAATCAAGAGCATTTGTTAGTCAGTATGTCAAAAGTTTATAAATTCTGCTAGAATTTTTTTAGAAGCGGTGTAAACATTTTACAACCACTGTTTTTTCGAAAAAAATCAAGGAGCTTTCAAATTGTCTGAATAGGGTATGGTATCGTCTCCTTTTGACATTCATTGCTTTCAAAACTTCATTTTGCTATGATTTTCAAACTGTGATACATTTTAAACCACTGGTTTTTTGCGAAAAAAATAATGGAACTTTCAAACTGTTTCAGTGACATATGGAATCGTCTCGTTTTGGCATTCATTGCTTTCAAAACTTCATTTTTCTATGATTGTCAAACTGCGAAAAAATTTTAAACCACTGGTTTTATGCGAAAAAAATAATGAAACTTTCAAACTGTTTCAGTTACATATGGAATGAATTTCATTGCTTTCAAAACTTCATTTTGCTATGATTTTCAAACTGCGAAACATTTCAAAACCACTGCTTTTTTTGGAAAAAAAATCAAATTTTCTCACTAGCATATAGAATCGTCTGATTTTGAAATTCATTGCTTTCAAAACTTCACTTTGCTATGATTTTCAAACTACTAAAAATTTTAAAACCACTGCTTTTTTGGCAAAAAATCACATTTCAAACTGACTCAATAGCGAATAGAATCATCTTCTTTTGATATTCATTGCTTTCAAAACTTTATTTTACTACGATTTTCAAACTGCGAAAAATTTTACAACCACTGGTTTTTTGCGAAAAAAAATCACGGAGCTTTTAAACTGTTTCAAACATATGGAATCGTCTCCTTTTGACATTCCTTGCTTTCAAAACTTAATTTTGCTATAGTTTTCAAACTGCAAAAATTTGAGTAAGTATCATTGCTAATTCAAAAAAATTATTTTAAATTGATATAACTATTGCAAAACTTTCCGATCCAGGATTTTAGGAAAAATTTTTTAATGAAATCTCGATGACATATTTGATCCTGATATATAGCTGCTATCCAAGAAAAGGGTATACAAACAGCTGGTGATAGCAAATTTCCATGAGATTGCTTCCCAGGTTCTTAGCTTAATTCCCACCACAAAACGCTGGCTTATTTTCGAACTCACCTTCAATTACTTCCGTATCGTCACCATCATTTTCAGCTAAGCTTATGGGCAGTGTTTCATTTCCTTCCAACCGCACAGCTTCCAAGTCCGCGGGTAATAATTTCACTTGCGCAATGCTGGTATTAAATTCAATGCATAAAATGGCATGCCACAGCGTACAAAATAACAATAAAATTTTTGAAATTCTACGCATTTTTCTAAAATCACAAAACTGTTCATACGTGGCAGAATTCCAAAGGAAGTGTGACAAAATGAAAATAATATCCAATAAAAAAAAACGTGGCGGTGTATGTGAAATATTGCTTAGTTTGCTTTGACGAAACAAATTTTTTGGAAATTTTCAAATTTTCACTGAAGAGTTGAATTCAAAAATCGGTTTTAAATTGATCACAATTTCATTTTAAAAAATTGTATATTTTTAAATTGTATCCTTCACTCACTATCACTTATGCTCAACTTTTACCGCGTTCAAAAAATTCTCGTTGCTTTTGTCAACCACTTACGTTGAACGTACGTTTTGGTCTGAACCAAAAATTCTCTGCCGCACATTTGTCAACAGTTATGTGCGTTGAGTACGCTTAAGAATGGTATGAATTCAATGCTGACTACAACAACAATGAAAGCAACAAACAACAAACAACGTGAAAACGCCGGTAATACAAGCTTGAGTACAACCACCACACAAACACTAAATACCATAAATATTGAACTTATTGGTAATGTTCATTTAAACAAATTGCCTTAGGCACATTAAATATGTATATTGACAGCAGCACATTGGCATTTATATTTCACGCTAAATGAGATTGAACATTTCAGCTTAGATTGACACAAAGAATTATGGCAAAATCATTATCACCAGCGCAAGCAGTACCTGAAGAAAGCAAAATTGTGTAGGATTTTGGTGCTTTTGTTTGTTTGGACTAGTTTTGTTGTTGTTGTTTTTTTGTACATATTTTTTTTTTGTCTAATTTTTTTATTTATTTATTTTTTTTTTATTCAATCGTATTTGCCAGAAAAACTTTCTTCTTTTGTGCTTATTGGTTTAGTTTTTTAATTTTTTATTTCCTTTTTTTCCACTAAAATTTTAAATTTTATTACCACCAATTGAATTCATGTTTTAATTGGCACTCTTCGAATTGTAGCTTACAGCTTTAAATCACACTCAATCTTCTACCAAATTATACGCGCCAGTCTTCATTTCTTCCATCCATTCCGTTACGCTTTAACTAGCCAACTGAATTCTTTATTTTGTCATTCTTTTCGAATTGCAATGAATTCAAAATAGTCAACCAAGCTGACAAAAAACCATAGACTTAAAAACAATAACAAAATAACAAAATCCTATCAACACAAACATAGTCGTCAGTGTTCATCGCACTTTGGTGTGTGGGCTACTAGCAATTGGCGCCCAATATTTTTTCACACTTCATTCACTGAGTTGTACTTCCAGCTCTTTTTTCTATTCTGATTACTTTCATTTTGCTTGTGAAGCTAGTAATACTCGCTCTTAACAAACTTCAACTTTTTTTGATTTTTTGTTTTATTTTATTTATTTTATTGACGTAATTTATGCATGCTATTTGCATTTTATAGCATTGCTCTTTTGTCTGTCTGACATATCTATTAGCGCGCTTTTACTACAAAACACAAACATACATACACACATATACATACATACATATTCGATTTCTTATTCTTTCTTTTCTTACCTTTTTTTGTAGTAAATTCAATGTCTGTTGATCATTTTGGGTTCTTCCTAAGCAGTGCTTACCACTAGTTCAATTGAACGAAAGACTTAGGAAACGAACTTGATTAAGCATAGAGTGCTGCTTGAGCGGCCTATTGAAGCTTTACATAAAATTTTACAAGACCAATGCAAAAAAAAATTTTTACAACTAAAGAAGGTGTTTCTTCAATAACGCAGAATTTTAAATTCATAACTTGGACATCTAGTAAGTACGAGTGGCCTGGTTTCGATGCTAACTCCTCAAACGTATATACTCTAAAGCTATTGAGCTGAATGTTTTCTGCTTCTAAAGAACTATTTGAATGAAATAGAATCATCTTACCTGATTTATTCATCTTAAATGTGTTGAGAATCCAATGAAAAGAGTAGAATCGATTATAATTACTGCCAACTAGAGAAATAGATAGAAGGTAAGCAATTGTTGGTAAAAGTCATTCAAAAAAATAAACTGCAACAGTATATCAAAACTGAAAGGGTCTAGTAAAATATGTAGAAAGTCCTTAAAATCATAATAAGTACCCCGAAACAAAAAACCGATAAAAATCGATAAATATAATATTGATAATAAAAGTATATACCGCAATATACTTTTTCAGAGTTAATATTTCACTGATCATTTCAAGTGATGGATTTACGTTTATGCAGAATAGCAAATGGGTCAAGAAAGATTAATCACCAAGATATTTTCTTCAACATTTCGATAAAATATGAAAGAATCGATTAAAACCGATAAAAACTAAATAAGTCGATAACGATTATAAAATATTTTATAAAAATTTACGCAATCCTTTTGAAATCGCCATAAGCGATAGACGTTAAAAATTCTGGATAATCGAAATTTATCGATTACTGTCATCGAGTACTGCCAAAATAGAAATGCTAAAGAAGCTATATAAGTGGAATGATACGTAAATCGACAAATAATCAGTGCACAGCAATAATCGATAGATAAATACATTTCGATAAAATATGACAAGAATTCAAACAAAATACTTTAATCGATTAAATCGAATAAAAACTAGATAAGTCGATAACAATTAAAAATCTTTCATAAACGTTTTTGCAAAACTCAAGTAATCGCCATAAACGATAAGCGATAAAAATTAATGATAATAGAAATTTATCGATTACTGTCATCGAGTATTGTCAAAATAAAAATGCTTAAGAAATTCTGAAGATGGAATTATACGTGAATGGACGAAATAACCCGATAATAATCATGGCAAATCAAAAATCGATAAATTCAATAATATAACAATAGACTTTTTTAAATTAATTTAATATTTTGCAATAAATACGTTCATAAAGTTTAAGGTTTTTAAAATCCAAAAAAAAGTTTTATATTCAAAAAATCTCTAGGAACTTTAATTATCTGCATGTATAACTATGAGGGTAACTTGTCCACAACAAGCCTTTCAAAAATTTTTAAAAATCTTTAAAACTCATATTCATTTTATTTTTCATTAATCAATCAATTGATGTTGATAATTGTCAACTTCACTGCCCTCAATCAGCGCTTAGTGACTCAACGCTGAAATATCTGGCTTAACTTCTATGTCATTAAAGTGAATGAGCTGAATTCCTTTCTCATTGACCACCAACAAAAACAATGATATATTTTCAGGTAACAGTAAAGGAAGTAACAATGAAATGTATCATTCTGCGAAAACTTTAATCAAGCAGTACATTTGTGAAATGAACCCGAGCTTTTTTAAGTGCAAAGAATCCTTGAATAATCATCGTTGGCTTTCAAAGTCATTTGTTCATTGTTTATTGTGCCAAATATTCGGTGTGCAGAATTGCTTATTTTTTTTTTTTTTTTTGAACTCTGCATTTGTGTATTGGGTCTCATGTTCAATAATAATTATAATTAATGATAAACGAAAAGCAAACAAATTTTAAGCATTTTAGTTTTGGTTTGTATTGTACTCTGGAAATTTTATGTTTTCTACTTACTTTCTTTTTTCTTGAGATAAATTTCTTTCATTGGTTTGGCTAGATTTACTGCCCTCATTTACGGTAATTTTGTGCAAATATTATTTCTATTTCCGTAAAAAAATTTTTTATTTAAACCGACCACTTTTTTCTTTTTATTAACACAGAAAACAGAAAGTTGTTTGTTTGAAATAATCTTTTGAAACTAGTTTGCATGAGTAGAATAAATATGATTGAAACGAATTGGCCAAGCGGCACTCGATATCTTCAGTGAAAGCGTCATAAAAAGCTCCAAGAGGAGACTTTTCAAATTGGACTTTTTTTTGCTAAGTGAGAGACTTTAATATTTGTGACTCTTTATCAAAAAAACCCCAAAAAAAACAAAAAAAAACCCAAAGAAAAACCTTTTAACAATGCAATTTTGTTTTTAAAAAATCGTTCTTCCACTAATTACTTTTTATTCTAAATCTAATTTTATAACTTTTTTTGTATTAAAACTACTAAAATAACTTATTTAATTGTCACGTGTCTATATATTTATTGAAAATCGTCAAATCTTTACTTATAGTATATTCTCACGTGTTTATATACGCTCATCTTGCTTTCAATACAACGAGCGCCTGAAAGTATGCCACCCATTCTTCTCCTCACTTAAAGCGCGCACTACAGTGGCTTCAAAACAGTGTTATGACAACGGCTGCCACTTCGGCCCACTTTTTACAAATTTGATAGATTTGAACTGTTGGGAACATAATTGTGCCTATCAATGTGGGAATAAGAGATGCAGAAATTGCAGGATTGTTTCCTTACTGCCCCCCTAACCAATATCAAAAAAAAATGTTTATTAGATCCATAAAATAAGAAATATAGGTTAGCTTATATCTATATTTTTTTAGAAACATATTTCACTTTTAAAATATGTCTCTGTGTTCAAAAAAAAAATATCGTAAAGGAAATGCGAAAGCAAGGAGAAAATTTATAGAAGAAAGAAGAAAGGAGATCACAAATTTTTATTTTTTTTCTTGGGGATGCAATTTCTTTTATATGATAAAAAAAAGCACATTATCTTGTCGGAAAAAAATTACCAAAAATTTTATTACACTAAAATTTAATGACCAAGATGATTGCATACTCCGAGAAATTCTGAAAATTCTATGCAAACAAATTTTTAATTATGAAAAAAATTTTTTTTAAATTTTCTCTAGTTTTGCGTACATTATTGAAACAAGATGTATATTTGCTGTATTAGACATGGACACACATTCCTAAAAAGGCTTTGTTGAAATATTTTTTCAAAGACAAAATTAGTGAAAATCGCAGAAAACGACTGTGCCAATACTTATGTGTGGCCCTGTATATATCTTGAAATTATTTCAAATCTTTTCTAACATTGGAAATATCTGGTGCACTTTTCCTCCTTTTGGCGATTTTGTACAAAACTTTTGGTACACAATTTTTGGTTGATGTGGCAGCGTTGTTGATGTTGAATGTCTTTCAACTAGTTGCCAGCTGGCTAAATTTTTCCCAAAAGTTGTGCTTTTTGTTTTTAGTCTCTATTCTTTTTTAATTCAAACTTTTACTTATGAAAAGAAATAAAATTTAAAACTTTTTAGTAATAATTTTTAACTGCATAAACTAAAAAAAAATTTCATTCAAACCAAGTGTGATAAAAGTTGAAGAAATAATCATTACTTATACCAACCAGCTGATTGGGTTCAATAATTTTTTTTTGTTTTTTTTTTTTCATTTTTTAATCATTTTTTATTTTAATTAAATATGAGACAAAATTTCAACTTAAATGCTACATTAAAATCAATGAACTTAAATATTCTAAAATACCAAGGTACATTAGTGCATGTTTTGCCATACAAAAATAATTTAATAAATATGGATATGCGTTGATTTCGAAAAAGTAGCGCCTTACGTAAAAAAATACTAACAGTTTTATTTTTTTATTGAATATTGTTTTGTTAATTAATGTTATGAAATGTATTTTACGTTTTATGAAATTTCAGTGATTACTCTAGCAAAAGTTTATCAATAGGAACATTCGCAAAGAATTGATTGATATGCGTCACAAATATGGGTGCCCATTGTTCACGCGTAGCCGGTATGCCCACACGCACAATTTCGGGTAGATTCTCATTTACCAAATTCAAAATCATGGTGTCTGCAAGAAAGTGAAGAAATTTAAAAAAATAAGAAAAATTTGTATAAGTCTTCCAGTACTCACTCAAATTACGATCACTGAAAATACCATTTGCCAGCACGCGTGCATCACCCACTGCTACATTGGCATTCAAACGTTGCAACTTTAAACGACGTCCCGCTTCAGTGGTTTCCAAAATGCCGTCAGTTAATATGGTAGCGCGTATATTGTCTGTAGAAACAAATGGTAAGAAAGAATAATTTTGAAATAATTTAAAATCTACGCAAGCTACTAACCGATTGTTATATTGAAGGGTCCCTTTGGCACCAAACGTAAACCACCCAACTTCACATCGGCTTTGAATTGTCCATTGGCTTTTATGCTCGGTATTTCAATGCCCACTTTGACAATGAAACCATTTTCAGTGAAATTTGACAAGAATGTGTTTGCCTTCAATGCACTTATGCCATTTATAAACATATTCTTAATGAGTAGACCACCTTGTACGCCATCATTGTTGTAACGAAATATGCCACGACGATAGAAATATGGATCAATGGCGGACATGCCATATTGGGGCAGAGCAGCCTGTTTAAGTGTAATAAAAAATAGAAAAGAAATTAAAAAAATAACAAAAAAAATTTACGAAAATTTTGGGAAGAATATAAAAATTAATAATTTTGTGAACTAGCAGACTATGCACGGAGGATTCGGGGTCCAAACCCTCCCCCTTTCGAAATCCAAAAATTTTTATTTTTCAAGAACTGAAGATAAAAGTTATCTCGGATATTTCATAAAAAATATTTGAACCTGCACCCCTGTCAAAAATTCTAGTTCCGCCACTGTTGAACAGTTATACTTACCTTGAGCTGTGGCACGATTTGTGTAAATAAGTTGCGTATACATTCATTTTTGTTGGCATCATTTAGGTCACAAGGCGCAACCGCAAAGTCAGCATTCGCAGCGGTGGCCGGACTTTCGTTGGAAGGTGCTGTAAAATAACCAAAAAATAGAAGGGGTTAATGTCAGTTTGAAACAGGCGTAATTAAATATTTTACTAAATAAATATTTGGTGGCAGGTTACAAGTTCAATGGTAACAACGTCAATTGGCGCTATTTCTCTTTTCGAAATGGAAATAATGTGAATTGGCATTATTTCCCAATTGACATTATTTCCCTAAAATAAATATAAATATTATTAGTTACTAAAATACATTTTAGAATATTATTTGAACTTAATATATTCAATAATTTGATTTTCAAAATTATTTAAAAAAAAAGGCGCAGTCGAAAATTGGGATATGAATTAGAAAATAACGGCCTTATTTCCTTTTTGAAAATAAAAATAACATCAATTGACGTTAAAGCACTCTAATTCCCTTTTCGACACGGTCTAATGTATGTAATAGCCATGTTGACTCATCGTTTGTGAACTAATACTTAGTTAGTCAATGAGTCGTTACGCTTTTGCTTCGTAAAGTTCTCCTTGGATACTCATGGTCTACTGCAATTCAAGTACAAAAACAACAACTAAAAGCGCCGTTACACATTTGCAATCAAAGCAAATGCTGTCTGTGTGTGGTCTTGCATTTGTAATGGTTACTGATCAACAAATGAACCAATCGCTTTTAGTTGTTACAAAATATATTTTGTAATACTCGTAATGTGGCATGATTTTGTTAGAAGAGCTAACTAATGAACATTTATGCATTGAAAATAATAAAACAATTTTATGAACAACGAATAGAATGGCGCGATTTTACAAAATTTTTCCAAGTTGATGGTTTCCCACGCTCATAAATTTAATTAATTTTTTTTTTTTTTGTTAACTTTTTTTTTATTTTTTGTATTTACTACACTCAGTTGTACTAATTAGTAAAAGGGTATTTTAAAATTTTCTACATAAAAAAGGTTTGTGATTTCATAAACTAAACGAGTTGAATATAAAAGTTTCAAAGTTTCGAAAGAAGTAAAGAAATCGACTGAGTAATGTTGGTTAGTCCCGTCTAAGAAAGTTAGAAATTTAAAATGACCAAAATGGCAAATTGATAGAGACGAGCTCACATTTGATTTTGAAAAGCAATATATAATTTAAAAATATTTATTTTGTTATTTTATTCATACACAAGTCGCTTAGTGCTAACAAAAAAATGGGAGCTTAAAAAAAAGACCTTTAAAAATTTTTATTTGTGAAAACTTTGTCACAGTGAGATGATATGTCGATTAATAGAAGTTAAAACAGCAATTTTTTAAATTTTCGTCTATCTGTCTATAAATTTGTTCGCACATCATTCAGGAACCACTACATAGAATTCAATGCAATTTTCGCCACTATAGACTCAGCTTATAGTTCAGTAGCCTTGTTGCCGCGTGCTACCACTAATAAGAAAATATATAAAAATAACATTTTAGTGTGCTTCTACAAAGTTGTATTTAATTTTTAAAAATATTTATTTATTTTGTGAATATTATTTTTTAAAGTTATTTGATTATTTATTACTTATTCAATTGAAAAATATAATAATCAATTTTTGCCAAAAAAATTAGCTAAGACGGAAACAAGTGAAACTAAATTAAAAGAATGTTTAAAACAAAATTAAAAATATAATAAACAATTGGAAGAACAAAAAAAATAATAAAAAATATGAATGAAATACAATTTATTTTAATATTATTTTTTAATTTTTTTTATTATTCAAACTTTAGTTTCTATCCATGTTTATTATTTATTTAGTTGGAAAATAAAAAAGAATTTAAATAAAATTAATAAAAATTAAAAAAATTATACAAAATCAAATATTTTTCTTTGGTTTAATAGAATTTTTTTCCTTAATTTTAATTTTCTTCTAACCACCATTCACCATTTTTTTTTTTGTATAAATAGTTTTTACTCATTTGAATTATTTATTCAGTTAAAAAAAAGTAAAAAGCTTAAAGAAAAATTGTATGAAATAAAAAAAGAATATAAAATAATATGAAATAATAAATATTTTTTTAATCCATTTTTTAATATTTATTTCATTTTTTATAAATTTGTAATCAAGCTTTATTATTTCCATTAATGTAAATTTTTTGTAAAAATAGTTTATATTCATTTTTATTATTTATTCGTTTAAAAAATACAGTAAAAAAAATTTGACAAAACAAAAATAAATTATTTGCAATACATTTTTTTTATCAATTTTTTAGTTTTTTTTTTTTTGTACACATATAATTTCAACATTTCCGTTGTAATTCTTTTTTTTTTTTTTTAAATAGTTTTGTTAATTTTTATTATTTATTCAGTTGAAAAAAATAAAACATGTATAAAAAAACATTATACATATGAAATAAAATTTTAAAAATATGGAGTATTTTTTTATAAATGTTTTTATTTATACATTTTTTTAATTTTTTATGAACATATTTTAATTTATTTTTATTCTTTTCCTTGTTGTAAATTTTTTTGTAAAGTAAGTTTCATTATTTATTGTTGTTAAAAAATATAATACAAAAATTTTACAAAACAAAAAAATAATATGAAATAAATTTTTTTTATGGATTTTTTATTTTATTTTGAGTTTTCTTATAAACATACTTATAATTTATGTAGTTTCCTTTATTTCCCCATTTAAATTTTTTTTTTTGGAAAAATAAATAATCCGAATTTATTCACAACCTTACTATTAAAACATATGTACATATGTAGGTTTGTTGCTATGTATGTATATGTATGTGCTTAGGAAACGAAAACCATGTGAACACGTTATTATTTTCCGTTTTCTCCTATTATGTGCGCAATGCTATTTTGAACTGAACTTGACCTACAAAGATTGCCTAAAATAGCTATTTAAAAAGCGAGCATGGTCAAGCTGGAAAGGTCAAAAATAATTACAATTTCACATGTGCATGGGTAGACACTGTATATTTCACAATTTTTGTTAGACACGCATATATCAAACTAAATCACAGTTTGACGTTTGATATGACCTTTTGGGCGTTGACATTTTTGGAATTGTCTACTGTATTCGAGTCTATTAAATCAAGCACAACAAATATTTATGAACATGAAAATGCATAACTGCAAAGGAACTAGATCAGTAGGCTGGGAAGAAAAATTATGAAAAAATAACAAAAGACTTAAGCGAGAAACCTGCAATCATAGCTCATAAACGAAACGTAAACACTAGCAACCGTTATTGCAGCAATTTTCAATTAACGAATAAACAAGTTAAACGTAGACGCTAAGTAAAAACCAACTAACCAACAAAAGCTTTGCTTGCCAATATTGACGAATGAGCAAATAAAACTGTTTAACACATTGTTGAGGGATATCGAAAGCGAGAGTGAAATTAACTGAGTTACTACCGCGTAATGGTGGGGAGTACATGTTTATGACGCATTCGTGTGTAAATAAAATATTTGTGAGCATATTAAGGTGGCTCGAGCAGACCTGTTAAATTCTCATTAACATTAATAATGATTAATATCTTTGGTTTCTTTAATTTTAATTATTAGTTAATTTTAAGATTAATAACCAAAAAATTATTAATTAAATAATTTAAAAAATAATCAAAAGTAATCATGATTAATGGCCATTAACAAAATTTAAAAAAGTAATTGAAAAAATTTTCCATTATTTTTAATTAAAATAAACATATGATTTAAAACAATTAAGTCTTTTATATCAATAATCATTTAATTACATTAAATCAAGTAAAGCATATAATTAAAATAAATCAAAAATATTACCATTTAATTGGTTAATCATATTAATCACATAATTTAAAATAATTAAAATTAGTTGACATTAATCAAATAATCATATAAAAAGTGTAACTAAAAGGTTATAAAAATAATCAAAAATAATCAGAAATTTGTATATTAATCATGCAATACAAAAGTACTCTAAAATCTAGTTCATAGAACTAAATGCAATTTTCACTGCTGTTAAGAAAGATGTTCAAGTTAAAGTTTTAAGCTCATTTACATAGATCAGACCTGTTAAATTTGATTAGTAATTAGTAATCAATTGATTAGACCGACTGATTTGTAATAATTATTTCAACTGTTTTCGAGAAAATTGATTACGAAAACAATCCAATTATTGAAAAAATTCAAAATAATCAACAAAAATAAAAAATTTTGTTAATTTTGCTGGGTCTATGTTTCTCTGAATAAAACACTGTTGTTATTGGTTTTTAAGAAAAAACAACAATGTTTTGTTTAACAAAATAAGGGAAAAGGTAGCCAAAAAAGTACAAAAAATAAAAAATAATAAAAAAAATAAAAGCAAAATTAAAAAACTATCAAAAATAATCCAAAAAAATAAAAAAAAATAACAAAAATAATAAAAAAAACTAAACAAAATTAAAAAAAGAATTTTAATCAAAAAACTCAAAAATAATCAAAATAAAATAACAAAGCTAATCAAAATTTATTAAAAAAAAGTCAAAAAATAATCAAAAATGAACAAAAAAACTAAAAGAAATAAAAAAAAAAATAAAAAAAATTTAAAATATTTAAAAAAAAATTTTAAATATTTAAAAAAAATTTAAAACAATAAAAAAAAATTTTTTTTTTCAGACAATGTGTTTTTCTTAATTTATGTACAATAACTGCAAAACAAAAAAATATTTTTGTAAACATGCGTTTCTTCTGCTTCTTCATTGCAAAAAATTGCACAATTTTGTGTGAGTTAAAGCTTTTGTTTATGTACCTCATTGTTTTTTAGGCTGCGCTTTGCATTCTGCTTCTTCGGAATTGTTTTTCAATGTTTTTATTTTTTTTTTTTTCGTTTCAGCTTTTCATCTATTTTCCTGTCAGGTGTTGTAAGTATGTTTGTTTTTAGTTATTTATTTAAATTAATTTGTTTTGCGTTTTTGTTTAATTTTCCAATACCATGCTAAGCACAGATCTGAAGCGTGATTGTGTTTGGTTGTTGCTGGCTGAAGACCGATAAACTCCATTTAAGCTAGCTAAAGAGCCACACATATACAAACGTGCAATTATTAGCAAAGTTCAACCAAAATAATAGTTGCGTCTGTAAGCTTGGACTTTGTTTGACAGCTGCCACTTAGCAGAACTTATTGATGTAGGTCAGTATATTTTTAAGCATACTTCTTTTTAGCACATTTAAATATTTTATTTTTATACAAACAATATACAGTGGGGAACATAATTATTGGTACTGTCATTTTTTGGGTTTTTCACAAAATTTTGGTTTTAGTAAAATTCTTTTTAAAAAAACTGTAGAAAAGCATATGTCAATGTTCTAAGAAGAATTTTACATCTTTAATTTTAAGTTCACGCAAAACTCGCGAAAATTCCAAAAAAAAAGTTTTAAAATTTTTTCAGATATGTAGTTTTTAGAATTTTCGATAACTATCAAAATTTAAAAAAAAAAATATTTTTTTTATATCGCCCTTTCATTTGACCATTGGCCTTGAGCTCGATGATATAGTACAATTAAGAAATATATTTGAAACCCGTAAACAACAAAAATAGTTTGTAAAATAGTTAAGTTATAGTTAAAATTTTTTCCACCCCAATAAAGTTAGTATTCATTTAAGTGCCATGAAGCTATGAAAATAATTTCTTTGTTTTATTTTTTTTAATTAATTTTTATTTTGCAATGTATGTATTTAAATTTAATCTCTCTTTTAATTTCGATGAAGTAATAAAAGAATTTATTTGATTTATTATTATAATAATTTTTTTTTCAAAAATTTACTTCTTAATTTTGCAAATTATGTAAATTTTAATTCAAAATATGTAAATATAAATTCAAATTTTGACCACTCCATTAAATATAGTATTCTTTTGAGTCCATGGAGCTATGAAAAGAATTTATTATACCCAGCGTACTAGTACTAGTACAAGGGTATATTAATTTTGTCCACATAACGGTACTATGTAACGGCACAAAATAATCGAGTTAGATATAGAGTTCCATATATGAAAGTTCTTAGGTTGAAAAGAGGAATTGATTAAGGCATGTCCGTCCGTCTGTCCGTCTGTCCGTCCGTGTACACGATAACTTGAGTAAAAATTGAGATATTTGCATGAAATTTTGCATACAGGTTACTTTCTGGCCAAGGTAGGTTGCTATTGAAAATGGGCGAAATCATATGATAACCACGCCCCCTTTTTCGATATCGAAAATTTCGAAAAACGTATAAAACGGGTTAATTCAATATCAGAAGCAGCTACAATGATAAAATTTGCAATATGTATTGATTTATATGTTCTAAGGCGGATTTTACCAAATTTTTTGAAAAGGGGCGTGGCACCGCCCCCATATATTTGAAGAAATTTTAAAATTTTGACTCCTAATAACTTGAGAACAGTTTATGCTAGTATAACGAAATTTTGTAGAGGGCATACTATTGTTGTGTTGAATTCAGATATAGAAAATAAACGAAATCGCTTGGCGACCACGCCTACTTTTTTATAAAAGTTATATTGAAAGGAGGTGGAAATATTGAAAAGTCCATATCTAATTAACTGATACCGCTATAATAATATAATTTGGTACATACATCAATTTTCATATTCTTTACATTATTTTTGCAAAATTTTGGAAAGTGGGCGTGGCACCGCCCACTTATGAGTCAAGCAATTTTCAAATTCGACTGCTAATAACTTCAGAACGGTGTGAGATAGATTTACGAAACTAGGTACCAGGCATCTTATGTTTATGTAGAGTACTACCATAGAAAATAAGAAAAATCGGTGAACGACCACGCCCACTTTTGGACTAAAGTTCTCTAAACGAGAGCTAGGAAACCGGAATATGCAATATCTGTTTAACTGATAAAGATATAATGCTAAAATTTAGTACACTCATTCACTTGATGATGTTATTAGTGTTGTTTAAAGGTTTTTTGGTAATATTTTGGAAAATGGGCGTGGCACCGCCTACAAGTGAATAAACAAATTATCAAAATTTCACTATTAACAAGCCACTGTGAAAGTATCATAAAGATCTGCAATGAAAACTGATCTTCAAATAGGGACAAACAACATAATAAAATCCGTGGGCGTGCCACCACCCACTTTTATGTAAATATCGATTAACGGACACATATATCCGTATATCAAAAAATTTCACAAAATACTTTAAAAGTTATGGGCATGGCACGCCTTCTTTTCCAAAGTTATATATAGGACATGGTATAACCCTTGAAAAGATCGATTCAGTACTTTTGGCTCATGTAAGCGGTTAAAGCTTTATAAGCAAGGAGCGTGGCCGCGCCCACCAAATTCGCTATTGTTTAGGCTCGGCATAGATTGGTTTTTAAAATGGGCGAAATCGGATGAAAACCACGCCCCCTTTTTCTAAAAACTAACGCTGGGTATTTAATGTTCGGTTCACCCGAACTTAGACTTCCTTACTTGTTTTTAGTTTATTTTTTTTCAAAAATTTAACTTTTTAGTTTTGCTAAATGTGTAAATTTAAATTTACAATTTTTTACACCAGAATAAAGCTAGTTTTCTTATAAAAGAATTTATTTGAGTTAGTTATGATTATTATTATTACTTTTTTTAAATTAATTTTTATATAAATACATATGTACATAAGTTCAAATGAAAAAAATTATTTTAGTTAATTTTTAGATATAATTACTAAATTTTTTTCCAAAAAATTTGTTTTTAAATTTTGCACAATATATATATATAAATTTAAATGAAATTTTTCCCACTAAAATAAAGCTAACATTATTTTATTAAAGTGCCATGGGCTATGAATTTATTTAAGTTAATTGTTATTATTATTAAAGTATCAAAAAATTTTCATATAAAAATAAATTGTTCTTTTTTTTTCAAAAAATTAATTTTTGAATTTTGTAAAATATTAAATATTATGAGATTAATTTTAAGTTGCAAAAATTTATAAATTATTCAGATTTTATTTTTTGTAACTTATACACCCATGTATATTATCTGTGAATTCTTAAATATAAATTTCGGAACGACTAGTCTACAATTGTTTCATATTCTACATCTAACACCGCAAACACGTTTTCGATTTTTCTCTCTCGAGATGCTTTTATACGTCGTATATTATTCTCAACACGTTTCTGATAACGTTGCAAAATATCCATGGCCTCCTGTTGAAAGCTGCCGCCATCCATTTCTGTGATCTCATGTATTAAAGCGCGACGATTTTCATAGGCCGTTTCCAAATCCGAAAGCTCTTGTAGCTCGTTTCTTAGAGTCTGCATTGTCGTCAAGCTGAGAATAATATTCGATGGTGACGGCAAATCCATGGTTGTGAGTTATTTTGGAGATTTCGATGAAGTGATATGGCAAGAATTTTCAGTGAGCCTCGAATTTATAACTAAGCGCAGATAATATATGCAGGTAGGATTTGTTGTTGTTGTTGTTTCACACATTTCTATTGCGTCGAACCCAATTCTGCTCGTGTTCTCTTTTGTGCTTAGTTTTCACTCGCTTTCCTTTCTTTAAAATAATTGTGAAACCAAAAGCAAGGTATAAATAGTAGAAGCGTGAAAGAGATAGCACAAAAAATGTTAACGACTTGTAGGTATGTGTTCTCTTTCACTCGCCTCTCAGCGACTTCGGTGATGTTGTTTGGAGGTATACAATTCAAAAGTTAAAATGTCTGAACGCAGTCTAAACAAAGTCAAAGTTGCCATATTGCTAATATTTGGCGGGGATAAAATTTATTTCTTGCTTTTATTCGATACACCGTACATTTTATAGCAAACAAATCTGCGATATCGTTGAACTATATTCATCATTTCAAAAATTGTTTTTCCAAGGCACTTTGTTACAATAAAAATCCAAAAATTCCTTTTTTATAAGTAAATTCTACCCTCTAGCTGTCAACGGTAATGTTGGCAACATTGGTGGCAAGAGCAGTTTACGCTCTGTATTGCTGCAGCGTTCTAAGTCTTTGAGAAAAAAGAGATAACAATATACATACTTGTAATATATGTATATAATCTAAAATACATACATACATACATATACACTATTAAAGCCAAAAAAAATATTTGTTTTTCTTTTTTAAATTAAACCCATCTATCGCCATTTTGGAATTTCCTTTTAAACATCAAGCATGAATATATCCGCATAAATTTTTTTTTATAAACCAGAAGTAAAATTTTGATTTGTACATTATGAAGAAGCAGCAGCGGAACTTGTTTACCAAGACATGTTCGTGCATGTCATATTGAGCTCATGTAAGCACTAACGAACTGTTTTCTGTCATTAATGAATTAGGGATGGTAAACATCGATAGTTACTTTTCATGCGATGCGATAGAAAATAATTATCGGTAGTGAACGAAATAAACTAAAATAACATAAAATAAAATAAAATAAAATAAAATAAAATAAAATAAAATAAAATAAAATAAAATAAAATAAAATAAAATAAAATAAAATAAAATAAAATAAAATAAAATAAAATAAAATAAAATAAAATAAAATAAAATAAAATAAAATAAAACAAAATAAAATAAAATAAAATAGAATAATATAAAATAAAATATAATAAAATAAAATAAAATAGAACTAAATAAAATAAAATAAAATAAAATAAATCTAAATTAAATAAATCAAAACACACTAAAATAAAATAAAATGAATATAAAACAGAATCATTATATTGAAATTATAAGTGTCGATAATACGACAAAAAGAATATCAAAAATTTACCATCTCTAAACTGAAACATTTTCTACCTTCTCTAGTTCTAATATCACTCCTTTTAGGATGCTTTCGCTAGGTAACATTCTGCTTCTTTGTTTTCAATTTCGGACGCTCGTTATGCTTGTAATTCATGTATATGTGTGTATGTATACCATTAAAGTGTCAGTTAATGAATTACTTACAGGTACCTGCCTGTCATATGTACCTATCACAGTCCTCGCGCTTTGTTGATTGGTCGTTTAGCATAGGCGATTTAACACAAACAGCACCGCGATCCTTGATTTGAATGAAAACCATTCTTGGCTGTATTTAAAATTATTCATATAAAATAAATTGGTTCATTAGCATAACATTGCTCGGTGAATGCATTACGTGACAACTTAAAATTTTGCCTAAAATATGATGCCCGCACAAATTGAGGGCACCTCACAAACCACCATAGAACTCGACACTGCTAATGTAAAACAATATGAAGTCATCATTGCATATCAACATAAAAAATTTGATAAATCTAGGCGTGATTCAGCCACAAATTTGGAAGAAATAATGCCATCAAATAACGAGGAAAGTGAAACGAAGCCGCCAGTTCAAGCAGAGAAAACAGAAATTAGACAACGAAGAAAAGCTGTGGATCGTTTCGATAGAATGATGAGAGCGCTTAAATCGGGTCGAAATGATTGAGAAACGCAACAACAAAATATTAAGCCATGTGAATCTAGTCCTAAATTTACTACAAATCAGCTCAAGAGTGTGTGTCCTTTACAGTCAGCTACTCATACAAAAAATTAGAATGATTTTAAGATGCATATTTTTTGCACGACACTGTTATTTGAATTCAATAAAGTCTTTATATGTAAAAAATAAAATACTGTTTTCATTGTAAGTGATATTTTTCTAAAATAATATAAGTGAAATTTTCATACAAATGTGTCTGCCAATGCTTGCAATAGTAAGACTATACAAATTTTGCTCACTCTGGAATAAAATTTATGCATTCCCTAAAAAAAATCAATATTGAGAGAGTTCTTAATTCTTGCTTAGTTCAACATAGCCCCTTGCCGTAGAATATTTTCATGTATGGGTAATAACTAAATAAAATAAGTAAATAAATTTTCTCAGCCCACAGCCGAAGCTCGTCTTTCGTATATTTCCTTCGATGACTTAATTGTTGAAATATTTGTTGTTAAATTTTTATAAATATTAAATTTTTTTTAATTAAAATAACATATTTTTTTTTAGGTTATGTAATTTTTTCTTTATCTATTTTGTTCTATTTTCCTGATTTATAATTGTTTTTATTAGATCTCAAACATTCTTTTTTCAATTTCATAGCATGTTTGTTATTTACGAAGAATTTTTAAATTTATTTCTTTTTGTTTTTTTTTTTGCATTCTTTTTTTATTTTTTTATTTTAAATTCGAAGAATTTTTTTAATATACTTTTGTTTTTATTATTATTTATTATTTTTGTTTTCACATTCAGCCTTATTGTAAATTTCATGGGAACAAATTTCCCAAAAATTTTTAATGGGAAACACTAACAATTTTGCCATTTTGTTTTTGTTTCCCCATTAAAAATTTTTGGGAGATTTGTTCCCATGAAATTTACAATAAGGTTGATTCTTTTTTTATTTTCGAAGTTTGTTACTAAATTTAATTTATTTAAATATAAATAATTAAAGTTATTACTTTTATTTATTGACCACATTTTCAGTTAAGCTTTATTTAAAATTACACATTTTCGACTTTTTATCCCATTTCTTTAAATTTCTTCTTAAGTTTTCATTTTCTATAAAATTTTTTTTTTAGATATTTTTATTTTAAACTATGTATTTCTTAATTTTTTTTATTTTTAATATTTTTATTGTAACAATCAAATTTTTTTGTTTTGATGACTTTAAGCTTTTTTTAATTTTATTTTTATTTTAAAATAACTGAATACTTCATTTAATTTATTTTTTAATTTTTATTTTGAGTTTTTATTATTTTTTCCATTTTAAAATAGCACAATATTTTATTTAAATTTCTTATACTTTTATTTTTTAATTCAATTTTTTAGGTTTACTTTTTTACTTTTATGCTTTTGTATATAATAACATTTATTATTTACTTTCAATAAAAAAAATTTTATAAAATTTTTCTTTCATTAATTTTTTATTTTTGTTTACTTACTTTAAGTTTATACCTTTTTCGTTCGGTCGTTTCTTTAATACATTTTTTTAATATTTTTGTTAATTTTTTAGCTTTTATTATTTTTTAACTATTTTTGTTTTTTCACTTTTCTTTTTTTAATATATGATTTTTTCGTTTGATCTTTTCTATTTTCTCTCATTTTTTTCTTATGTTTTTTTATTTATTTATTATTGTTAATGAATTGTTTTTTATAATCACCATCCCATAAATTTTTTAAATCGCCTACATCATCCACTATATAATATAACATAATTTTCAATTTCCTACTTTTCATTAATCACCTAAATACAACTTCCTGCCAAAAATAAAAAGCCAACGCTTACCAAAACCCAAATTACTTTACTTAAATAGCACATTTTTCATAAACAATTAGTTACACCTTTCGCGCGCAAATTGTTGGTGCTTGTGATACGCATCAATGCAGCAGACAAAAGACTTAAATAACAAACGCGCTTGACAGCTTTTGCTTGCAAATTCGTATACACGCTAGCTAGCATGCATTGTTAGTGCGCCAACCAATATTTTTTTTTCTGTTTCTGTTGTTGTTTTCATTTTCAAGTTCTTTCGCCTAAATACAAAATTGCATAATCGCATAAAAATTGAAACCACAAAAACCAAAAAACTCAAACTCACGCCACAAAAGCTTAACATAAGAAAAAAAAAAAAAAAACGAAAAAACTTCATTTGCAAAGTTGAATAGAGCACGCGCATGCGCTTGTCTTTTACAAAATTTTATTGTGCAAATACTCTTTTGGTATGCATTTTTGGAAGCAACAAAAAAAACAACAACAAAAATGAATCAAATAAATATTTAACCACTTACTTGGACTAAATTCCAAGCCATCGCTAATGCCCACTTTATCATAGGCCAATACGCCAATGTTTACTTGTTGTTGGTCTGCTGATTGATGAACAGCTAGCGTTGGTGTTGATATTGCTCCATTTTGTGGTGTTGTGGCGGCTGGCACTGCAGCTAAGGTGGCTGCTATGGCCGATGGTAGCACTGCCACAGTTGTGTACTCCTCCAAGTTGTCCGATACTGCGCCAACATTGGCTGTGCTGGCAGCACTTGCACTTCCGAGTATTGCCACAACGGCAGTTAAATGGAAAATATTAAATTTAAGCATTTTAACTAAGCTACTTTGGTTTTGCTGGTACTTGGTTTGCTATTTTTAGCCTGATTAAAAAATTTTTTTTTAAATTAATTTTTAATTTTTTTTTTACTTTTTTTAAATATTTTTTTTTTTTAATATTTTTTCCACTTTTTTGTTTTATATTTTTGAGCACTCAATATGCGCTTTTCATTATTTTTTATATTTCGCGAAAATTTTCACAATTTTTTTTAAATGTTTCTATAATTTTTTATTAGTTACAAGTATTCTTCTCTTACTATAATTATTTAAAAAAAAAAAACAATTAAAAAATACGAAAAATTAATTTTCTACTGCCACAAAAATTTATTTTTTGTTTAAACAGTTTCAATTCAAAATTCAATGTTTACATAAATATTAGCAACTGTTACACCACAACTAGTTCCAATCAAATCACAACAACATCAAAACTAGTTTTAAAGCCACAAAAAAAAAAATTTTTTTGTACGCTCCTTTTTTTTAATTTTTCTATATTTTTGTTCGACTTGCTCACGCGCCGATTGCAAATCTCAAAATGCGCTGCAAGCACGTTTATTTATAGTTTTTATATCAAAATGGCAACATTTTTTTTTTCTTTTTCGTTTGTCTTTTGCTCAACTGCAGCAAAGCGCACATAAATAAATTTAAAAAAAGACAACAACAAAGCAAACGCTTTATAAAAACAGTAACAATATATTAGCTTTAAATACGAAAAATTCGGTTAGCTCAATAGGTATCCATGTATGTATGTGTGTATACTTAAAAAGTTAAACCAAAAACCCAACAAAAGCTCAAAAAGTCATTCATTTTTAATACTCAAAACAAACAACAACAGCAGCAACAGCTGTTTATTTATTGAGCAATCGTACAACCATACTGCACATAACAGCTAGACTACCCAATAGTCAAAGAGCAACAAAGTGAAGATAAAGCTTTTTTTGTTTGCCAAAACTCAAAAGCTTTTGATCTGTTTGCTTGGTACATGGTAGGCTGGTTGTATGCATTTGTTTATGCGTCACATATTTGTTGTAATATTTATGTGTTTTATATGCTGAGTGTGAGCACATATTAAACCAGCAAAGAGTATTTTTTGTTGTTGTTATGACTTATCTTTTTCTTGTAGAGCTTTTCTCGCTGAACTACAAAACTACATTGAAAAAAGCTTACTCTGCATTTTATAAAGCTCTCAATTCAGAAAAAAAGAATTTTTACGCTCCTAATTGGAAAAAGCAAGTGGGTTAAAGTCATCGACACCACCCTTATTTAGTATTCTGGGATCTCAATAGCTTTCCTTATGGATTACATAGAGCATGAGCAAGAGAGTTAGACAGTGGCCTTGAACACGATTGGTCTAAATGACTACATATGTATATAAATACATACATGTTTGTGTTTCTCAAGCTTTTTTTGGAATTTTAAATATCACGTACTGCGATTAAAAATTAAAGTATTCCCTGATGAACTCACCCATAAATCGGTTGTGTGTAGCATTAATCAGTTTAAAGAATCAAATCACGTGAAGACAACCCAACAAACAAGTCAAGGCACAAACAATTTTTTGTTATAAGAAAAAAGCTTGAACAATGTTTTTGTTGTTGTTAACAATGCTTCACCCTGCCTAATGTGCAAAACCACTCTGAGAATCCTTATCAAGTTCCAGTTGTAACCACAACTCTTCTTCTTTGTTTGAATAATCTTTGGTAGCCGTTACGTAACCATTACCATCAGAGGCCACTTTAAAGTTATGAGGAAGTAGCTTTTACCACCTGAATACCTACTTCACAAGTGCTATGACTTTAAAGTTGTGAATTACTGTAGCAACTACTTACTTGAAGTTACTAATGTGTCACTTTAAAGTTATTATGACTTCCAAGTGATTGTGATAGTTTTAGAGACGTTATGGTTACTCCTTTGTGTGCTTAAAAGTAAATGTATTTGTGTTTGTACAATAGAAGTCATTACCCAAATATGTGGCTATGGTAACAGTGGAGTGTGCAATACTTCAAAATCTAACAAGAAGTAAATAATACTAACAAGTTCCCAATATCGTTACCAGCAAAGTGAAGTGAGCTAAAAAAGACCAATAGTAAGTAACTACAACGTCGGTAGAACGTAGCGTGATAGCACACAGTAACGAAAGAGTAGAGAAGTGGTTATTCCAGATTTTGGTCGGTTGAAAGTAACCCAGCAAACAAAAGGAGTCATAAATGAGTCATAAAGGAGTCCTAAATGAGGATAAGGATATCATTTGAGCCTGAATAAGAGTCATATATGAAACCTTTTTTTCGCACAATCGGCGCTTTTTGGACTCAGAAAAGACTCATATATGTCACAGTTTTAGAGTCTTTTATGACTGTTACAAAATTCAAAAAATCTTTATTTTTGGCTCTTAAATTACGCCTTTCTGGAATTGAAATTGGGAAACTAGGATTGAACCTTTGTTAAAAAAAGGGATTTTTCAATAGATTTTGGCGAATAAATTAGCAAAATGACGAATTAAGTTCAGAAAAATGGTAATCAAGAACAGATTCGATGATGTTATTCAATTTTAATTCAAATAAAAATTTTTCGAACAACAAAAAATGAGGCTCATAACTTTTATCACTTCAGAGTCATAAAAGACTCCCACATAATCGTGTTTCTGAGTGTAAATATTTTCACATATTTATGACTCATATCGGACTCCTAAATTATGAACCATCCGAGAAAGTTTGTAGGGTATGAACGAGTCCGTGAGCGCAATAAAAACTGACTTTTAAGTCACAAAATTAATTAAAGTTCCATTCCAGCTACTATATGAGCTAGTTTTTTTAAAAATAGTTTCACCCGCTTCTATGCTAATGATATCAAAAATCCATTTTCTAAACAAACAACGTGCACTTACTCAAACATTAAGCGCGCCAGAGCGTTGTAATTGACAGCTGACAAGGAAGAAATATTCTAATTAAATGAGTGATTTATTAATTTACAAAGAAAAAGTAAATTTAAATAGCATGAACTACATTAATTTTTGCAATTCATTACACTTAATTGCCCTACATGCTGAGCCTATAAAAAAGGAGAACCAATTAAATTATTATACGAAACGCATATTTATTACTTTTTATTATTATTAGAGTAAATAATTAAAATATTTAATTTGTTTTTAATATAAATTGCTTGCGATAACAACAATATTTAAGAAAAAAACACATACAATAATAATTAATGCTAACAATGTTCGTTATTATGCGCGCTGATAAAATGTAATTTGTTTGAGTTGATCTAATCAAAAGACTTAAGCAACGAACTTGCTTAGAATACAAAATACATTGCACGCCTCTTTTTTTCGTTTTTTGTTGTTGTTGTTTAATCCACCACAAAAACATCATATGGCACCACAGACATGATTTCATTTAATTGACGCAACAGCATTGGTCCCCAATATGGACGTGTTTCAGGCAAGAAAACTTGAAAGATTTGACGCCAATATTGATTGACAATATTTAAAGCAAGTTCATCTGGAAAATTAAAAATATATATACATATATCATATTTCATAAAAGGATACAATTAGAGAAAATTCATGGACAAATATTTACTTAAAGTTGGATCTGGAAATAAACCAGTAGCGGCTAATTTGAAATCACCAACTTTTGGCACAGCCTCAAAGTTGGTCATGCGCACAAAACGATGACCATCAGCTTCATAGAAGCCACCCTCATAAAGTTGATCAATATTGACATTAACTGCAAGTGTTGGAAAGTAAAAAATAAAAAAGGATTTTATTTACAACTTAAAATTTGTTTTCTTTTTCTATTCCATCACACTCACTCAATGACACATTGAACTCGCCCCTTGGTCGCATTTGTACATTATTCAGTAGGATGTCAGCTTTATAATTGCCCACAATACGTATCTCTGGCACAAAGGAATGTGCTTTCATCCTAATTTTGCCATCATTCACCTTAATGTCAACCTTTTGAATTTCGGTTTTTGAGAAGCCATACGTGAGTCCATCACGCATCGTTATACGTCCGCGTATATTGCCGTTTGAGTATTGAAATGTTGTACGATTTAGGCGGAAGGGATCGATTATAGGTATGTTGAGTTCTTTATCGCCATTTTTAATACGCCGTATGGATTCTTGCATAACGTTTTTGACGCAATCATTAAATTCAGCGCTGCTGTATTTACACACTGGCAAATCATCGGCTGTGGAGAGATGAAAAATTTAAAAAAATTTACTGATTAATAATTTTTTTTACATAAATAAGCGGCAACTCTGTGCATTTTTTTTTTTTTAATTGGCAAATACAATCGTGTTATTAAGTCAGTAGCAACGCTATGATTTTTAAAAAGGTGAGAACTTGCTTTAACGGTAATAAACGATTAGTAACTCTAGTCGACATTTTTTTTGAATCAACCCCTCTTGTAGGAACAAAGTATTTGTTTGCGTTAGAATTGAGCCTAAACTGTAGGTTGGAATTCTAGCAAAACAGCGGAGAAAACTGCATTCGATTTTATGCATCGGTTTTCGGGTGATGCGCGAACAAACGTACCGACAGACTGACGAAAATTCTAAAAACTGTTGTTTTAACTTCTTTTTATTTTATTTACTATTTATAATGTGCAGACATTGGCCTTTTACACTTTCATTTCATGGCTAATATTCTTCATGAAATTAAAATATTAAGAAAAATGCAGATGTCCTGAGGGATAGCCTGTTAGGGATGCCAATTTTTTGGGATTTGTTTAAAATTAAATATACATAAATACATGGAGATATTTTAAGTGAGTATTTCCGAAATTTTGGGCGTTATTTCGCAATAAATACGCGACCTTTCGCAACAAATAACATTTCGGGATCACTCCGCGCCTTTTTCGGGACCATTTACGCACTATTTTCGAGTTCATTTCGGAAATTTTTTTTGACAAATCGGTATTGTTTTGTGAAAACTTTCGGAATTTCGCCAAGACTATTTCCACATGATTTTGTTAATTTTTCACGAGCATTTCGGTAATTTTTTCGGGACTACACCCAAACCATTTTCGGGTTTTTTCGTTATCTTTTCGAAAGCATTTTGGAAAGTCATATATCTTGAGTTTTTACCAAAATATTTGAAATCCCGAAAAATCCTGATAGTGTTATGCCGAAATTTTCGGGACTTACATCTCTAAAATGCATACTTCTTACAAAGTAACCTAAAAAACTCTGTTCTGTAGCAAGAAAATTTATAATACTCGTACAGTTTTAAAAGTAGCAACAAAATAGCCTAGTGCCACTTAGGCCTCACTGCCTTTAGGGTACTTAGCATCAGCTATAAATTAGCTAATAAACCGATTACTTTTTTTTGCAAAACCCAAAGCGCCAAAATATACAAACAACTAGCTTTAAACACGTGCTATACAGCATACATGTTTGTAAATCAATTATGCATTTGTCTTTGTGGTAGAATACTAAATGGCCTCGACTCAATTTTCATGTAAATCTAAGCTAATAATTAAATTCATTTATGTGTGTTGCCACCAATCTATGTTAGAATCGGCGAAAAAGTGTAAATCTGTAGACACGTAATTGGCGCATATCAAAGGTTATATTCTGCGCTTGAAATACTGCCTTCGAAGTAGCTGACCTTCAGTTGAATATTGTTGTTATAGTTTGTTGCTATGAGCAGCTGCGTTTGATGTCAAATTAGTGTGTGCGTTTGTTTTAGTGCGTCAACGCAATCATCACGACCGCTTGGCTAATTTCAATTTAATTTGAGATAAATTTGGCTTGTTGAAACATGCACATATAGTGCGTTTCATAATTATAGCGCACTTAGAATTTAACATTTTTAAGATGGACACACAAATTTTAATAGAGGTTTGTAGGATGAATTAGAATTTTATTGGAAAAGTATTGAAACTAAAAATGATGGTATGTATGTAAGTAGTTAAGAAAGATAAATGATGAGTGTGCTATAACTATGAAATTCACTATATGTGCATATGTGTATTAATTTTGTAAGAAAAAAATTAGTATCTAATATAATCAACGTACACGCATTCTTGCTATGAAACGAATCTTTGAACGCATGCTTCTACAACAAAGCGATTACTTTAAAAAAGGTATTAGTATAAGATTGAGTTCCAAGAATCAGCTAAAATTTTAATAAATTTTTTTCTTAACTTTTTTCTTAATAATTTCAAGTTAATGACAGTAGTTAGTCACATATCCCTTCTAAAGTATTTAAACAGCTACAATAACATACTCCAATGAGGCATGTCGCTTAGTTGAAGGAGTTGAAAATGTTACTCATACGACATGGTGCTCAATGAATAGTAGAGGCGTATAAAAAATCCAATTTTTTTTTTCGTAAGCACTTAGCGATTTATCAATAAAACAGCAACATAATAATTTTTTTTTTTTCAAAATTTCAAATTTCCTTTGAATATCAAACGTCAAGCTCGCTTCAGAGTTAGCAACCAAAGTTATGAGCGCTTATAATTTTTCTACTCGCTTATTTTTTTGGTTTCATATTCAAAAATTTTTTCAAGCAAACAGAAAAAGTTTTTGTGTCTCGATATTCAACTTTTTTTCACTGTAAAAAAAATAATTATTTTGGCACGATTTCTCTTATTACTTGTCATATTTTGCTTTAGCGCAAATACCGAAGTATAACCGAAAATCGTTCCAAAACAATTCTCTACCAAATCATCCTTATCATTATCAAAGCTCTTCTTTACCCGTAAAATATTTTTTCGAATTCGAGGTATTCACAATAGCGCTACTATTTGTAGCGCTAGTCACCTCTGCACTCGTTGCTTGTGGTGTGATAGGCGCAGCAGTTGTAGAGCTAGTGCTTGTTGTTGTAGAAGTTGATGTTGAGGATTCATCTTGAGCATTCACAAATGATAGAAATAATGCAAAAGTGCATAAATAACGCAGAATTAGATTTAAATGCATTTTGTAAGATTAAAAACAACAACTTTTAAGCAGATTATCGCTGGGAAAAATAACAACACAAATTTTCTAAGCTTTTAATGCATAACTAAACTCTGGTTGGTTTTATTTTTCGATATTCTTTTTTTTGTTTTCGAAATTCTTTAAAATTTTCACAATTGCAGTGGTTTGTTTATTGTTTTTATAATCTTTTACTAAGCACTTCAACGCGTTTGCAACTGACCGGCATCTGAGTTCGGATGCATTTGTGCAGCCTGTTTTATGGCACGTTCCAATAATACGAAAATAATTCGAATAATCTTAGTTAAATGCTTACTTACTGGCACCTGAATAACTAGCCGGCTAACTAATTTTTTAGAATAAATCTGTATTCACAAACAAACTACCCAGTAGCCAAACGAAATTAGATTTAAACTCGCAACTAGTAGAAAACCTCACCTCAAAATTTATAAAATAAAATTAAATAAAATAAGATAAATTAAAATAAAATAAAATAAAATAAAATAAAATAAAATAAAATAAAATAAAATAAAATAAAAAAATAAAAATAAATAAAATAAAATAAATTAAAATAAAGCAAAATAAAGTATAATAAAATAAAATATAATAAAATAAAATAAAATAAAATAAAAAACAATAAAACAATCACATGTTTTGTCTCTTTCGGACTAGTTCAATCTCAGTGAGAGTGCTCCGTTGCACTGCATTGCAGATATGTTGAATTCAAGTTCAACTTTTTTAAGCACGATTCAGCGAGCAGCAGCAATTACTTGTAATGGAAATGGGACGACTATTGAAATATTTAGTTTTTCTATGAGCATTTGATATGTTTGTGTTTTATACTTTTTTAATGACAATAATACTACGAGCCATAGATATCAGTTGGCGATTGCATTGCAGTGTTATCTGTTCGTTATTATATTCTATGCACTTAGAGTTCTTTGAACTAAAAAAATAAATCTAAAACGATATATTTTTATACTCAGCTGTAGAAAAGTGGAAGCAGCTAAGCTAAAACAGATAGAAAAATATATAATTTTTTAAGTGACTTGTATGTAAAAAGTTTTCTATTGTAAGCAGTATGAACAGTGAAACGCCTAATTGTATGCAACGGCTTAGAGAGCTATGTGAAAAAATGGAATATACAATCCTTTTGGGTGCTAAACATTTTTTTTTTTTTAATTTTGTTGCCACTCCGTATCCTCCTTATTTTTTAAGCATTTCACCTAGCTTTGGACACTAAAAAAGAAGTTTTTTAGTTAAATTATGCAAGCATAAATATACGTCACAGGGTGACATTTTTTAACTTTATTCCTTACTGGAGTATATAATTACGTTCGCTCTCGAAATTAAACTGTCTTACTTGTTTCGCTGTAACAATAATTTATTTTAATTTTTATAGATAAAATGCTATTTATTCTACTCTATTTAGCATAAATGAATATGTGTTTATTTGTTTAAAATGTGGTTTCTATTAATAAATCACGAGGGGAATTTATTACATCACTTTTTATGTACCTACAGGGTGTACGACATGCTAAAAAATTTGCTGCGGTATACCTTAGCTTTCCTGTGAAATTCATATATTGTGAGTGCCTAACAGTATGCAACAGGTTTATGTGTTAAGTTGTTGGGAGTACAAAAATTCTGTGAATGAAAAAATACTGCATACTTTTAGGCTGACTTAACATGAACTATAGCAAATAAGACTGAGTGACAACATTTTTTGTGTTCGGTGTAATTTCAACTCTAGAAAGAGAGGGCAAAAATTTCGTATAAAAATACTAGATGTAAAAGTGAAAGTGTACAAAGATTATAAATAAAATTAACGCCTTGAAGTAGGCACTAATTAATGATTTTTTTTAATAAGCGCTTGCGTGTTGATTTTGTGTATACCTTAACCAACCACCTGGTAAAATGCTGAATACACAGTAAGTCGGGTGTATCGAAAAATGGACTTGTGGAAACACTTCTCCATCTAGAAGTGGAGTATAAAAGGCTACATACTTTTAGGCACTTATTGGTTTCCATACAAATTCTATATATGTATATGCGATGATGCTGGTTTCCAAGTGTTCAGCTTGGCCGAGGTGCTTAGCCATGGTAAGTAAAGGGTGATATAACTTTTTAGCGAAGGAATGTTTAATACCATATGTCCTTTCTCTTTCACATTCTTTGCGCACAAATTTAATCTCAGAGCGCCCCTAGCCGGATATCATGAGGAAGATTGTCGTATAGTGTTTTAGTCACTGAATTTTTCATAAAATGGTGAAATTTTCTGTGAAACTTTGGTGAGTGAACAGTTTTATCAGTTCTTGTCGTCTGTCTTCATGTTTGTTCGCGCATCACTAAAGCCCCGCTGCATAGATTTCAATGCACTTTTCAACAATGTATTGCTAGATGCTCAAGTAAAAGTTTAATATCCATTTTTCGCAAGAACGTGTACAGTAGTGGCAATAAAAGTTGGCTCGAAATATTTTTATATGTGTAAGAAAATTAGAACAGGTATGTGTCCACCCTTGGAGTCTGGTATAAATATGAAAACATTTATCGGTTGACAACAAAAATAATACGTATATATTTACAAAGAAGAGTGAAAAATCTTAAAAACAATACAATTTGGGCAGTTTTCTCAAATACACTTTAAAATTTAGCTAACGGGTTAACTCAAATTTTATATACCAAAAATATTGTATCAGGCAGATAAATTTTAAAATTTACTTCAGAAAACTTCCCTTTAGTTGCCTTAAACTATGTAAATAAGAGAACATGGAGCTGCTTTTAACAAATATTTTTCCCTGAGTTTAATTTTTTAGCACTTAATTCCTTTTAAAATATAAATCAAATGGAATGGCGCCCAAAAATGAATTCATTACTTCCAGGAACATGGGCTCCCAAGTGCTGCGTGTTTGTGGTATCATAATTTTATATACTTGTGGCCAATATTGATTGATAAAGTCCAAAATCACAGCATCTAATAGAAATGATTGTAAAATTATTTAAAAAAAAAAATTTTAGAAATTAAAAAAAAAATTTAATTTCTTTTAACTTACTCAAAGCTGGATCCGCCACGAGATTGCTGGCATAGATATTCATATCACCGATTTCTGGGTCGAAATTGAATTTGGTCAATTTCAAGTAGGTGTGTCCATCACGCTGATAAAGTTCACCCTCTGCCTCAGAGCTTAGCTGCAAATCAGCTAAGCACAACAAGAATTTGTGATTTAATGTTTGTGCTTTTCAAATTTTTTGTTTTCATCTCACTTACTCATTGTCACATTGAAGTAACCTTTTGGTGTCATTTTCACATCATTGATCAGCATGTCAGCTTTGTAATTGCCTTCAACATAGAAGCGTGGCATGTGTGTAACCAATTCCATGCTCACCTTATTATCCTTCAAATGGAAATCCACCTTCTGCACGGTACCCTCACTTATGCCAAATACACGCACATTACGCACCTGCACGCGTCCTTGTGCAAAACCTGTGCGTACTTCAATATTATTTCTTTCAATAACAAATGGATCCATGGGTGGTATATTTAGCTCTTTAATGCCATCCTTAAGACGTGGAATCATCTCTTGGAAAGAGCGTTTAATGCATTCATTGATGTTGATATCACTCTGTGAGCAAATGCGTATATCGGCAGCTAAAAATATGAATCAAAAAATTTAAAAAATTAGTATCCATATTTGAAACTATATTTAAAAAAGGTTCCTCAATTTATATTAAAACAAAAGACTTAAGACACGAACTTGTGCAATTTTGATCAACAAAATTATTGGTTTCATCATAAAAAATCATAGCAACTTATTAATTTTTGTAATTAAGTTTGTCATAGATCTTGACACACTTACTGATATATGTATATAAATGCATTTGTGAGACTTTAAATATCTACATAAGTAACAAGAATGCTTTTAAGTTGTAAAGTCAATGTCTTTTAGAGTCCAAAGTTTCTGAGCAAGAGGCGAAGAATTAACCTAACATCAGAATTATTTAGCATTTAAGTATGATAAAATAAAATAAATACAATAAAATAAAATAAAATAAAATAAAATAAAATAAAATTAAATTAAATTAAATTAAATTGAATTAAATTAAATTAAATGAACTAAAAAAATAAATCTAAAACGATATATTTTTATACTCAGCTGTAGAAAAGTGGAAGCAGCTAAGCTAAAACAGATAGAAAAATATATAATTTTTTAAGTGACTTGTATGTAAAAAGTTTTCTATTGTAAGCAGTATGAACAGTGAAACGCCTAATTGTATGCAACGGCTTAGAGAGCTATGTGAAAAAATGGAATATACAATCCTTTTGGGTGCTAAACATTTTTTTTTTTTTAATTTTGTTGCCACTCCGTATCCTCCTTATTTTTTAAGCATTTCACCTAGCTTTGGACACTAAAAAAGAAGTTTTTTAGTTAAATTATGCAAGCATAAATATACGTCACAGGGTGACATTTTTTAACTTTATTCCTTACTGGAGTATATAATTACGTTCGCTCTCGAAATTAAACTGTCTTACTTGTTTCGCTGTAACAATAATTTATTTTAATTTTTATAGATAAAATGCTATTTATTCTACTCTATTTAGCATAAATGAATATGTGTTTATTTGTTTAAAATGTGGTTTCTATTAATAAATCACGAGGGGAATTTATTACATCACTTTTTATGTACCTACAGGGTGTACGACATGCTAAAAAATTTGCTGCGGTATACCTTAGCTTTCCTGTGAAATTCATATATTGTGAGTGCCTAACAGTATGCAACAGGTTTATGTGTTAAGTTGTTGGGAGTACAAAAATTCTGTGAATGAAAAAATACTGCATACTTTTAGGCTGACTTAACATGAACTATAGCAAATAAGACTGAGTGACAACATTTTTTGTGTTCGGTGTAATTTCAACTCTAGAAAGAGAGGGCAAAAATTTCGTATAAAAATACTAGATGTAAAAGTGAAAGTGTACAAAGATTATAAATAAAATTAACGCCTTGAAGTAGGCACTAATTAATGATTTTTTTTAATAAGCGCTTGCGTGTTGATTTTGTGTATACCTTAACCAACCACCTGGTAAAATGCTGAATACACAGTAAGTCGGGTGTATCGAAAAATGGACTTGTGGAAACACTTCTCCATCTAGAAGTGGAGTATAAAAGGCTACATACTTTTAGGCACTTATTGGTTTCCATACAAATTCTATATATGTATATGCGATGATGCTGGTTTCCAAGTGTTCAGCTTGGCCGAGGTGCTTAGCCATGGTAAGTAAAGGGTGATATAACTTTTTAGCGAAGGAATGTTTAATACCATATGTCCTTTCTCTTTCACATTCTTTGCGCACAAATTTAATCTCAGAGCGCCCCTAGCCGGATATCATGAGGAAGATTGTCGTATAGTGTTTTAGTCACTGAATTTTTCATAAAATGGTGAAATTTTCTGTGAAACTTTGGTGAGTGAACAGTTTTATCAGTTCTTGTCGTCTGTCTTCATGTTTGTTCGCGCATCACTAAAGCCCCGCTGCATAGATTTCAATGCACTTTTCAACAATGTATTGCTAGATGCTCAAGTAAAAGTTTAATATCCATTTTTCGCAAGAACGTGTACAGTAGTGGCAATAAAAGTTGGCTCGAAATATTTTTATATGTGTAAGAAAATTAGAACAGGTATGTGTCCACCCTTGGAGTCTGGTATAAATATGAAAACATTTATCGGTTGACAACAAAAATAATACGTATATATTTACAAAGAAGAGTGAAAAATCTTAAAAACAATACAATTTGGGCAGTTTTCTCAAATACACTTTAAAATTTAGCTAACGGGTTAACTCAAATTTTATATACCAAAAATATTGTATCAGGCAGATAAATTTTAAAATTTACTTCAGAAAACTTCCCTTTAGTTGCCTTAAACTATGTAAATAAGAGAACATGGAGCTGCTTTTAACAAATATTTTTCCCTGAGTTTAATTTTTTAGCACTTAATTCCTTTTAAAATATAAATCAAATGGAATGGCGCCCAAAAATGAATTCATTACTTCCAGGAACATGGGCTCCCAAGTGCTGCGTGTTTGTGGTATCATAATTTTATATACTTGTGGCCAATATTGATTGATAAAGTCCAAAATCACAGCATCTAATAGAAATGATTGTAAAATTATTTAAAAAAAAAAATTTTAGAAATTAAAAAAAAAATTTAATTTCTTTTAACTTACTCAAAGCTGGATCCGCCACGAGATTGCTGGCATAGATATTCATATCACCGATTTCTGGGTCGAAATTGAATTTGGTCAATTTCAAGTAGGTGTGTCCATCACGCTGATAAAGTTCACCCTCTGCCTCAGAGCTTAGCTGCAAATCAGCTAAGCACAACAAGAATTTGTGATTTAATGTTTGTGCTTTTCAAATTTTTTGTTTTCATCTCACTTACTCATTGTCACATTGAAGTAACCTTTTGGTGTCATTTTCACATCATTGATCAGCATGTCAGCTTTGTAATTGCCTTCAACATAGAAGCGTGGCATGTGTGTAACCAATTCCATGCTCACCTTATTATCCTTCAAATGGAAATCCACCTTCTGCACGGTACCCTCACTTATGCCAAATACACGCACATTACGCACCTGCACGCGTCCTTGTGCAAAACCTGTGCGTACTTCAATATTATTTCTTTCAATAATAAATGGATCCATGGGTGGTATATTTAGCTCTTTAATGCCATCCTTAAGACGTGGAATCATCTCTTGGAAAGAGCGTTTAATGCATTCATTGATGTTGATATCACTCTGTGAGCAAATGCGTATATCGGCAGCTAAAAATATGAATCAAAAAATTTAAAAAATTAGTATCCATATTTGAAACTATATTTAAAAAAGGTTCCTCAATTTATATTAAAACAAAAGACTTAAGACACGAACTTGTGCAATTTTGATCAACAAAATTATTGGTTTCATCATAAAAAATCATAGCAACTTATTAATTTTTGTAATTAAGTTTGTCATAGATCTTGACACACTTACTGATATATGTATATAAATGCATTTGTGAGACTTTAAATATCTACATAAGTAACAAGAATGCTTTTAAGTTGTAAAGTCAATGTCTTTTAGAGTCCAAAGTTTCTGAGCAAGAGGCGAAGAATTAACCTAACATTAGAATTATTTAGCATTTAAGTATGATAAAATAAAATAAATACAATAAAATAAAATAAAATAAAATAAAATAAAATAAAATTAAATTAAATTAAATTAAATTGAATTAAATTAAATTAAATTAAATTAAATTAAATTAAATTAAATTAAATTAAATTAAATTAAATTAAATTAAATTAAATTAAATTAAATTAAATTATGTTAAATTAAATTAAATTAAATTAAATTAAATTAAATTAAATTAAATTAAATAAAATTAAATAAAATTAAATAAAATAAAATAAAATAAAGTAAAATAAAATAAAATAAAATAAAATAAAATAAAACAAAATAAAATAAAATAAAATAAAATAAAATAAAATAAAACAAAATAAAATAAAATAAAATAAAGTAAAACTAAACTAAATTGAATCAAATTAAAAAAAATAAAATAAAATTAAATTAAATTAAATTAAACAAAATAAAATAAAATAAAATAAAATAAAATAAAATAAAACAAAATAAAATAAAATAAAATAAAGTAAAACTAAACTAAATTGAATCAAATTAAAAAAAATAAAATAAAATAAAATTAAATTAAATTAAACAAAAGAACATAAAATAAAATAAAATAAAATTCTTTAAAATAAAATAAATTTATTTAAAAATAATTTCCATAAATGTGTTTAAGGATGCCGCGGTATAACACAAATTTGTGTTTCACTTCATTACATTCAACTTCCATGACGCATTTCGCGTATTAACTTGTTAACGCTCGAATTTTGCATCAAATAATATTTTCTCGCATGCGATATTTTTGCACGCTATTAAAATAAACTATTCAAGCATTGCATTGGGACATCTACACAGATACATACATTAATATACGTATATATGCAGCTCGTTTTGTAAATATATATTTTAAATAGTAGCTTAGCATAGACTCTGAACGCACTAGAGTGGAACTTTTGTATAAAGCCGGAAATTGGTAACAGTTTTTGCAATGAAATTTTTATCTCATGGACGTTGAAGCGACATATTTACGAGTATTTTCTTGAAGATGATTTTTTTTTTAAATATATTAATATTATAGCAAAATTATAATAATTAAATTTTGTCGGTAAATAATTGCTTGACCAAGTTTGTGTGCTATTCATTGTACCAAATAAAGCTGCAAAAGCTGTTTGATTAATTGGCAAGCACTTAGCAACATGTGAATAAAATGATAAACTGAATTTTTTTTTTCTCAAAATTTGAATTTTGTTTGTAATAGCAAGTAAAGTTGTAAATGCTTATAATTTTTTCTAATTGCTTAACTTTTTTTTTGTAGCAATTCTTTCTTTCTTAACCCTTTTCTTGTTGTGATAATCAATTGTAATCTACTCTCAAATTAGTTTCGCCTCATTGACATCAAATTCCAGCGAATATTTTTCCAAAAATGTATATTTAGTGTCAAATTATTATATTGCATTTCTGAACTTTATACCTTAATCGATCATCATACGCACGCCCATTAGCGAGGCGACGTCATTGATTTCAAATTTTTCCACTGTACTCACTTGTATAATGATCGACCAGGCGTCAATGCCCACTATTCGTAAAATATTACATTATATCTATTTAGTGAGAGCTCAATTATTTTGCAGTACCGCATATTGTTAGTGTAGGTAAGTTTCAGTTCAATGAATTTGTTAGTATTAGGGTGATCTGGATAATAGTAAAATTTATAGTGGAAGGGCAGAAAATTCAACTATCTCACGAGTAACCAAAAGAGATATAAGAGGTGCTAGAAATGGTTGAAAAGTCTTCAATATTTTAAGGGTGAAAAATTCCCACCTCAGGCTTTTATTTTCAATTTTCATTTTAGGCGCATCAAATGACTTCCCTAATGCAATAAGTACTTAAATAAAATGTATGTGTGTGTGTGTATCAATCGTTATGGTTGATTGCCCTGCCAAAACTGCACACAAACGCAATTAAATTGAACAATTACCAACATGCATCCATTATCTAAGCCATTTTAGATCTCGATAATGTTGTTCACTAGTTGTTAGCCGCTATATCAATGCAACAGTAACATACTAACAAACATACAGCACGCTCAGTGGCGCATCTAAGGGGGGGGGGGGGGGGGTTTCGATTCCGAAACTTCCCCTCTTCAGAGTCCAAAAAGTCATATTTTTCAGGAACAGTGGATGACAGATGTCCTCGAAATTTTATTACAAAAATTAACTCCCCTCCTCAAAATCCTGTATCCGCCACTGTTTGCGATATATGTATTTATATGTGTAAGTAGTTATAGTTTTTTAACCTGCCCGCCTTGGTTGGCCTATTCGTTGTTGTACTACAAATGAGAGGTCGCACATAAAATTGCAAAACTTTTATTGATATCCATTTGTTATAGCAATAATTATATTAGTGGCTGTCCATAAATTAATGGATTTATTTAGCAAAACTGAGGCCTACTTCTATTCGAATTTAGTGTGGCATTGCTCATCGCGCCAATTATTCGATTTTAATTTCTGTAGCCCACTACTACCCATAGGGGAACAAAGGAAATCTGTCCAATTCGACAGCGTGACACGTGGGTATCAAAGGGACCAATTAGTCTCTCCATAGGACATGCTTAACCAAAAAGGACCCCAATTCATCCTAGACTAATTCCTGAAGGGTACTTTTACAGGAAAAAAAACTAAGTGTTTTTGAAAACACCAAAGTAAATTCATTCATGTTTGGTATTGGCAACAGATTTATAAAACTATTTTTTTTTTTTTTTGGTAACTCCTTAGCGACTTATGAATAAAATAATATTGTAAATTTTTTAAAGAAGTTTTGAAATTTTAATATGTCAATATTACTTCATTCACGTTTGTTATTCTCAATAGACTTATAAAAATTAAATTTTTTCCTTTTTTTGGGGGGGTAAGCACTTAGCGACTTATGAATAAAATAATATTGGAATTTTTTTAAATAAATTTAGAAATTTCAAAATGTCATCGTCATTTCATTCACGTTAGGTATTCTCAACAGATTTAAAAAAAAAATTTTCTTTTTTTTTGGGTAATCACTTAGCGACTTATGAATAAAAAAGCATTTTAAATATTTTGTTTTTAATTTTTGAGACTTTAAAATGCCAATGTCAATACTCTCAATAGATATATACGAGTAATAATATAAATACTTTTTTGTTTTTTGGTAACTACTTAGCGACTTATGAATAAAATAAGATAGTCAATTTTTTTTCTGGAATTTTTGGAATTTCAAAACTTTAACTTAATTTCATACACATTCGGTATTCGCAACAAATTTATAAAAATGTAGTTTTTTTGATAAATTTTTTTATTTTTAAAATTTCTTTTGAAAATCAAAGGGGACTAGTAAGGTTAAGTAGTGCCCATACGTCACTGGATTTATGTAAATAATAAAAAATTAATTTTTTTTTCTTAACTTTTAAATTTTTTTAAATATTTTTAAATTTTTTTAAATTTTTTTTTTATTGTTTTTATTTAATTTTTAAAATTTCTTTTGAAAATCAAAGGGGACTAGTAAGGTTAAGTAGTGCCCACACGCCACTGGATTTAAATAATAAAAAAATTAAAATATTTTTGTTTTTAATTTTAATTTTTTTTTAAATATTTTAATTTTTTATTCGAATTTCTTTATTGTTTTTACAACCAATTACTTCTCCTTCACGTTTTCATTCCCACACTCAATAAAAATTCCATTCACTTTTTCTACAAAAAAAAAAAAGCAACAATTTTCTCAGGACACTCACGCAATTCACTGACTGGCTTGAATTCGGGTAATTCGGGTAGCTCTGCTTTAACCATAACTTGCGTTACTTGTGCCGTGCACCAGCCAATTAGGCAGGCAAATAAAATGATAACCGATATTTGACGCGTCATTTTCAAAATTCTAAATATTACACGCTATTTTTCAAAATTTTGCTTTTCCAGCGATATGCCTGTCTACTTATTTCGAAATGACGCCAATATTGTTTTGGCGTTTGCAAAGCCTTTTTTTTGTTATTATTATTATTATTATATGAAAATGCACGATTTGATCAAGACAAGCACAACAACACTGCAAATCGCTTTGAAAGCATCTAAAATTGAAACCGGCAGCTACAGTGGTTTTTATTGCAAAACGGCGAGACGGTATAGAACACGTACATACATACACATCTCCCGTGCGAGCGGCGCATATCTGTATGAAGTACCAAATAAATAATTGAAAAAAAAAAAAAAAAAAAGTTTTTATAAAATAAAAAATCTTTGTCGACAAGTATTCGTACACAGTTGGAATAATGAATAACTATGTTAAATATTGACTGATCATATTGTAATAATTGGGTTCGTTGAATGTTAATAATTTTTAGCAAAGAGTATATGATACACGTTGCATGAATATATATAAATATTATATTTGTTTAGGCATGTATGTGTAATGTTCTTACATTAGATATTGGTTTGATTTGTTAATGAATTGATGTTTGACTGGTTTTTGTGTATGTAAATAAATTTTTTTTTAAATTCCCACCCAAATGCGTGTGCTGATTTTTTTAATGATTAAAATTCCATTTTTGTTTTGCTTTTTTTGTTTGAATTCACATGCGAAAAGCGTAAGCAGTGAGAGTGAATTTTATTTATTTTATTTTTTATAGCAAAACTTACCCTCATATACATGCAGTGGTTGAGAGTTTATTATTTTTATATATTTCTTATTTTTTTTTTTTTGGCAATCAAATAAAGGTTGCCAGAATATCTGGATGAGGAAGTCTAGTAGCTTCGGAAATGTGTTTTTAAAGATGAGCTATGATGGTTGCCTCTTTAATTTTCCTTTTTTTATTTTACTCAAAAATGTTTACATAATATATTAAAAAAATTAAAAAAACAAAAAAAAAAAAGAAAAAAACAAACAATAATTATTATAATAAAAAGAAATATTTTTGACCTTCAGTTCTTTTATATTCATGAACACTTTAAGAATTTAAAGAAAATGAAATAAAGAAATCAAAAATTGTCCTAAGTAAAAAAAAAATTATAAATAAATATAAAAAGTAGTAAAAGTTTTCAAAAAAATTCAAAAATTTATCTAAAATAAAAATAAAGAAATCTAAATTTAAAAGTAAAAAGTATCACAACAAAAAGTAACATTAAATATTTTTATCCTCAATCACAAATACTTTAAAAAATAACGGCCATGTTTCCTTACTTAAAAATCGTTTAATAATCGTTTAGCAAAAAAAAATTTAAATAAAGTAATATTAAATATAGCAGGAAATAATTGAAAAAAAATTAAATACTTTTGCTCTTTAGCTTAATGAATGAATATTTAAAAACGTAAATAAAAATTTCTAAAATTTTTCTGAACTAAAGTAAAAACTTAAGATTATCAATAAAAAAAAATTATAAAGAATATTAAAAGTTAAAAAAAAAATTCATAAGTGATTGGAATAAAAATGAGAAAAAAAAACTATCTATTAATAATCCATAAAAAAATATATTACGAAAAAAATAATAAAAAAATTCACAAAAAAAAATATTTTTGGCTACGTTATACAGATGAGACAATTTGAAACGCAAAGAAAATTTAAAAAAAAAAATTATTTTCCTCGATTAAAACAAAAAATTTTGATAATTAAAAAAAAATACTATAACAATAATGTTATAAGTATGTATAAAAATAGTTTGAGTGAATAAAATGTAAAAATAATATATAAACAAAAAAAATTAATTTTACAACAATAATTAATCAGATTTCATATAAAATTTGAGTAAAAAAATAATTTTTGGTTTTAGTTTTTTTTTGCCGTTGTTCAAATTTTTAAAACTTATAAAATTGCTATCTTATAAAATACAAAATTTTTACATACTTTTATATTTATAAATACTTTTTCTGTTTTCAAAAATATAAAAGATATCCAAAAAAATACGAAATTTTCACAAAAAATTTTTAATTTTTTTTTTTTTTTTTTTTTGAAATATAAAAATTATCCTAAATATTAAGTTTTACATTTGTCACCACGTCAGCAAAAAATGTATTACAACATTTAGAAAACCACTGTTGTTGCCGCCCAATTTTTTTTAACTTCTATAATGCTTTGCTTCTAGTGATCAAGCACTTTTTGAAACGTTGCCAATCAAAATAAAGAAGTTTGTATAAAAAGTTTTAATTTTTTTTTTTCAAGGTTTTCTAGAAAACAACAATATACGCAATTTGGTGTGCTACTGTAAAACTAACATTCATTTATACATGCATACATACATACATATATACATTTGTAAGCTACCTTATTGATACAAGTGACGGAAGTTCAACAGAAACCTTTTTGTATGCATAGTCAGATTCAAAAAAATATAAAACGGGCGCTTTTATATAATTATTTACAAGCTCATAAGTATGCGCACAAGCGATTTGCAGCTTGCTTCTGTTGTCATTAAAAAAATAAGTTTTGCCAAAGAGCGTTTTGCCATTTTATTTTTAATAATAATATTTTTTGTTGCATTTGTTATAAGCTTTTACACTTGACTTACGTTAAACAATCATTAGTAATAAATTAATTAGATGGTTTGATTTTTTGTTTTCGCAATTGTTTTTATGTTATTGTTTTTCATAATTTTGTTTTTGTTGTATTTCTGCTGTTTTTTTTTTTGGCATTTCGTCACTGTTTGACGTTCACTAATTTATTCGATTGTTTAGTATGTAATTATGATGTTCTTAAGTTCATTTATTTTGACATACTAACTTAGTAACACACACACACAGAGATTCAGGTAAAGCAGCATAGAGTTTTTTTGCACAAATGTTCGTAATGATAGCCATATCTTTTCATTGCTTTCATATCAAATTTTAGTTAATTAGTAACTAATTGTTGTATGCATTAATTAAATCCGGGTTTCCATCTCTTTTTTTTATGTCGAAAATACTTCGCCAGTAATAAAATTTTGTAATAAAGGCAGTAGCATG
This sequence comes from Sphenella marginata, assembly GCA_951509765.1. Taxonomy (NCBI): domain Eukaryota; kingdom Metazoa; phylum Arthropoda; class Insecta; order Diptera; family Tephritidae; genus Sphenella; species Sphenella marginata. Next base: position 98,959,232 of record OX608080.1, on the reverse strand, counting down.
ATATATTAACAACATCCCTGTCCAATGAGTCATATGTGACTCACGAGAGTGTTTTGAAATAAGTTCATGAGTCACATGTGACTCATTTGTCCATACAACTTACAGAAGAAGAAGGTCCTATATGCTCACATGTGATTCATTGAAAGTGGTAAACATGTTTGTTTTTTTTGCTACGTTCATGAGTCACATTTGACTCACAAAATTATTTATAAAAATAATATTTTATAATATATGTTCCTATTACTCAGTTAAGCAATACAAAAAACTAGTGGACGTGGGGCATTCACAAAGCGCATTGTATGGGGGCAGGGAAGTTGTTAAACAATGGTCAGTGAAACTGTCCAGTGGCTGATCCAGGATTTTTGGGGTGGTCCAAATTTGTACCAAAGCTAGAAATGTTGCTTAGACATCTATCTTCTATATTTGCTGCAGCCAGCCCCCAGGGACCAACTCGTATCCTTTCAACACTCTCCATGATTTCAAGACGCACTCTCCAAAGTATTATACACAGTGTCGGACGAAACAATCGCACCCCCGTTTTATCATCGAACTAAAACAAAGACATCCTACAAATAAAGTTTCGGGTAATTTCATTTAAAAGTATCACTTATGTTGTACCAAATGTCGTTCAAGGTTTTACTAAAAGCTTTGCACAAAATTCAAAATAGCAATTAGCAAATCCTGAATTTTCCGATATAAAATATTTTCAAGTCCACCCCTCATGTGGATCGTGTTCTTTTAATTTTTTTAGAGGCACAAAAACTTCTCTGATATTTTATCATTCATGTACCAGTAAGTTGGGTGACCATATCGAAATTTTCTGCGCCCTTACAGATACGTGTGAGGTTTGAGCATGGATTGGATAGACAATCAATTGCCCAAATAATCCCTTGCATCCCAAGAGAGGAATGTGGCTACGGTTGAAATAAAAAAATAAATAAAGATTTATCAAAACAACAAAATGTAAACAAGTCACTACGTAAACAAGCGCCGTCACACTCACACTTTCAGTCTGTCTTTCTCTCTCACACACACACATGCATTTGCAGGATATCGTGATCAGTGCGCCGGCGCATTGACCTTGGCAAATGCAAGTAAACAAAACTATTAAATGGTTATAGAAATGATTTGATTTGAGATAGTGAAAGAGTTGTGGGCGTCTTTTGCCAAAAATTGCAAAAGCAAATGAAATGTAAAAGTGCGTAAACAACTTATTATGAATGGTTCATTTCTGCGTTTATATTTTTTATCAATGACTGCAGGTTTTTAAAATTTGTATCAAGGAGAGCCTCGTTAATGTTTCCAAATTGAAGTAATAACACAATTATGAGTTTTTCTTTTTAAGAAATTGTATTTTGAAATAAATATTTTTTTTTTATCAATTCCTTACAAGACAGCTAACTTACATCTGAGCCGTCATTTGTAAGGAAGCTCTGAAGGGGTCATCAGCGCCTAGAACAAATCGGCAATCAGTTTTGCAGTAGCAATATGAAAATCCTGATGCATCCATCAGCAGCGTCTTGTAGGGTTAATAAGACTACTAAACACAGAAACAGCTCATACTTAAAACTAAAACAATTTACAGACAATATTTACAATAATATATCAAATCAAAATTCATTTTCGTTTTCCCCAACATTTACATAGATATCATTAGTGTCCCAATAGACAATCTATAGAGAAGTCGCTGGCCTTGTTTGGTCGCATGAGACTGGCTGACGTTGATGCCACAAATGTCTGGTATTGCCACTGTATCTTTCCCACGCTTTCATTATACTTCCACTCGCCATAAATTGGCAACTCATTGCTTGACACATCATCCAAACTCACCACATCAATCTCCTGCTCCGTCTCTTCTCCCGTTAGCTCATTTGCATTTTCACGCCGCTCTGCTCCATTCAACTCCATTAGCTTCACCAAAAACGCACTGACACGCATCTTCTGCTCCAACCGCTGCTTCAATTGCTGTTCATGTTCTTTGCATTGCTCCTCAACTGCAACTTCCGCCAACTTCTTGAGACGACGACTCATACGACAAGCGATCGTATTTTTATTACGTAACTCTTGCTCTTTTGCTGAGCGTTCTTTTTGTGGAAATTGACGCACCATATTGCCATGATAGGCACAAATATTGGAGAGCTTCTCTTTGCTAATGTGTGTTAATGCGGTGATTGTGGATAATTGCAAGGTGCTGACTGTGGTTGGTTCTAACATCTGTTTAAACCTTTTGGCGCTATTTATTATGTTATCCGAGTTTGTGATCGCCTGTTGTTGTTGGCTCAATGTTTGGTCACACTCGCTTGCTGGTGATGAGCGTAACTTTTTTGGTGTCAAATCGATGCCACTGTCATCGTTGGGACTTGATCTATTTTCAGTTTCGGATGATAAACGTGGCCTTTTATAATTTGATATTTTGTGATTGTTGCTGCTGTTGAGATTGTTGGTTGGTGGTGAGTATTGCTCCATAGCGTTGAAAAGTGAATTTCTCACAACAACATTTTCTACATGACTCTGTAGTTTCAGAACATTTTCCTCATAGGGAAGTGTGTAAGCGTTCTGGTGATTATATTTCGAAATTATTGCTGTTGCTGCTGCTGTTTTAATTGTAAGATCCATTTTGACGTTTGCGGTGAATGTCCTTTTGCTGTGGTGTATTTCAGTGAACTGATGATTACCAAATTTGCAACTTTCCTTTTATACGAGTATACAAATAATTTCTTGCATCAATGACAATAACAAAACAATAAGGTCATTTTTGAACCACAATTTTTGTCAACAACTCTGTTAAGGTTGTTATTGTTTTGATGCGCGTTGGGTAACGAAAAGGTTGATGCGCATGCGCCTGTGCCCATCTCTTGTTTCACTCAGGTAACATATTGTTCCTTGTTGTTTACGTTTTAGTTTTATTTTTGTTTACATTACAGTAGGTAAAAGCTGATGGATTGCGCCTACTGAGAGCAGGTATTTTGGTTGCGCAAGTTTGTAGGATTTTTGGCACTGAGGATTCCACACTTTTAATCGTAGCAAAAAAATTATAAAAAACGAACTAAAAAATTGGTTGTATTTATAACAAGTTAAAAGGTAATAACTTAAAAATATTAAATTTCGATCAAAATGCATCGGGTTTTTCTTTGTTTTTGTAATGCCTAGAACCGATGTCAAAATCATACGGTGGCGAAATTTGTATTGTCAAAATTCGAAAAAAGTAGCAATCAGCTGATTGGATCATACCACCTTGTACTGAATTCTGTTTGCAATAGATACCCAAAAAAAAAAAATTGCTTACTCATAAAATATGATAGGAAAGTGTATGTGTGCCTTTATTGGAGTAAAGGCAAAAACAATGCTTTTTAGACGTTTTGTCTATATATTTGTTCGCGCATTACTCAAGAACCACTAAATATAATTGAATGCAATTCTCACCGATACATTGCAAGGTATCCAATTTCAAGTTTAGAATCCTTTTTACAAACGAAAATATTTTATACCCACTGTACCCAAGGAATCTATCTTGAAACTAAAAAAAAAATTCTCAAAAACCAGGCACGTCAATAGACTGTCAAAATTGAAGCACTCCTCAAGCGAACAGGTGAATGAAAATCAGTTCTACCTGACTTATGTGTTGCAGTCCTTTGCAAAACATGTAAACAATAACCCAAAAAAGCTGTGAGCTAAACAATAACAACACTAGAACGTAAACAACAAGGAACAATATGTTACCTGAGTGAAACAAGAGATGGGCACAGGCGCATGCGCATCAACCTTTTCGTTACCCAACGCGCATCAAAACAATAACAACCTTAACAGAGTTGTTGACAAAAATTGTGGTTCAAAAATGAACTTATTGTTTTGTTATTGTCATTGATGCAAGCAATTATTTGTATACTCGTATAAAAGGAAAGTAGCAAATTTGGTAATCATCAGTTCACTGAAATACACCACAGCAAAAGGACATTCACCGCAAACGTCAAAATGGATCTTACAATTAAAACAGCAGCAGCAACAGCAATAATTTCGAAATATAATCACCAGAACGCTTACACACTTCCCTATGAGGAAAATGTTCTGAAACTACAGAGTCATGTAGAAAATGTTGTTGTGAGAAATTCACTCTTCAACGCTATGGAGCAATACTCACCACCAACCAACAATTTCAGCGGCAGTAACAAAAGGCCACGTTTATCACCCGACTCCGAAAATAGATCAAGTCCCAATGATGACAGTGGCATTGATTTGACACCAAAAAAGTTACGCTCATCACCAGCAAGTGAGTGCGACCAAACATTGAGCCATCAACATCCGGATAACATAATAAATAGCGCCAAAAGGTTTAAACAGATGTTAGAACCAACCACAGTCAGCACCTTGCAATTATCCACAATCACCGCATTAACACACATTAGCAAAGAGAAGCTCTCCAATATTTGTGCCTATCATGGCAATATGGTGCGTCAATTTCCACAAAAAGAACGCTCAGCAAAAGAGCAAGAGTTACGTAATAAAAATACGATCGCTTGTCGTATGAGTCGTCGTCTCAAGAAGTTGGCGGAAGTTGCAGTTGAGGAGCAATGCAAAGAACATGAACAGCAATTGAAACAGCGGTTGGAGCAAAAGTTGCGTGTCAGTGCGTTTTTGGTGCAACTAATGGAGTTGAATGGAGCAGAGCGGTGTGGTAATAAAAATGCAAATAATCTAACGGGAGAAGAGACGGAGAAGGAGATTGATGTGGTGAGTTTGGATGATGTGTCAAGCAATGAGTGGCCAATTTATGGGGAGTGGAAGTATAATGAAAGCGTGGGAAGGATACAGTGGCAATACCAGACATTTGTGGCATCAACGTCATACAGTCTCGTGCGTCCAAACAAGGCCAGCGACTTCTCCATCGATTGTCTATTGGGAAACTAATGTCGCCTAATTGAGATCGAAATCGAAAATTAAAATTGTATTTATTTATTAGCTCTTTGTATATATTGTCTATAAATTGTTTTAGTTTTAAGTATTTATAAGCTAAATAGATTACCTATTTCAGCTTTTAGATGTAAGATAATTTATGATAAAATAAAATAAAATTGTTTAAAATCAAAAATTATTATTTTTATTAATTTTAACATAATTTTGCAAAGTAAGGCCAGTTGGGCAACATCAATTCTTCAAACCAGTGATGCCAACAAACTACACAAATTCTAGCCAATAGTAGTGTCTCTTTCCATGACATGCTTAACAAGTTCTCTTCTCATTTTCATATTTTCGCCTGTCACACCATCTCCAAGCCATGTGCAGGTTTTTATTATAAACAACAACAATAGTTACATCCAATGCACATGGCTCAACGTCTATTTTCTCACGTGCCGAGGGTATTCTGTTTTGCCTTTTTCAATGTACATATACATATACTCGTAACTGAAGGGGTTTGTCAGGCTCATCATTCGATATAATTACCCTTATAATATTTTATGATATTGTAAGTTCAAGACCAGTTTTCTCCAATAATCCATTAAGCCAATTAACATCTATAAAAATTAACGTATTATTACGTTAACGTATGATTTTTGTTGAGTATTCACTGATTTTAATTAAATTAGGGGTATTCAACAAATAGCCAAAATGACATTTTAACATTTGAAAAATCACGGTTTGTGTCAATGATTGTGCGACGCTTACGCCAAACTTGAGTTTGGCTTTTTTCGCTTATTGCCGCTATGCTTTGCTATGGTTTGTGAATAATATAGTTGACACAGGGTGGCCTTGCAAAACATAAAAACTTACTTCATAATACCAACCAAGTGAATTTTTTTCCATAAGGGTACCCAGATACTCTTCATTTTACCTAATTGATTGATTTTTTTTAATTTTTCTTCAGAAATCTAAATAGTAGATAAACTAACTGCGAACATTTATATAATTCTGCTGCTCTTGTCCAATGTGGTGAATACCGCTATTGCATTTTTTTCTAAGTTTATGGAAAAATTATAGATTATATTCTCTTCTTGATTTGTAGTTAAGCCTACGTTTTGTAGAAATTTCTCAATATTGCACTTGGATCCCATTTGATATGTTTGTGCTGAGTTTACAAATCCACTTTTCTCTTCGAACAATTATTAAAAACCTGTACGAATGAATCATTTTATTTATATTTATATACATATAGACCGCATAGTATAAAGTTATGCAAATTGCTATTTACATTTCCCTATACTCATGTACAGGGTGATTTTTTTTTGTCATAACTGAGAGGCCCATAATCATAGTCGTTGTTTAACACGCATTTCAATCAAAATCTGTACTTTACTTAAACAAATATTAAAAATGTTGATCAAACACAGTCATATTAAGCAAAGATTTTAGCTAAAATGATACATACTAACAGGGTCCTCTTATGAAAAAAAAAATATGTTGGCTGGTGGTGTGAAGAAATTTTTTATGTTTTGCAAGGTTGCCCTGTGTAAACCGTTTTATTCACAAACCACAGCATTTCTGTGGCAATGAGCGAAAAAAGCCAAACCCAAGTCCGCCTATCTTTAAATTCACCAACTAAACACCCTGTCTATCAAAACAAGTGTGTTGATACGCTCATCGCATTGTGACTCTTGATCCATTAGCGCGTTTTCTTTATTTAAATCCATAGTAGGTATTAGATATTAATTATTTCTTAGCTTGTCATCATTTACTTAGCAATTTATTTTGTTCACTCGAATTACTACATTCACACATGAACCCTTCACATGTCACAGTCACTTATATTATCAGTATTTACTAAGTTGAAATTTCTAAATATTTCCTTTTCTAACATTTAGTCATAGCGATTTATTAACTTGAACATCTAATATCTCTTTGATCTTAATTGACACACACAGACTTAATTAATTCATTTTCTGCGGTTGCATATTTTTTATTTTAATTTTATAAGGGTATTCACAAATCAACTAGCCTAGAAAATAGATTAAGGAATGGTGAAGTTAGAGTTAGGGGTTGCACAATACCGATATGACATATGACAACAATGTCAGCACTTTTTTTCAGGAAGTGAGAGTAGTTGACAAAAGCATGTCTACTCTACAGATCAACTCAGAGAACGCTTCCTCGATATCTTCATGAAGTTTTTATTTTACATTATTTTATTTTATTTCATTTCATTTCATTTCATTTCATTTCATTTCATTTCATTTCATTTCATTTGATTTTATTTTATTTTATTTTATTTTATTTTATTTTATTTTATTTTATTTTATTTTATTTTATTTTATTTTATTTTATTTTATTTTATTTTATTTTATTTTATTTTATTTCATTTCATTTCATTTTATTTTATTTTATTTTATTTTATTTGTTGTTGGTTTTTGCGGTCTTTCTTGTTTTTACATATTTGTAAGTTTGGCAAGCTCGAGACCAGAGAAAACAATAATTCGTAATGAATTTAATTGTCAGTTTTTGGGAAAAATTGATAATTGGAGAAAAATTACATTGTTAAATCACAGCGATGGATAGGATTACATGTTTCAGAGTTTCCAAGCTCATCATCAGATCCCTTTTCGGACACTGGGATACGAACCAGTGTCTGCACCAAAGCCGCTGTTAGAAAATTCTAACATCTAAGCTATGATGCCCTGTGACGTCACGATGCCTTTATCTCCACTTCAATTAATTCCCTTTTATTTGTTTGTTCTTGCCAACAGTGAGCACACATTGTTGTTAGACCTTCGGTCATACGTACGAATGTGTGTGCTGGACTTTTTGTTTGTAACTACATTATTTTATTTTATTTTATTTTATTTTATTTTATTTTATTTTATTTTATTTTATTTTATTTTATTTTATTTTATTTTATTTTATTTTATATTATTTTACTATCAACTGATCGGGCACAGCCAAGAGTCCCTGATGATGATTTCAGATTATATATATTCAGAAATATCGGCTGCACAATTTAAGGCCGTAACAACAACAAAAAAAAAATAATTTATTTTATTTTATTTCATATTATCATACTTCATTTTTTTTCTTTTTTTTTACTTTGATTTATTTTATTTTATTTTATTTTATTTTATTTTATTTTATTTCTTTTATTAATCGTAATTTCTTTGGTGGAACAGTAAAAAAAACATGTCTTTAATATATTTCAAAATAATTTATTTACCTTTCTAAAACTTAAGTTTTTACATATTTTAAATATATATGTACATTGTACATTCTACTATACTCGTATTACTAAAAACTTAATTCGTAATTAAAATTAATAAAAAATATAATAAATAAAACTAACATCACTTCGTGCTTTTTCAATTGTAATTATCAACTAATGCTAAAAAAAATAAAAATACCAATGTTAAATAGCCTCCAATTAGAAATCCTAAGTAATGATTACTAATCTTAATGATTACCGGTTCGATTGATTAATTTGCTAAGAATCCATTTAATGATTAATTGCCATAACTTCAAATTTTTAATGATTATTTTTCAATTAATTAAAAAATAATTAAAAAAAATTATGATTTTTCACGATTATTAAAAGTAATCAAAAGTAATAAAAAAAACATTATTTCGATTATATAGTCGATAGTTCGATTATTTCTGATTTTTTTTTAATAATCGTAAAAAATCATAAATTTTTTCTGCTTCTTTTAGCTGTAATGAATTTAAGTAATCACAATTAAAATAATCATTAGCAATAAACAAATCCATTTAATCAATTGAGTTTTAATTACTAATCCAATTTAACATATTCTCAGATGCTTATATATAAAAATAAAATTAATTAAATTTAAAGTAAAAAGTTATATACAAAGTTATACACAGACTCAAATCTCTCTCCCTCTCTCTCTCTGTCTCTCTCTCTTGCACTCACTTACGCAAGCTGCCCATCAGGTAAGCGATTGAATAAGCGCTACTTAACGCGGTGGACAATGTTGATCCCACTGCCATTGACTGCTTCTGCGCTTGCGCTGCTTCACTGTTTCGAAAATTTGCTGCATTTTTGAGCGCTTTACCACGCACATCATCATGCAAGTTGACCACATCAATCTCGACATCCTCTTCCAACATTTCACGCTTACACAGCACGCTCGACAACAACGTCAATTGCTCCATATAAGTTTGTATACGCAAACGCTGCTCCATTAGTAGCCCAAATTGACGTTCATGTTCCTTCAATTGTACTTCAACAGCAATGTGTTCCAATTTCTTGAGACGACGACTCATACGACAGGCGATTGTATTTTTATTGCGACGTTCTTGATCTTTGGGTGAACGTTGCTTTTTCGGAAATTGACGCACCATATTACCATGATATGTGCAAATGCTGCGCAGTTTATCTTCGCTGATGCGTGCCAAAACAGTAGCGGCGGCAGGCGGCAAAGCATTCGAGGGGGTTGTAGCTGTAGTTAATTCGAGTGTGCCGGCTGGTGTAGGTTTCAAGGCAGGCTTCAATGCAGCTTTGATGCCATTGCACGGCTGGGCGGTAGGCATGGCTGGCTGTTTGGGAGTTTTACCACTACTCTCCACTTTACGTCGCTTTAGTGTCGCATCCACAATTATATTATTTGTTGCAAGGACTTCTCTGGATTCTGTTTCAATGCGCGCTTTCTTGGCAAATGGTGCAGCAAGCGCGGATTGTTTGAGTAGGCGTTTTAGCCCCTTTTGTGTTTGTTGTGCTTTCTTCGTCGTCTTTTGTGGTGTGAGTGAGATGCCACTATCCTCGCTGGGGCTTGACATATTTTGTGCCGTACCCGTAAGTAGACAGCGTCTTTTGCTCGATGGTGTGCTGGATGCATTGAATAAACTAACAAATCCAGCATATTCGGTGGAGCAATTGGAATCCGTGGAAAAGGGTGTCGTAACCCGTTCTGCGCCAAAAAATAGTGGATTAAATACAAAGTGTGGTGTGCGTCGTTCCATGGCCTCCAACTCTATATCTTCGTCACGTGCACGTTTATATGCGTCAAACTTCTTGTGACGATATGGAAAAATCTCAGTTGTTCTTTGCATTGAGAGATCCATTTCAGCTAAATAAATTTCCAAAAGTAAGAATTTTTATTAAAAAAACAAAACCGTCGTGTACTCCTCGTACTAACTATTCGGCTTGGTATAATTCTGTCTAATGAATCCTCAAATCATTTTTGCTCACATTTTATATGCCCACAAATCGTGTTATACTATCAGCTCATCTTTCTCACCCACACACGCACTCACGCACGCAGTTTTGCTGATAACGCACGGCGGCGTTCATACAAAAGATTTGTGCATGTTTTCGTCTTCATCTTCTCCTGCTGCTGCATGTTGTTTGTGTCCCAAAAAAAACATTGTTTTTGCAAAATACCATAAACAAATCCATTAACTGTTTTCGTCACAAACAAGTGCTAGCCAATTGTTGTTGTTTTTATTTATGTGTTTTGCGGCTGCGCAGCAGTCCTTCTTTGTCTGTTGATCATCGTATTAAATAATCCTTGTTTACATTTTTTGGTTGTTGTTTGTTTACATTTTATTGGCAAATTGTTGTAGCATTGCAGGTACAGTCAACGATTCTTCAATACTGCAAAGGATTTTTGATAGTTTTTTTTTATTTTGTTTTTCGAATAAAACTTTATTTGTGGCTCGAAAGTTCATTTCTTAATTTGCATTCTCGAGATTTTCTATCTATCTGAATTCTCTATTAATTTAATTGATTAGTTATGATAATTGGACATTTTTAGAATAATTAATCGATTGGGACTAAATTTTGTGTTCGATTAATAGCATTAAGGAGGATTTATTTCAATTTGATTAAAATTTTTGATAACTTGCGATTAACGAGGATTAATAAAAAATTTAATTAAAACAGCACTTATTGGACTCAAATTTTTATTAATCCTCGTTAATCGCAATTAATCAAAAAATTTAATCAAATGGAAATTTTGATTAATTTGATTAATCCCAGGATTAAATTTGAAATCAAAATAAATCCTCATCAATCGAACACAAAATTTAATCCTTATCGTTTAATTATTCTAAAAATGTTCGATTATCTTGATTAATCAATTATTACAAAAAAAAAATTTACTTAGATAATCAATGATTAAGATTAATTATCATTATTTAACAGGTCTGGATACATCTAGGTTTAGTCTCGACGGGTTGGGCCAGAGCCCCTCCGCGCCATCAATTTTGCTAAACAACGTATACTATATACATACATAGGTATATATATGTACATGTGGTATGTATGTATGTCAGCACATAGTACATAATAAGCACCACAAATATTCATTCATCAGTTTGTTTAAATCTTTGTTTGCTCATCGGATCGGACGCCCACTGCGCTCAATAACAAGAAATGCCGCTGCAAAATCATCTTTTGAATGCAACAAACTGCATTACGCGCACATACACACTTACCCTACTTATGTGCAGGCACATACTTGCACATATGTACATATGTAAGTACCTACAAGTAATTTATATATTTACACGAAAGTGTTATCACTTTATTTGCATTTATCCTGCTGTGCATAATGGAATCAAATAACAAATTTTTCTAAATATTCAGTTGCAATTTACTTTTTTGTATTTTCAAAATTTATTCTATTTGTTTTTATGCTTTTGTTTGTTTATAGAGTTGTTCAATTAGTAATGGTCTAACTGCAATATGCCGTTGTAAGAAAGTATTTACATTAGGGTGTATTGAAATTTTTTTATGACTAAATGAGCTCAGCGCCAAGATAATAATAAATTTTGTTAGTTATTAAGGGCATAGTTAAATTAAAAATAGAGTTTTATCTACTTAACAAACCAAAACAAACATCATCTCTTGCCTGCCATAGTCAGCTAGAAATGCATTTATGTATGTATGTCCAAGACAGGGTGATATTAATAAAAAAAGGAAAAAGGTTTATTTCAAGTTTCAAACCTTTTACCAAAATTTTGATTTTTTTTCATACAAATTTTTGTGAAATTTCTAAAAAAGCAGTTGCTCTTTTGATTAATATCATGTCTGTTGATAAAATAGTTGTCACAGGGTGACCTTGAAAATCATGAAAAATTTCTGCTACTACCAACAAAAAAAATTTTTTTTTTTTCACTAAGATCTTTTCTAACATTTTGTTTCATTTTTTTTTTGTGCATGGTTTAGCGATGAACACAAATGCAACAGTTTTTGGCAACTTATTGAATTTTTAATTTTTTACATCGAGTTTAGAATCTTTTTTATGAGTACACGAAAATATTTGTATACAGAAATCAGAGGATAAATTCTTTGTATGTATTTTTAGCTTTGTTCGCATAGATTGTAAACAATTTTTACTGAGAAAATTTTCGCTTACACAAAACACTTGCAGCGAGAGAGCGCATTTTGACATTTAATTGGCATAGAGAGCTACAAGTTTTCACGTCGTAAAAATTGTAAGTGAAGAACAGCTGATAGAGACAAGGGAAAGCAACAACAAAAATTTAAAAATTTGAACTTTGAACCAATCAAAATGCCAACAGCTGTTTTAGCTGCAAGTTTTTACTGTTCGGTTGAAATGTTTTGTTTTTTTCTTGCATTTCGAGAATATTACGTCATTTTCGCTTACACTACTTGTGTTGGTGTTGTTGTTGTTGTTGTAGCGCTAATTTGCTTCACCTAGGTAGTCACCAGTAGTGTCATCGAACTCTTCTAAAGGACGTCCTAGAAACCCAGCGGCTTCGACAGGGGTGGACCAGAGGGTAATGGGTGTTAGAAGAGTAGGCTCACAAATAGAGGGTTAGTATCGTTTGGGGACAGACCGCATGCCGGACAGATATTCGGCAATTTAAGGTTCAGTCTGGATAGATAAGAGTTTAACCTTTTAGAATATCCAGAGCGAAGTTGGGCCAGCATCACTCTTGTCTCCCTAGGCAGTTCACGCTCCTGTTGTTGTTGTTGTTGTAGCGCTACTTAGCCCTACCTAGGGAGTCAGTATCTTACCCAGTAGTATCATCAGACTCTTCAGTCTTTCGCTTCCCCCCTGCCTAAACCGTCAGTTCACGCTCCTCTTCGGCAACGGGTACACTATTTGTATCTCGGTATGTGGCTCAACGTCTAGAGATCGCTGACATCTGGTATTAAAATTAAAAATAAAAAATTACCCACCCTAATGTAACTTACAAACATTTAGCCTAACACAATTGAATTGTTCACTTTAATCTCATGTTGATTCAGAGCTTGCTGAGTCTTTGATAATTTTAAATTGTTCTTCATTTTGTCAGCATTATTTATTTTTGATCTATTAAAGTTTTTTGTTGGCGTCACACAATATTAAAGATTTTCGAATTATCTTTTCTGAGAAGTCTATGAGGTATATTGACAAAACCAAACAAGGATGTTGCCAGTTATCAAAATCGTGTACCATTTACGCTGCAATTCACGAAAATAAATTTAATCGATTTATCGCACATCTCTATGTAACTAACGAAATTCTTTTAATCACACTTTGAACTTGATCACTAATTGTACAATATAGGTATGCATATAGCATTTTGTACATCGATTTTCAATAAATATGTTTATTTATAAATTTTATTTGCTCTTATCGCCGAAATTCTGTTTAACCGTTTTATGAGTGTTGATGAGCAAACAGTTACACTACAGTAATTTTGGACTTTGAGCAATTAAGAATCATATTTAAATTGTTGTTCTATCATCGCCTGGTTGATTTAGCTATTTATTATTTGTTTAAAGATGACCAACGCAAAAGTTTCACCAGTGATTTCCTACGACGAAAATTCCAACATGTCGATTTAGGATTTTCAAAATGTCTATATTTTCCAGTTGCTCAGCACAACAAATTCCTCTAAAAAATGCATCACTCTGATTGAACTCTGTCTAAACTGGAAATTTACTGGGTCTGGATGATAACTTCCATTAGTAAAAGGGAAGATATTGGACAACATCAAAACATCCGCAATCTTGTTCGCAGCTTTGGCCATCCACCATACGAACTTTTGGCCGAACATTAGTTCTCTTTCAGACAGCGATGAATACGGACAACAATTGTGCTACAGCAATATTGCTCGCTGTGGCAATTAAGCGTAAAAAAAAGAAAGAAAATCGCAAAAAAAGAATTTGGTGCAAAGAATGGAATGTATCCTTTGTGGCATCAGGATCTACTTCTTTTAATTTTTCGATTAAAGTCGCATAATCATTATTCTTTTTAATTCTATTACAATAATCTTTGCTTCTTACTTGCCACAATGATGGCAAAGATTTATACATTTCAATAAATTCACTCAAAAATTTTTTATTGTCCATTTTACTTTTCCGCGCACGTTCGTTCCGTTCAGAAATTACTACGATTATGAGCTATTTCGCCATACACACACGAGCAGTTCGCGCAAATGTCGCCAAAAATTAAAATATTTTGATTTTTGGCGAACGTTTGCGCGAACTGGCAAACACCACCATACACGAGAGAAAAGTTCGCACAAACATGACATAACGGGAATGTTCGCGGAAATGTTCGTGTAATGTATTTGCCGCTTAAAGCGCCAAATACATTACACGAACTTTTCCGCGAACATTCCCGTTATGTCATGTTTGTGCGAACTTTTCTCTCGTGTATGGTGGTGTTTGCCAGTTCGCGCAAAAGTTCGCCAAAAATCAAAATATTTTAATTTTTGGCGAACTTTTGCGCGAACTGTTCGTGTGTGTATGGCGAAATAGCTCATAATCGTAGTAATTTCTGAACGGAACAGACGTGCGCGGAAAAGTAAAATGGACAATAAAAAATTTCTGAGTGAATTTATTGAAATGTATAAATCTTTTCCATCATTTTGGCAAGTAAAAAGCAAAGATTATTGTAATAGAATTAAAAAGAATAATGATTATGCGACTTTAATCGAAAAATTAAAAGAAGTAGATCCTGATGCCACAAAGGATACATTCCATTCTTTGCACCAAATTCTTTTTTGCGATTTTCTTTCTTTTTTTTTACGCTTAATTGCCACAGCGAGCAATATTGCTGCAGCACAATTGTTGTCCGTATTCATCGCTGTCTGAAAGAGAACTAATGTTCGGCCAAAAGTTCGTATGGTGGATGGCCAAAGCTGCGAACAAGATATCGGAATGTTCGCGGAAAAGTTCGTGTAATGTATTTGGCGCTTAAGTTATAACTTAAGCGGCAAATACATTACACGAACTTTTCCGCGAACATTCCGATATCTTGTTCGCAGCTTTGGCCATCCACCATACGAACTTTTGGCCGAACATTAGTTCTCTTTCAGACAGCGATGAATACGGACAACAATTGTGCTGTAGCAATATTGCTCGCTGTGGCAATTAAGCGTAAAAAAAAGAAAGAAAATCGCAAAAAAAGAATTTGGTGCAAAGAATGGAATGTATCCTTTGTGGCATCAGGATCTACTTTTTTTAATTTTTCGATTAAAGTCGCATAATCATTATTCTTTTTAATTCTATTACAATAATCTTTGCTTCTTACTTGCCACAATGATGGCAAAGATTTATACATTTCAATAAATTCACTCAAAAATTTTTTATTGTCCATTTTACTTTTCCGCGCACGTTCGTTCCGTTCAGAAATTACTACGATTATGAGCTATTTCGCCATACACACACGAACAGTTCGCGCAAATGTTCGCCAAAAATTAAAATATTTTGATTTTTGGCGAACGTTTGCGCGAACTGGCAAACACCACCATACACGAGAGAAAAGTTCGCACAAACATGACATAACGGGAATGTTCGCGGAAATGTTTGCACAAACATGACATAACGGGAATGTTCGCGGAAATGTGAACTTTTCCGCGAACATTCCGATATCTTGTTCGCAGCTTTGGCCATCCACCATACGAACTTTTGGCCGAACATTAGTTCTCTTTCAGACAGCGATGAATACGGACAACAATTGTGCTGTAGCAATATTGCTCGCTGTGGCAATTAAGCGTAAAAAAAAGAAAGAAAATCGCAAAAAAAGAATTTGGTGCAAAGAATGGAATGTATCCTTTGTGGCATCAGGATCTACTTTTTTTAATTTTTCCATTTAAGTCGCATAATCATTATTCTTTTAAATCCTATTACAATAATCTTTGCTTTTTACTTGCCACAATGATGGCAAAGATTTATACATTTCAATAAATTCACTCAGAAATTTTTTATTGTCCATTTTACTTTTCCGCGCACGTCTGTTCCGTTCAGAAATTACTACGATTATGAGCTATTTCGCCATACACACACGAACAGTTCGCGGAAAATTTCGCCAAAAATTAAAATATTTTGATTTTTGGCGAACTTTTGCGCGAACTGGCAAACACCACCATACACGAGAGAAAAGTTCGCACAAACATGACATAACGGGAATGTTCGCGGAAAAGTTCGTGTAATGTATTTGCCGCTTTATATACGAGTACATAAAAAAAATTTCTGTGGCTCTATTACAGCTGTGTTCGATGACGACACTTGCAAAAAGTGTAAGTAAAGGGAGAATGACTTAAAACTCTCTCGAAACGCAAAAAGTAAATAGTTTCCGCCGAACAGAAGTCAGTAAGAACTTGCAGCAAAAACAGCTGTTGCCCATTTGATTGGTTAATAGTTCAAAAGTAGGTGTGTTCGTCTAAAAGTTCAGTAATAATTATCCAGTAACGAAGTTTTTCTCCCTTCTGTCAGATTCTCTCTCAATGAGAGATGATTGCTAATTTTTAAGCGAACGCGAAATTTGCAAGTTTAGCTGCCAGCTGATCCACGGTTGCATGTCATACAAAATCCAGCCGTGAAAAAATATAATTTTAATTTCATTTCACATTTGCATATCGAAGGACATTCATGCAGGTAAAAGGTGGCCATACCGATTTCCCATTCGTTTAAAATAATCCAAAACAATTTTTCTTTTCTTTTTTTGTTTATTGTATAATGTCTATAAGTTCATCCTAAAGCTATGAAAATGCAACGGATTAAAATTCGAAAGGGTTAACCCAAAGGAAAAGTAATTACCTTAATAGGCATACAAGAAACGCACAAGCAAAACGCGGAAGTGGGGGAGTAATGAATGTTCTATATTTTTCTTCATTTCTTTTTTGAATATTTGCCATACACGGAAAAAGTATGGGTAGCCAGTTGTTCGACAACATTTTTGGTGAAAATTACAACAGCCACATACGAGTATTTTGTTGTTATTTTCTTGTCTAAGCCTACGAAAAAGAATATAAATGGTAAACAGAAATTTTTTCATCAATTAATCAAATGCTTATTTCTTGCAATGTAGCGAACCTATGTTAGTCCCCCCATTAAGGAAGTGCTGGTATTCCTCTCAATTGCATTTTCAATGAAATTTTATATTTACATATATTTTATTGAATATCGTCCACCTACATATGTATGTATGTACTGTGTAGGTAGCCTGCAGTGAAATTCTAGACTAGTCAGGAGCCATACAAGCAAAACGAACTAGTGCTAAGACTAAGCTCGGCTATAAAATGTGATCAATTTTGATCAGGGCCAAGCTAGCTTTTCGATTTTTTTTTTAACTTTACATACATATGTATGTACATGCTATGAGGTTTGTTCGCTCACATTAAAATTTTAAAGGATATACAATTTTATAAAATTTTTACTAAGAAAGTGTACGCTTACACAAAACAGGCATAGCTCATTTTGAAATTTCATCGACAGAGAGAGAGCTACAAGTTTTTACTGTGGGAATTGCACGCCGTAAAAAGTGTAAGTCAAAAACAGCTGATCGGAAAGTAACAACAAAAATTTTATAATTTGAACTTTTAACCAATCAAAATGGCAACAGCTGCTTTTTCTGCAAGTTTTTACTGACTCCTGTTCGGTTGAAACGTTTTATTTTTTGAGTTTTGAGAGTTTTACGTCACTATTATTTTACTTACACTTTTTGCAATCAGAAATCAGCTGAATTGTTGTATCATTCCAAGGCAATGCCAATTCAAAAAAGAAAAGGCATTGCGTCTAAGGAAGCATCGAATAATCGGTGACTAGGCAACTTGAATTAGATGTCATATAATGTTAATAATCGATAAAAAAAAAACTGTTCTACTAGCACTCGCAAGCTGGAAAATATTAGAAAGGCTCCAACCGGTTACTTACACGGTTGCCGAAGTTGGTACTTTAGTACCAAAAGTGGTACTTTTTTTTAGCGATGGTACTTTGGTACTGATTTGGCCGATATGGTACTTTTTCACCATAATCGATTTTAAGACGCCATAAAGAGTTCATCGCTAATTTCTTTTTACAGTTATTTGCGAAGTAAAACAAAGTTTCATCTTGCTGAAAAGCATCCCGCTTAGCAAAAAAAGTGAAACTGATAGGATCCAGCCATCAATCCAAACTGCAAAAAATGGATAAGTAAGTATAGGTATTGGCATCCTTTAGGCTTAGCAAATTAGGTAAAAGCGCTTTTTAATTTTTCGTTTCTGTGAAAAGATATTTACTGATATTTAAATGGGCTTAACGATCCAGCTTTTAAAGGGCTTACTTCTTTTATTTTTAACCTTTTGTCTTTGCCTCATAGCTCTGCAGCTGTCGAGCGCAAGTTTTTTGAAATGAGTTTAATCAAGACTAAATTACCACCAAAAGATATAAAAACTACGTATGAAATATACTTTAGGAAGCCCTTTATTTGCACCTAATGTTAACTCTATACTATTAAAATCAGTATTTCCTTTAAGTTTATAAATGTGTAGATCACAAAAGATACAAGACACCCACTAAGAATGCTTTAATAAAAAGTCTGATATATACCTATTGCTAACTAATGTTGCCTAAAAATAATAATAGTATTTAATACATTAATGTGTAGATCTCAAAAGATAAAAACCACCTATTAAATATGCCCCAATAAAAAAGTGTGTTATATGTCCTAATGTTAACTAAACACCCTTAATAAAAGCGGTATTTGATAAATTATATATGAATTTTAACTACGTTTTAAATATGCTTTAATAAAAAGTGTTATTTGTACCTCATGTTTACTTAAAACTAAAAGTATAAAGTAGTATTTAATATAATCCATATTTAATTTAGATACTTTAATGTGTAAAAAATAGTTTATATAAATGAAATACACATACATTTTTAAAAGCAAAAAAAGTTTTCATGTAAATAGAAATTAAAAGAACTGGTACTTTTTTATTGAAAATGGTACATTTTTATGAAAATTATGGTACATAATTTTTTTTTGGAGTGGCAACCGTGGTTACTTATTTAGAAAGTGGAATGTAGTTTGCAACTAGTCGGTTTGACTGCATGGCATTTCAAACACATACCAACATAGGTACACATACAAACATATATATGTATGTACTTATGACCAAATGTAGTTCCCCGTATATCCCGCTAATATTTCACACAATGCGCCTAATTCCTAACACACTTGACAATACCTTTCGCGCAAATGGGCTGAACCCACAAACAATGTCAAAAATATTACTTCAGGAAGAGCCAGAAATATTAAGAAACTTTTTTTTTTTACGAAAATCCACAGTAATGTGCCATGGAATATCAACATGGAATATTTGCACGCCGGCCGTTTCTTCTTTTTTACACTTTTTCTGAACGATTTTGCCCATGCTCGTCTCTGGTTTCACTTCCCCTAGCAGTTGTTGGGAAGTGTGATTTTCAATCAAGAAATTTCCAGACCAACATTTTGTGGCGGTAGTTCCCTGCTAGACAAGTTAAAACTTGAACTAGTTACTAACTAGCAGTTTTCCCCCTCTTAAGGCGAATAAATCAAAATTTTCCATTAATCATACGTATTTTTAGGAGGTTACTCGCATGTTGCAGCCTCACTCAGAAAACAATACAAAAAATTGAAATAACATTAATGTTTCTTTTGTATTGCACAGCAGTGTAGATACATTCATATATCAGATGCATTTTTGTTGAATGCCACAAGCACACAGTGGATCGATATTTCAATTAAATGTGCATAATTTACAAGAGACTTCATTTTTTATATTTTTATTTTTTTATATTCTCTTTTACTTGTTTTTTTTTTTTTACAGAGACAGCAATGGCAATTTATTTAAAAAAAATAAATTAAATAAATTAATTAAATTTTATGTACATGTTCGATTCTTAATTTTTATTTAGTTTTTTTTTTTTTTTATTTCATTGTTTTTTATTTATTTAAATGCCAATTTTGTACCACTGTGCAGCGCTCAGGACGAAATAATTTGTATGATTGTATGCCAGCAGATAATAGAAAAGAAAAACTCAAGGATCGTAGGCCACGAACTCATATCAACCTAGCACAGGTATGCATAAAAGTCAATGAGCAAAGCAATTAAGTTAAATGAAGGTCATCGGGAACATTCGCTTTTAGACGTTGTACATCCAAGAGTCGTGGCTACATATGGGATACCTGTGATCATATGTTAGTATGAATATAAAAGGACTGCATTTGAAGACACGGCAACATACAAGTTTTGAACAAGGATCAGTAGAGTTGCGAAGCACAGAAACTAGGGCTCTGTGTTCATAAAATAAAATAATTTAAATTATTGAAAACATAAAATAAAATATGAAAGTACGTAGATTTCCACGTTCGGACACAAATAGCGCTTCTATTCACACATATTATGTGCACAAAAAATTCGGTTATATAAAAATAGAAAAATTTCAACACGAAAATCAACAAAATGTGGCTGGCTTGAAAGAGGTGGAACATGATCCGAAAGCAGTAAAAATTTTAAATATGCTTGTTCTAAATTCAGTTAAGGATACACAAAACTTAAAATTACCAACACGCAAAACAAAAGTTGTGAAAATTGCACCCTATCCACCAAAGCTACAGCAAACTTCTGCAACGCAAACCAGTATCGCAAGAAAAATTGGCAGTATAGAGAATAAAACGGTAAAACCAGCATTACCGCACTTGGGAACCTCCAGACATACATCCTATCCCGTTCAAACAACACAGCTCGCTTATGCCATGCAACCATTACCAGCGTCCTCGGCCTTTACAACGCCAACCAACAATTACTTTCAACGACCGTCGTCTACCTCATTCGGTCTGGATCCCAATGGATTTATATCGCATGTACCAGCCACTCTATCTATTACCGCACCTGTGGCGAAGCCGTTGCAGCATTTCGAACCAATGTTTTACACGCAGCTACTGCAGCTTCAACTAAATGCTAAAACGAAGAGACCCAATTTTTTTGAACGTAGGCAAAAGTATGGAGAAATGAAAAGTATACCCAGTTAATATAAGTTATTTAATTTAATAGCTTTGAGCTAAGAACTTCGTACTTTACAAGATCCAATGTGAAATATTAGGTGATTTTGTGTATACGGTGGATTAATGTGTTATTTATTTATTAAAGTTTAAAAAAAAATTATTAGGTAATAAATATTGTCATTATTATCTTGTATTCGATAGAGTTAGACAAAGGTGATGCCGACAAAAATAAATATGAAATTCTGTATGTAAAGAACTATATTCTTTTTATTTAAATTTAAATCTATGTTGCAACGCTACCAAAGTTATGTTGTAAATATACTACGAGAACATCATAAAATACAATGACTATTCAATTAAAACCTAAACGATCGAAGACCGAACCAGAATTATTATTTTTCTGTGGCTTTTTTAATTTCTGAGCTGAGTTCTTTGAGATGTTCACTTTATTGACGCGATTCGTGATAGATGAAATGGATTTTGTTTCATTGCCACCACCATTCCTCCTAAAGCCAAGGCGACGGTGAACTGGTACATCTTGTTGCAACAAAATCTCATCAGACTTCAAACGTATTGATCGTATTTTAACGGGACTATTGTTTGATGTCTTATTTTTATTTCCAGCCGCTTTAAGATTATACGTTTTCTTTGTTGTATGTAAAAGAGAATCTAAGAAAATTACAAATAATGTAATTCAAACTATTTTTATTCAAGCTAAGCTGTAACTTACTTCCACCCAAACGTGACTTTACGCTTCCTGTAGCATTGCCATGAAAAGAAGTTCCAAATCCACCCTTCCCTTTGAAATTACGCTCTTTGGATGTTGGCTTAAAGTGCGGCGAATCTGGTGCTATTTCATGCACCTCTGCCGTAGATGCAAATTTTACAATCTTTTCACTGCTACTTACTGCATTAGAACTGGTAACAACATCATCCATTTCAACATCATTGTCACTATTCATTGAATCAACAACATAGGTATCATCATCGCTTTCATTAGTTTTTAATGGGACTTTCTTTACTAATATGACCTTTTGATTTTGTGGTGGTATGCGTGCTGGAGTTGAAATGCTTGAGGCGATGGTCTTGGCCTTAACAATGGCTGAACGAAACTAGAATGAATACAAAAATGTATACCTCTATGAAAAATAGTTATTTTGTCTCAGTTTTACTTACCACAGGTTTTTGTGAATTTTTCAATATTGGTTTAATTTGCTTTGATTTGTTTGAATCATCATCTGAGTCTTCTATCTTTTTTCCACCCAAACGAGAAAATATAGATGAGCCGCTGCTGTTAAGTGTTGTTTTGTCGTTCGATCCGCAAATACCAGTTATACGTACGCACACATTACGCATAATAGTATCATCCTCATTAGAGTTTATTACACTCTTAGTACTTCCACTGCTAACTACATCATCATCTGTATCGTCCTTAGCTAAATCTATAAGGGATTCCGAATGCATTGTGAGGCGATCAAACACATGAGTCCGTTTGTTAGCGCTCTCACGTTCTGAATATACTAAAATAAAAAACCATAATTAACTAGAACAGAACACTTTTCAGATGTTTTATACTCACATTTTTCGTGTTTAGCAAGTATTTCCTTGCTGCGTTTTGTAGTACCGGAAGGCAATTTGATTTTGTATTTGCCCTCATGCTCTGGTAAAACGCGTCTAACTGTTTTGGGCTGTGTTGCTACTTTGTCTTCGGAAGTTTTTATATAAGCACGGCTGCTAATAGTATTGGATGTACTTGATATTACTGGTACGGCTGCATTTATATATTTTAAAAATATTTAATAGAGTTTTTGCAACCTTTATAATTGCAAACTTAATTGTTTTGCCGGCTTTGACCTAAAGTAGGCAAAACAATTAAGTTTGTTTCAAAAATATTGATTATTTTTACATTTTCTTAGCATAATTTAGATTACAAAAAGAAAAACATTTTCATACGCACACTTAAGTTTAACTTTGGTAGTTGTGGTGGGACGTTCTTGTGATGAATGTGAAATCGCTTTAACGGATGCAATGGGAACATGGGTATCTGAATTGGTAAGTACTTTATCTCGTGCCGTCTGATCACTAACAGTCTTTGCATGCCTATTAAATAAAAATTTGGGTTTGTTATTATTATACATAGTATAAGCATCATGTGAATTCCCAGTTTACCTTAATATAGCGATTATATCCCCCATGAGCGTTACGCCCATTTCACGCAAATATTCCTTATTGAGATCCATGAGCATATCATTCTGTATACGATTTTCCACAAAAATATGTGCATAAGTAGCTGCCGCTGGGGAAGGTATGCCAGAAGCATTGAAAAATCTCACCCATTGCGCTGTTCAAATTAAAATTTGAGTTAATAATAGAACAAAACATAAAAACAATGGTAATTCATAAATTGCTATCAGCTTCCTTCTATTATAGCCAAAATGCTTAAGTTTATTTAAGAGTATCATTTTCCCACCTGCAGCGGCGTTCGACATATTTTCAATTATTAAATAATTAAAATATGATGATACAGTCAACTATTTATCTTTTTTATTTTTCACATAAAAATACCCCACAAATTTTTTTAGTATAGTCCCGCAGCCATTATATTTTTGACAGCGCAAATGTCAATTTAGCCAATGCTGCCCAACAACGATAAACATAAAAAAAATGTTTCATTTTACGTCAACGTCAACTGCTACGACAAGTTTTGACCTTCGTAACAATAATCCGAAGGAAATCGGAAACTTTATTTCGGTCAAGAGATATTTGCAAGGAAAGTTAGAAATTTTCTGTCATTTTCATGTAGTTGTTGTAGACACAGATATCAGATATTGACAAATCTGCGAAAGGGCCATTTTGACTGTCAAATGACAGTCAGTGGTGTCAGGCGTCTACTAGCTATCAGTATTTTGTTCACGGTTGATCATAACCCTGAGATCTAAGGTGTGAGTGTGTTAGTGAAAAAATCAGCGTTTCTGGTAGGGCGGTGTTGAAGCGGCTGAGTGTTATTTTTTATAATCGCCCAAACCATGGATCTGGTCCCCCATTTGGGATCGGACCTGGACCTGAAGTCAAAACGCGACTTTTGATGCCTCTTCCGACATTTTTGGAGTTGACATTGGATGGAAATATTACCTTTGTTAGATTCTGGATTGCGGTCTTATTGAGTTCCTTATTTGTAACGCTTATAGTTGTTTAATCGCACTGAGTTCTCACAAATTAGACTCTGACGCCACTTTAAAAAACAACAACAACCACTGAGTTGTCACTGATCACTTAAATGTCTGAGGGCTGGTGAGTCTCACGATTGTCCGGTAGGGTATGTGCTTGCTTGTTATAGGGCGATTGCAGGTTGTTAAACGAACAACTGTAAGTGTTGTCATTCGGCAAATGAAAAAACGCATCTTACAATAGCGTGTATATTTTTAAATAACATTATCCACATAGATCATCTTTGATTAACAATTCATAAAAACATAGTTAAGTAATGTCCAACTTTGAGCTACTAAGCGAACAGGGCCTGCGCCTGGATGGCCGACGACCACATGAGCTACGTTGCATCAAATGCAAACTCGGTGTATTTGAGCAGCCCGATGGCAGTGCTTACCTAGAGCAAGGCAATACAAAAGTACTTGCAGCAGTTTACGGCCCACATCAGGCGCAAAGTAAAAAGCTTGACCTCAATGAAGTCGTTATCAATTGCCAATATAGTATGGCGACGTTTTCAACAGCAGAACGTAAAAATAGACCACGTGGTGATCGCAAATCGCAAGAAATAACACAATACCTGAGACAGGCCTTACGTGCGGCAATAAAGACTGAACTGTATCCACGTTCACAAATCGATGTTTATGTAGAAGTTTTACAAGCCGATGGTGCGAATTATGCAGTAGCACTTAATGCTGCTACATTAGCTTTAGTCGATGCAGGTATTTGTCTGAAAGAATATGTTGTTGCATGTACCGCATCGTTAAGCAAAAATAACATACCCTTAACGGATGTATCGAATGTGGAAGAAATATCAGGGGGACCGACATTAACAGTAGCATCTTTACCAACGTCAAATAAAATTGCATTCATGGAAATGTCCCAGCGATTTCATTTAGATAATTTACCAGCCGTTATGGAACAGGCTTTAAATGGATGTCGTGAAATACAAGCCATCATGGAGAAAGAGGTGCGCAAACATTTGATGCAAATGGGTTCAGCGGGCGATTGGAGTAATATAGCAAAATAATATTTAAACTTATTACATAGGTGTATTGGAGAGTGGAAAATGTTGAGTAAAAAATAAAATAAAAAGATTCTTTGATAGTAATTTTTCTTTGCAAAACTTTAATTTTTGGACATATTTTATTACCCACTTACTAATTAATTTTTAGATTCGACTATGCCTCCTCTTGTCTCACCATCAGTTGCTATATCTTCAAAACTATTGAGTAACTCAATTAGCTTTTCACGCCTGTACTCCAGAGCTATGCGCTGTATAAGTTTTTCTAAATCTGCACCACCTTCAAAAAAACCGACTAAGTTATGTACAGTACCATTTGAGATTCGATGGTCTGTTATACGATCTTGTGCAAAGTTATAAGTGCGTATTTTTTCATTGCGATTCAGATTGCCTTGTTGTGCCTTGCGTGTACGTTTTGTATTTGCCTCTGTGCTTTCTAATTCGCGTTGTACTAATTTGGCGTGTAAACGCCGTAGAGCTATCTCACGATTTTTCAATTGTGAACGTTCTGTCTGGCATTCCACAGCCATACCTTGCATCAAATGCAAACTCGGTGTATTTGAGCAGCCCGATGGCAGTGCTTACCTAGAGCAAGGCAATACAAAAGTACTTGCAGCAGTTTACGGCCCACATCAGGCGCAAAGTAAAAAGCTTGACCTCAATGAAGTCGTTATCAATTGCCAATATAGTATGGCGACGTTTTCAACAGCAGAACGTAAAAATAGACCACGTGGTGATCGCAAATCGCAAGAAATAACACAATACCTGAGACAGGCCTTACGTGCGGCAATAAAGACTGAACTGTATCCACGTTCACAAATCGATGTTTATGTAGAAGTTTTACAAGCCGATGGTGCGAATTATGCAGTAGCACTTAATGCTGCTACATTAGCTTTAGTCGATGCAGGTATTTGTCTGAAAGAATATGTTGTTGCATGTACCGCATCGTTAAGCAAAAATAACATACCCTTAACGGATGTATCGAATGTGGAAGAAATATCAGGGGGACCGACATTAACAGTAGCATCTTTACCAACGTCAAATAAAATTGCATTCATGGAAATGTCCCAGCGATTTCATTTAGATAATTTACCAGCCGTTATGGAACAGGCTTTAAATGGATGTCGTGAAATACAAGCCATCATGGAGAAAGAGGTGCGCAAACATTTGATGCAAATGGGTTCAGCGGGCGATTGGAGTAATATAGCAAAATAATATTTAAACTTATTACATAGGTGTATTGGAGAGTGGAAAATGTTGAGTAAAAAATAAAATAAAAAGATTCTTTGATAGTAATTTTTCTTTGCAAAACTTTAATTTTTGGACATATTTTATTACCCACTTACTAATTAATTTTTAGATTCGACTATGCCTCCTCTTGTCTCACCATCAGTTGCTATATCTTCAAAACTATTGAGTAACTCAATTAGCTTTTCACGCCTGTACTCCAGAGCTATGCGCTGTATAAGTTTTTCTAAATCTGCACCACCTTCAAAAAAACCGACTAAGTTATGTACAGTACCATTTGAGATTCGATGGTCTGTTATACGATCTTGTGCAAAGTTATAAGTGCGTATTTTTTCATTGCGATTCAGATTGCCTTGTTGTGCCTTGCGTGTACGTTTTGTATTTGCCTCTGTGCTTTCTAATTCGCGTTGTACTAATTTGGCGTGTAAACGCCGTAGAGCTATCTCACGATTTTTCAATTGTGAACGTTCTGTCTGGCATTCCACAGCCATACCTGTAGGCAAATGAACAATTCTTACAGCAGAATCTGTTGTATTCACATGTTGACCACCCGCTCCACTTGCACGTTTGGTCTCTATTTTTAAATCCTTATCAGAAATTTTAATATCAATGTCATCGGGTCGTGGTATAACAGTCACTGACGCTGTACTTGTATGAATACGACCAGACCTTTCGGTTGCCGGCACACGTTGTACCCTGTGTACACCAGCTTCATATTGCATTTGATTATATGCTTGCTTATTTTGTACTATGACATTTCCATGTCTTATACCACCCATAACTGTTTGGTCGTTATCAATAATTTCATATGACCAACCATTGTACTCAAAGTAGTTTATATACATATCAAAAAGTTCGCTTGCAAAAAGCATTGCCTCTTGCCCACCAGCACCGGCATTCACCTCAAATATGATTGAGTTGCAGCTTTGGCCCTCTGCCAACATTAGTATCTGATTTAGAAGAGCTTCTTCGGTTTGTCGCAATATATCTCCATATACCTTAAATAACAGCAATAATTATTAGAAAACAAGAAACAAAATAGATTGCAGTATAAATACTTGGTTTTCTTCTACCAATAGTTGACGCATTTCCTCATCCTTTTCATTTTCAATATCTTCTTTGCTAGCGAATTTGCTTTGCAGCAGACGATATTGTTCCAGCGCTGTTATCACACCGTCCAGCTTGTTGATTCGGGGAATTGTTGTTGCTGTTGGATTTGTACGCAAGCTATAAAATTCAATACGTAAATTCTCTAAATACTTTTGCATTTTTTCGTTGGTTAAATTAAGTTGATCCTTGTTGGTCAAACCATTGGTCAGTGTTATTAAACGTATTTGCTGTGGGTATATCTTCGTGTGCCACACGCATTTTATTTTACTAAGTGTTCCTCGTGTTAGTGTATTTAACAAAAACATTGATTGATTTTTCGTTCAACAGTTTTAATTATTACTTGATTCTAAATATTCTTCTGTAATTTTACTTTTTGCGAAACCTTAAACGCCGCAATTATTTTGGCTTGTTGATATAACTCTTATTTACAATAATAAAAATCAGCTGTAGTAGGGCAAGAGGACGTCGTGTAAAATGTGTGGTGAACTCATATGGTGTGTGAAAGGTATGGTGAGCTTCCATGATTCAATCCCTGTAAGGCTTAAGTTCAACGTCTTTTCTAAGGGCCGCTTTTATAAAACCCGGTAACCGCTACCCGAAGTTTAATTGACGTATATTTTACGGTTATCTGCCAAATTAAGTTTAGGAAGTGTCTATTTGCACATGACCGTATACGGATCCGTATTTTATACGGGTTCCGTACAAAATGAACGGATCCGTATAAAAAGTACGGAAGTGACCGTATTTTATACGGTCATGTGCAAATAGCCACAGCCTTAAGTTTAACCGGCTTTCATGAAAACGGCTTTAAATGTACATAAATAAATAGGAGACACTCCTAATAAGGATTAAAATTTATCACTTTACTATCTACTCTCTTAGCTATGTATACCCGTTTGTTGTTATGTATTATTTAGTTGCAAAATGTACTAGGGTAATTCTTTACGACCGTACGTAACTGATAATACACCTCCAAAAATATCGAGAGAGGTATCAAAAGACGCGTTTTGACCTCTGTAACAAGAATCCAAATCCGGAAAACCAATATTTTCAGTAGTTTGCGAGATATTTGCAATCAAAGTTCAGAATTTTCTGTCATTTTCATGTGGTTGTTGTAATCACACTACCCTGTGAGAAAAAAGTGGCACGCGGAGGGACATCACCGTGGCGGTAGCCACGGTTTTGGCAACCACCTGGAGTTGGAATGGCGTAGCCCAGGGTTATTTTTTGAAGCGCGGCCGAAGGCCGCCAATGCGGAAAGGTGTTCTGCACATAAAAAACATGGATCGGACCCCTATATCAGGATTTGGACGTGTATTAGCAGTTACGTGCGGTCGTAAAGAATTACCCGTATTTTATACGGGTTCCGTACAAAATGAACGGATCCGTATTTTATACGGGTTCCGTACAAAATGAACGGATCCGTATAAAAAGTACGGAAGTGACCGTATTTTATACGGTCATGGGCAAATAGCCACAGCCTTAAGTTTAACCGGCTTTCATGAAAACGGCTTTAAATGTACATAAATAAATAGGAGACACTCCTAAAAAGGATTAAAATTTATCACTTTACTATCTACTCTCTTAGCTATGTATACCCGTTTGTTGTTATGTATTATTTAGTTGCAAAATGTACTAGGGTAATTCTTTACGACCGTACGTAACTGATAATACACCTCCAAAAATATCGAGAGAGGTATCAAAAGACGCGTTTTGACCTCTGTAACAAGAATCCAAATCCGGAAAACCAATATTTTCAGTAGCTTGCGAGATATTTGCAAAGTTCAGAATTTTCTGTCATTTTCATGTGGTTGTTGTAATCACACTACCCTGTGAGAAAAAAGTGGCACGCGGAGGGACATCACCGTGGCGGTAGCCACGGTTTTGGCAACCACCTGGAGTTGGAATGGCGTAGCCCAGGGTTATTTTTTGAAGCGCGGCCGAAGGCCGCCAATGCGGAAAGGTGTTCTGCACATAAAAAACATGGATCGGACCCCTATATCAGGATTTGACCTGGGCCATTTTTTGGTTTTTTGTTAATAACTTTTCACTGAACTAAAATATTTCTTTTCCGGATTCGGATTCTTGTTACAGAGGTCAAAACGCGTCTTTTGATACCTCTCCCGATATTTTTGGACTTGTATTAGCAGTTACGTGCGGTCGTAAAGAATTACCTGTACTAGTACTAATTTCCTACTTTTTGGATTTTTCTGCTAGTACTCTTTTTTTGTTCGCAAAAGCAACCCATACAAATTAAGAAAATGGAAATGTCAAAAGTGATGTAAAGAAAAAATGAAATGGGCGTTTATTGGTGAATAAAACAAAAATTTTCTGGTTTTACTTGCTGGAAAAATTGAAAACAAATATATTTCAGACAAATTTTAACGCTAATTGTGGTGTGAGTTAAGAAAAGTGGTGCGCTTATTTGGAACAAACGTTTTTATTTCGATTTATAACATTGCCAGTGGATCGGGAGGAATTTCCCTACGCCATACACAGTCCTTACGTATTCTTACATACATATATCGTACATGTACATATCGACAGCCACACTGCAAAACCCCGTAAGTCACTATTTTTCCAAAAATAAGGTTCTGAGCCTTTCCCATAGATCCTGATATTTCGCACATTAAAATTCAGTCAAAATCGGGTTACAACTTCCCGTTTCTTTCCAGTGGTGAAATGAAATAACCGTCGCTCATATACCTACGTTATAATTATTACAGTTTTTTCCCTCTCCTGAAAACTTTTTGGTTTTGAACATACAGGGTTTTGCAGTGTGGCTGTCGATATACAAATCGCCCACCACCCAAGAAAAAAAAATATACGCTTTTTACGCTGGCTGCTAGCATTCAAAAGCATTTAGTTCACAGACATATAGACCAATATAACTTGGAGCGGCCAACTATAGCAATTAAACTTAATTAAATATAATTGTAGTGTTGTTGATGGCTGGAGAATGTGAGGAGTAATAGTTGCGACATATAAGAGCATTGTATCATTGCACTTTTCATATGTAACACTCACTACTTCGTTTTGTTCAATGAAGTCTAGTGCTGATGATGCAAGTTGATGAGTTTACTTTTCATTCATTTCATTCATTAAACAAAACATGCATAAGTAAAACATTCGTACAAATACCTATAATATTTTATGTTTTAAATTTGTTTTTTAATATCTTATCCAATTATTTTAGGCTAAAACGCATTGTAACGTCATCTAATAAAGCACCTAAAATCACCAACACGATAAGCATTGAAATGCCACCATTAAAAACTTACTCACCGCACAACGAATTCAATGCAAATTGTCACAATGGTAACAGTACCACCACATCGACGTCAGCTCCAATAGACGGTGAAAGTAATAATACGTCATCAACTGAGGCAATAACGGCGTCAACAACCAATGCAATCAATGATATTTGTGGAGCTGTTAGCAATGCAGGGGCACAGCAACGCTCCACCTTACCATGTTATAGTAATTCGCAATTTCCATTCAAAGTATTAGCTAATTTAAATCAACTACGGGCAGAATCACGTTTTTGTGATGTTGAAATTGTTGCTGGTGGTATAACATTCAATGCTCATCGTGCTGTATTAAGTGCGGGCAGTGCTTATTTTGAAGCTATGTTCCGGCCTGAACTTGGTTTAAATGAAGTAAATCAGAAATCTGTGGTCTTACACACTATTGATGGTGAAATCTTAAGTATTCTACTTGATTTCATTTATACGGGAAGATGTGAAATTAGTCAGGTTCGTTAGCATTGCAGATATTATTTGAGTTATGTTTATTAATAAACTATTATAACTATTCATTTATTTGCAGACAAATGTACAAGAGCTTTTGGCTGCTGCTGATATGTTACAATTGCCCGAAGTTGTGGATGGATGTTGTGATTTTCTCTGCCGTGAATTGCATGCCACTAATGCATTGGGTATTTTACGATTCGCAGAAGCTCACAATTGTGAGACATTAAAAAAGAGTGCATTGAAATTCGTGCATTCAAATTTTCCAACGGTGAGTAATAATAAATTTTGCTTCGTTGAAAGAAAAAAGAAATTATTAAAGTTTTAACATCAGTCAGCCAAAATCAGTTAAAAGTTGTATCTGTTAAAACTTTTTTATTTAAATGTTTAAGTATTCAACTAAATCAATTATTTATTTAAAAATAAAATAAACGAAAATTTCATTGCCCTGTATGTTTCCGGCCGGGTTCGAACCGGCGACCTTGTGCGTGTGAAGCACACGTGATAACCACTACACTACGGAAACGGTTGACAAATGTTTGTCAATTGATACATTTGAAAGGACCGTGAACTGTCTACAGTGTTCTGTTTGAACTAATTTTATATAATTTAGTTTGGTCAAAATAAGAAATAAATTAAACAAAAATAAGTCCAGCACACGCATTCGTTCGTATGACCGAAGGTCTAACAACAATGTGTGCTCACTGTTGGCAAGAACAAACAAACAAAAGGGAATTAATTGAAGTGGAGATAAATGCGTTGTGACGTCACAGGGCATCATAGCTTAGATGTTAGAATTTTCTAACAGCGGCTTTGGTGCAGACACTGGTTCGCATCCCAGTGTCCGAAAAGGGATCTGATGATGAGCTTGGAAACTCTGAAACATGTAATCCTATCCATCGCTGTGATTTAACAATGTAATTTTTCTCCAATTATCAATTTTTCCCAAAAACTGACAATTAAAATTCATTACGAATTATTGTTTCTCTGATCTCAAGCTTGCAAAACTTACAAATATGTAAAAATTATTTTATTTCATTTCTAATTTGTAATAGGTAACACTTGAAGATGAATTTCTGGACACACCACAAACTTTGCTCGCACAGCTACTCACTTCCGAGCAACTGCGAGTCGATTCAGAATCACAAGTTTTCGAAGCCGCACTACGATGGATTAAACATGATGTTACCCAACGCCGATGTTATGTCTTCGACACACTCTCACATGTGCGTCTGGCTCTTGTACCCGTCAAAGTAATCGATCAGGCGCTAAAGGATTGCCGCGATATGTCAGTCAAAATTGCATTACGTTCGATATGTCGCGATATAGCTTCGAAACGTGGACAATTAGTACCGCTACGTGTTTGCCCACGACAACAAGCCAAAAAGAATATTTATATTATTGGTGGGTCTAGACGGGAGTCACAACATGATTGGACACCAGCGGATTGTATTTTCGAAACGGTAGCCAAATTTGATATCTTTCGGCGTGAATGGTCAGAAACGGCATCCATGGCAATTGGACGCATTTTACCTGGTGTGGCAGCATTGAATGGAAAAATTTATGTAATAGGTGGTGAACGTGGCTCACAAATTTTAGCCAATGGCGAAGTGTATGATCCACAAACCAACGTCTGGACACCGATTGCTCCAATGATTGTGCCACGTTGCGAATTTGGTTTGTGCACATTTGGTGGTACATTGCTCGCTGTGGGTGGTTGGCTGGGTGATGATATTGGCGGTTCGATTGAGTGCTACGATCCGGAAAAAGATGCTTGGCATAAGTTAGGAGATTTACCGGAACCACGGTTTAGTATGGGCGTGGTCAGTTTTGAAGGACTTATATACATTGTAGGCGGATGCACAAGATCAAGTCGACATTTGCGCGATTTAATTAGGTGAGTGTAAAAAGCGTTTATAAATAAACCTTTCAAGCTATCTACCTGTTCAATAATTTGTTAACAAACATGCAATTTCGAGTGTCTGCAGCAACTATTTTTATATTTTTTCAAAACAATTAGTATAGCAACTTTGCTGAAATATTCTTGATTTTTTGTTTTTTATATTTTACATTGCTCCGGCGGTTGTTGATTGGACACTCTAATTCGAGTTCGGATTTGGTGGCAACTTTTTTTTTGTAATAATAACATCTCGGGAAATTTCTTTCCGAATTATTCCAATAGTGTTTATATGTATCTACCACTCGAATTTCTCAAAATTTAATAAAGAATTTTACATGTTTTATTTGCTATCAGTTATAATCCGATTACACAAGAATGGCAACCGATTGCTCGCATGCGTACTGCACGCTGTCAAATGGGTGTGGCTATACTTAATCGGTATTTATATGTTGTTGGAGGCAACAGTAGTTCACAGGATGTATTGAGCACGGTTGAGCGTTACAGTTTCGACGAAAATAAATGGGAAAGCGTTTGCTCGATGTCGGTACCACGCGCTATACCAGCTGTAGCAGCTGCTGATGGTCTGCTCTATGTAGCTGGTGGCGATCAGGTATGTTTATATACAAGTTGTGTATATGGAACAATTTGTAATTTTTTGCTTTTTGTTTCAGCCATGTGAAGATAATTTTTATCGCGCTCATATTACCATCAATGCTGTGGAAGCTTATGATCCGTTGACTGATACATGGAAAAATTGTCCCGATTTGCCTGTTGGTCGTTCAGAAGCTGGTGCTGTTGTTGTTTAACGCCGGTACATTCGTACTCATTCATAAACATTGTGTTTGGATTCGTTAAGCGCTTAAGTTATGTTGATATATTCAATAAGTTAGCCTTCTTGCATACCGAAAAGAGTCCTAGCAAAAGATCGCTTAATATACAGTTTTGGATACTGGAAGAAGACCAACAAAAATAAAAATGGAGTTTCTAACATATTGAAGAAGCTCTTGAATCTCAGAGGCATTGTACACCACCGGCAAACCAAAAGTTATATTAGTTCAATGCATTTGCACTGTTTATTCCAATGGTATACAGAAAACTGCAACCGGAAACCCGTTTTGTTTCCTAGTCAAAGGAGCGAGCTTTTGTTAGTCCCTTCATAAATACATCTGTATACATATTTCACGAATTTATTTTTCTTTACTTAGTCTACCGTATATGAAATACTTCTATATAGCCAAAAAAAAAAAAAAACAAAGGGTACATTTCGCAAAGGCAAAGTGTAGTAATATTTTGCATGTTTCTTGTAAAAGGGTTGATGTTTTCTCAGATACTTAAACAGTTCGTATAAGAATTAAGTGTTCGAATAAAACATCCATCACCTAAAAAAAATTTGCAATGTACGGGCATATTATTGTATTACATATATGATTTATACACATAATTTTTCACATTAAATATGTAAGTACGTATATGTGATTATAAATTAAGAATTTCGATTATATAAGACTATTCCTGCCCTTTTATGATTATAAGAGCTTTGGTTAACATTTGTACTGTAGTTTCCGGATGGTTGAGTTTATTTTTTTTTCTTATTAATTCTCAATGTTGATATTGTGATTGTTACTATTTCTGCGCAATAAAAAAGTATATTAGCTAATAACAACAAAGCTTGATAATAAAATGTATGTATGTACAATTTTTTATTTTAATAACATTAACAAAACTTCTATACCAATCACTTTTTTATTATTTTATATTTATTGTTATGTAAAGTACTATTCCAAACATGCAAAATTATTTGAAATTTAGTTTGACACAACAAGGCTTCCAAATAACTTATTCAAAGTAACCATACTAACTTACTGCAAAATATTAAAAGTAACCTCACAATTTGATTTTTATTCTGAATTGTTGCCTGCAAACCTAGGACTATTTCATTCATAGATTCTACAATTCTTGGTTGTATGCTCGACCAGATTTGTTACTGGGTTCAAAATCTAAGTTGAACACACATACAAGAGTTTTACAAACCAGGATCCAAATATTAATTGCTTTAAATACCGAAACCAAAACAATCTAGATTATGGATGTTGTCAAAAAAGTATTATTATTGTGCAAAAAAACAACTTGATGAGAAATATCTCCACTTAAAAAGTTGCATTAAATAAGCTGATTTCAAGAAATTATTTGTTAATATTACACTAGTTTTAAGCTAAAACAAAATATGAAAAAATAAAATGTGCATAAAATGTAAAAGTAAAGTTTTCTTGATTATATCCGAAATATTTGATACATAAAAATTGGACGAGGCTATTAGATTTCCCCGTTTCAAATAGCAATGGGGAAAAAGTACCAGGCAACCTGCAAACATAATTCCAGAAACTTGTTTCAAAATTTGCTCAAATTATCCCGCTTACGGAAAGAGTCTTGAGTCAATATCTATTTCGAATAGTTTTTGCTGCCATAAAAATACAAGATCTGTGAAAAAGATAAACAAAAAAGACAATACCAGAAATTGGTGATAATGTTTCCGGCCGGGTTCGAACCGGCGACCTTGTGCGTGTGAAGCACACGTGATAACCACTACACTACGGAAACGGTTGAATATATGGCGTCTAATTCCACATATAAGCCACTTAAGCATAGCATCATTTCTAAGTTTCAAACCACCTGAAATTAACTAAAGCGCAGGGTGCTACACTAATAAAAAAATCAAATGCGCGCGTAAGAGATATGGCATCTGTCAAAAAAGCCAACCTTGATGTCACAACAAAGAACGTAAAAAAAGGTTCTGTAGCTCCAAGCTATAATATATACAAATATTCGAACTTATGGTTGTACCATGGCATGCCATGGGTTGTACTATCTTTCTTCATACTTAACTTTGTTATAACTACTTCCCCTTTTTAATTTCATATCATTCAAAATCCATTTGCATTAATAAAAAAGTTCATACAGACGTTCTGTCATTGATTTTATTGGCCACTTAGAATCTGAAACATATAACTTATCGCATAATACACAGTTTAAGACAACATCTTAAATCCTACATTAAAACAACTCAGCTTGAAAATTATAATTTTGTCGTTATTCAATCATCGAATTGTTGTAGGAAAACCTCGAATGCATTTCGCATATGTTCGCTTGCTAATTGTGGATTTTCCTTAAGTGTTTCACTTAATGCATAGCGACAACTTTTT
Organism: Sphenella marginata; assembly: GCA_951509765.1. Classification (NCBI taxonomy): domain Eukaryota; kingdom Metazoa; phylum Arthropoda; class Insecta; order Diptera; family Tephritidae; genus Sphenella; species Sphenella marginata. Next base: position 98,922,654 of record OX608080.1, on the reverse strand, counting down.
AGATCATATGAGCTTTTAAATTTTTCTTCGCTTTTCAATAAACCGAGTTGCATTAGCAAATAGTTTAGGACGCGTCGCTCTTGTTTCGTTTGTACAGCATATTCCACTAATTCTTTATAAAGTGCTTTGGCCAAGTCCAATGCAGCAGATGATGATTGTGAGAGATGAGCACATTTTAATGTTGTAAAAATTAAGAGCAAAAGACGATTATCGTCAGAAAATTGCTAAAAGAAATTTTTAATAAATTACACCATTATTATATAAACAAATATTTAACTCATTATACCTCTATAATGCCTTTGAAAGCTTTAAGTTTATCATCCTCCTGCAGTGATTCAAATGCTTCTATGGTACATGGTTTTTGACTCAAGCAAAATGATTCAATTGTAACAGGAGCTGGCGGCTTCGTTGGTGTATCTGTGTCACCAAAGTTTACATTTTTAGCTGAGACAAATGAGGAATCATTTGCATTTAAGAACTGAAAATATTAATATAAATATCCAAAATTTGTAGGCAAAATATATAGACAAATAACATCATACATTTGTGGTGAATGCGGGCGAAGTAATATATGCCTCATCAGCTTCTTCATCTTCATCTTCCTGATAATCTTCATCTTCATCAACTTCTTCGGTAGTATCCTGAAATATTTATATGAAGTTTAAATTATTGCATTTTATTACTTTTGTACTCATCTACTTACATCTTCATCATCCACACCGTCATCATCATCATCATTTTCATCGTCCTCACCTGCATCATCATCTTCGCACTCAGATTGGTCTTCCTCGAGACTCTCTAATGCCTTCGGGTTTACTGATGCACTCATGGTTTCTATTATATGTTCACATCCCTCATGGCCAAACTGAAAGAGGAATCGAAAGCGTTAATATTACAAATTATAACTATACAGAAAAAACACTCTTACCTGATTTCCATCCAAATTTAACTTTTTTAAATTTGGTTTATTTTGAAAGGCCTCGGCCAAGACAACGCCTCCATTAGAACCAATTTCATTAAAGCCTAAATCCACAATCTCTAGTTGGAAATGTTTGTCCTTTAGTGCTTCAGCAAAATGATATGCACCATGGGTTTTGAGCAAACAATCGCCAAAATTAATTTCTTGCAAGCTAAAATGAAAACAAAATTACGTTACGTTGAAAAACACATATTTCTTTAAACAAAGTTTGAATTTTATTTTTACTAACCTTGGCGTATATGCAAAAGCGTCAGCTAGAGAAGCTGCACCCTTTTCGGTAACCGTATTATCATTCAAATTCAATAAACGCAAATTTGGGTTCTCTCGGAAACCAGCTGCTAATGCAGTAATACCCACATGGTATATGGAATTTTGTGGCATTTCTATATGCTCTAATGTTTTAAGCGTAGAGAATATTTTGGATATAGCAATAGCTCCATCGTTTTCCAACCTGTTGCGTCCTGCTATAAACACTTTCAATTGCAGTGGTGTACCATCTTTAATACTGCTTTTATGACATTCCAATATAGCTTTTGAAAGCATTTTACCTCCACCAATACCCAAACCACAATTGTTCAGACGCAACTCTTGTAGTGAGTAAACGACACGTGAACGCAGTAAGTCCTCCAGACCAACCATACCATTCGGCCCCAGCGCATTATCGCTTAAATCTAAAACAGTTAATTTTGCCTCTGCCACCATTAATCCCTTACCCAAGTGTTTTAATGATATTGGTGTCTCTGTTTTAAGACGCCGCGAAAACATATTATACCATAAAGCCTTACGAAACTCGGGATGTTTTTCGAGCGCTTTACCAATTGCCGCCGCAGCATCAATACCCAAAGTATTACCACCTAATTTAAGGAAGTGTACAACTTTTGTGTCCTCCAATGCCTTCACAATATCAGCAACTGCAATACAAAAAAGGTACAGCCATTGCATGGTTTGGCAAACTGGCGTTGATGTTTTTGTTACTCACCATCATCTGCCGTATCCCAGGTTAATTGCTTATCTTCAAATGAAAGACCTTCTTCCTTCACATCATTTAACTCCTGCACAATTGTTTCCAAATTGAAATTGGTCATTGTTAATAATTATTAAATATTTTGCAACAATATTGAATAGTAACACCATGCACAATTATTCGCAGAATTCAAATGTTTGTTTGTAGCTGCCTGTAAATTGCAAATAACTAACCTAAAAACAAGCGGCAGATTCGCCGCTAGGCAGCTGTCAAGATACAGAGCACAGGGTGACCCCTAAATTTGTGCAAAATATTCTGCGGCCTACGGTTTAACGTAAGCTAGAAGTGCACGTCGGTTGTCGATTGGTGGGGTGAGCGGAAAGGTGTTCTGCACATAAAAAAACATGGATCGGGCCCCTAAATCAGGATTTGACCTGGGTCATTTTTTGGTTTTTTGTTAACTTTTCACTGAAATAAAATATTTGTTTTTCGATTTCGGATTCTTGTTACAGAGGTCAAAACGCGTCTTTTGATACCTCTCCCGGATGTGTATTAGCACAATTGAATTACGAAATTTTAGAAGAATTGTGGAGTGTTGAAGACGCCACGTGTATAAAAATGCCTGGAACTGTTTAGGCCCTAAAAATATTTCAATCGGCAACTGTTGGTAGCAGACAAATCCCAAACTACGCTGGAAAACCTTTTTATTGTCTCGAATTGCCAATTACAAGAGCGAACACTTTTCGGCAGTCGAGTCTATGCATTTGAACGACAATAACCAATGGGAATTTTTTGTTTTACCTTTATTAAAATGTATTTTTATTTTAAATATTAATTGAATGATAATGTTTAAGTATAACCTTATGTGGTACATACATACTTATATTTATTTATTTATATGAATGTATATGTGAAATATTCAATCTTGAAATCCATATCTGTTTTTACATAATATTTACTCTAAGGACAGACAGACACACAGCATCTGCAAATATCTTGAAGTTGGCAGTGAAGTAAATTCGAGTTTCTTTGCCTCGTCTACATCTATGTAATACACAGAGCTAAGTAGCATTAAATTATACTCCAATACAAGTTGTGAAAAGAATTCCATGGAAGTAATTCCGTTGTCAAAACTCCACTGCAAGGAGTTAAATTTTTTTAATTGAAAAAAAAAACTTACAATCACACATTGGAAGGAATTGAAAACAGTGTCCTAGAAGTTATTTCAAAAGTAAATTTTTGTGACTTTACTTACAATTCTTAAATAAAAAGAAATCATATAGTTCCATTGCAAAGAATTGAACGTTGTTATATTTGCAAATTACGTGTGAAAGCAAAAATGCATATATAATATGCAAAGTATTTATCACTTCCACATTAGAAATAGTTGGGACTTATTTCTCAATTAAAAGTAATATCACTTTGAACAAATTTCAGGGAATCCCAAAAATCGAAGTGTTTTTTTTATTTTCAATGCAAGAAATTAAATTTTTTTTAATCCGGATATGACTTGACAACTGCAGAAAGCGTTTTTTTCTGTCCTCCTTTGAAAAGATTTTGGAATAGTATTATTTCGGATTTCAAGAAATATTCAAATCGTATCCAAGGGATTCAACAAATTGCTTTTGAAATCGGATCCACGGAATTCCTACAACTGTTCGGAAGTTAATTGTAATTGCACTATGAAATTGTAATGAAATTACGTTTATCGAATTCTGGTAACATAGAATGTTTATTATGTGGACTGTTGTTACTGTCTTTCATAAAAAAACTTACAACTGATAGAGGAAATTAAGTTTCAAGTTGATCCGTTTATATGTATTTACATTTTTCAACTAAGTTTTTGAATTTTTAAAACTTGAAACAAAGATTTTACACGCAAATAAAGATGGTTTGTTTCTGGTTTCCTACTGCCGTGCAGCTGTCAGTGCATAACATTTTGGAAACAATACAAAAGCACATAATTGCAGTAATGCTAATATCAAAGTGAAGAGGAACCGTAACAGTCACACCTGCTTTTTGTATACAAGTTAGTTTTTTGAAGTGTATTTTTAAGAAACATCCTTACACTTACAATAGAATTGAATTGAATGTATTAAACATTTCAGTAAAAAGTAAATGTACTTCGGAATAGTGGAAGTGTATTATGGAAAAGGTTAAATTATTTGATTTTTAGGTGTTTCTAAAATTTGTGGCCTTTCCCATGTACAGTTGATTGTTTCTAAAACTTTTGGAAAAGCCGAATATGATCCTTCATTTGCATTATTACTACACTAAGTTGATGCCTTTTAAGCTGCCGCACAGTTTTAATAATAACGAAGTAAAGTTATTGTAAGAAGTAATCCTTTACTGAAATTATTATTCAATGTATAAATCGAGTTATTGACACTTAAAAACGAACAGATAACGAGTAATATAATTAAAATACAATTAAAAAAAATTTGTTTTAAAATAAAATAAAAACTGGCATAAAGGTATGTATATGCAAGTAAGAAATGTTGCGCAGCCTGTATGATATGAATGGCGTTGTATTTTTAATATAAATTATATTAGTGTTTGAAAACTCAAAAACAATTCATTTAATTTTAGGCAGGCGCTATTTACGGCGCAAAAATTGTGTTTTTAGAAGAAAATATTTTAACTGTTTTATGTTTTGATCTTGGAATGCACGTTTTGATAGGCGCTGTACGGTGGGCAGACGAAATTGGGGCGTTGAACTCAACATGAATATGTAATATATGTGTATGTATATGTATGTATGTATGGAATTCAGATTACAATGTGGTAATGATTACTTTGTTGCTTCCTCTTCAATTCTTAAGTCCTAAATCTTTCTTTTTTCTTTTTGTCTCACTCCATACAACATATATTCTCTTTTGGCCCATGTGCTCTCACCAAGTCTAATTTCTTATATTTAATATATGATGTACAATCTATCCTTCAAAATCTGATTCATCATCGTCGCTTTCGGATATATTCCTCTTCTTCTTTTTCATCTGAAAATTATGTTAGAAAAAAAAAGATATTAAAGCCAAAAATCCGAGTATACTATATGACTTACCTTCTTGTCACTGTCACTATCACTTGTTGTTAGTGCCTTCTTACGCGGACGTTTCGCCGCTGCCGTTTTCTTTTGTGGCGAAATATCAGAGTCACTGACTACAAGCCCGTCATCATCTCCATTGGCATCACTGCCATTCTCCTCATCAGACATGTGTGCCACGTGGTGTGATTCTTCTTTAACACCTTCATTGTCTCTGAACTCCAACTCACCATCACTACTTTGCTCCTCATCACTATTAAGTAGGCCGGAATAGTTAATTTTTTTGGCAGTTGCTCGACGTCCAGGACGATCAGCGCGTGGAGCAACTGCAACATTCATTTCTATATCACTTCCCGATGCCACATCTTCATCCTCATCCGAAGAGCCTTGTTTCTTTTTACGCTATGAATAATAAATACAATTTTGTTTAAAGCAAATGTCAAAGCATTTCTTATCACATATTATTTCGCCTTACCCCTTTGCCAAATTGTATTTTAGTTTGTTTCAATCCATCTCCTTTGGGTTTGCGTACTCTCTTTTTCTTTTCTCCATCCCCATCAGCACCCGCTGCTGCTGCCTTAGCTTTCGTCTTTTTTATGGCATCTGGTGAACCTTTTGGTCCATTTGCTCCACCCTCGACCATAGCATCAAATTCATCAATTTCTTCGCTCTTAACGCTCTTCACACCACCCTTCGCATCCTTTTCAACTTTCTCTTTTTTAACTTTCGGTCTAGAAGCTATTGCTATAGCGGTTGAAATCTTTTTCATTATCTCATCAGTGACCTAGAAATTAATCGAATCAAAATTGGATTAATACATTTAAGTCTTTAAACACCCAGGCTTACCTTAAATTTAATCTTAATACCACGTGGATCAGGGAATATATCCTCATTACCTCCTTTAGCGGCACGTTTTTTCAAAGTACCAGCCAAAGCCTTTGATTTTGCAGATAATGCTTTAGCCTGTTTCTTATTAACGCCCAATTCCTCAAGACGTTCAAACTCTTCGATCTCATTCAGTTTTTTTTCAAAGTCATCCAAATCATCCAACCATAACATCTGAATGGTCTTAGCTTTGAGTGCTGCGAGCTCTGATAATTTTTGATCACGTTGTTTCAACAATTCATTCTTCTTCTCCTCGGTAAGCATCCACATGGACATACCAAGCAAATAATCAAATTTCTTAACATCGGTCAACTTTTTAAATGCCTTTTCCGGATCGACAGGTTTCTTTTCTTTCTTCACTGTTGAAGTTGAAGCACTCTCTTCGGCTTCTTCTTCTTCATCGTCCTGTTCCTCTTCATCTTCCATTTGTATACGACGTTGCCACTCCTTCACTGGATCTGGCCTATAACCACGCTTGATCAATTCATCAATCATAACCTTGCGTTTCTTATTTTCAACAACAATTGTGCGATCACATTTTTCCATTATAAAGCGTGCTTGATCGGTTAAACGATCTGCTTGAGCAGTTAGTTGACCCATCAGGTACTCTTTACGTTTTGAATAATACTCCAGACGTACAGGGAAATATTCTTTAATTATATCTATTGATGTTGGGAAGCGACGTAGACAATTGTTTTGGTCAAAGCAATGCATTTGATTTGTAGATAAAGATGAGGTTAGTTTAAAAACACGATGAAAGCCACCCTCTTCGGCTTGTATACGATCAAATTCACCGGGTGCGAACGAAATTACAAAACGTACAGTTGTGTCAGTATGATATTCTCGATAATCTGAAACAACTGCTTTACCCTTATCACCATTAGAAAGTGCATCTAATACACTTTCCTTGTATGCTTGAGTCCAAGTACTAACGGGTAGTTCGGAGATTTCTATTTTATTATTTTGAACAATTTGTATATTACCAGAGGATATATAACGACCATCAGAAATATAATCAATGCTGCCTTTGAAATTTTTGTACCTGTTTTAAACGTAACGACAAAGAATTAAATAATAATAAATATTTAAATCAGATGTGTAACTAGACTCACCATGGATGCATCGGTACCGGCTCCTCATTAGCCAACATTCTTCTAATATTCTCAACAATATCGCGAGGATTATGATTGTAAATTTTTGTGGACCAACCTGTACCAATACCATCAGCACCATTCACCAATATCATAGGTATAATTGGCACATACCATTGTGGCTCAATTTTCTGACCATCATCGACTTCATATGTTAATAATGGATCATCAGATGGATGGAATATGAGTCTCGTTAATGGTGACATTAATGTGAAAATATAACGAGCACTCGCACAATCCTTTCCTCCTTGTAAACGTGTACCGAATTGGCCACGTGGTTCTAGCAAATTTATATTATTTGAACCCACATAGTTTTGTGCCAAATTAACAATTGTAGCTTGTAGTGACATTTCACCGTGATGATAGGCAGACATTTCAGCCACTGACCCGGATAATTGTGCCACTTTCACTTCACGTTTATCATTACGCTTGAAACATGTAAACATCACTTTACGCTGTCCCGGTTTAAAACCATCGACTAAACATGGTATTGATCGAACGTTGTCCGCATTAGAGAATAGAACTAATTCCAGGTTAACAAAGTCGGAATAGGTAATATGTTTGGTGCCCTTTGTGTATAGATATCGTTCCGGTAGGCCAAGAAGCTTTCTACGTTTTACCTCATCCATATGAGATGTTAACCATTCTTTACGGGCATCCACATGTTTTTTAGAGAAAGCCATCACAATAGCGTCATCATCCACACTACCATCATACTTAAATGTTATACGATGACGTTCCATATCTTGGAAATACTCTTTAGCCTCCTTGGAAGTGGAGGTACCCAAACCTTTGAACAAAATTGAAAATGTGTTAAGACCCAAGCTTTAACCATTTTGCAGATTTTCTTTGCAAATGTTTTTTAAAATAATTACCTTTGTAGTATTTGATATTGTATGCATTATGATTTGGTGTATCATTTTGCCATTCTTCGAATTCTGGCAACGAATAGAATGAGAGCACATGATCTTTCTTTGTTGCCTTAACAATAGGTGTTATGAACTCCTCAAGGAATGGTAAGCGTAACAATTCTGGCCAGTTTGTATGTATAAAGTTTATAAGTAAGCCTTTAATGTGGGAGCCATCCTGATCCTGATCAGTCATTATCATTACTTTTCCATAACGTAATGTTTTTAAATCGTCTACTGTTGTGTACTTTTTCTTATACTGCAAACCAATAATCTTCACCAAGTTATTAATTTCAGCATTCTCAGCCAATTGTTTGAATGAAGCTTCACGAACGTTTAAAAGTTTACCACGTAATGGAAATACGCCATATAAATCACGTCCAATGACACCTAAACCAGATACAGCCAATGACTTGGCTGAGTCTCCCTCAGTCAAGATAAGAGTACATAAATACGAATTAGCTTTTCCGGCTTCATTTGCATCTTCGAGTTTTGGTAAGTTCTTTATTTTTGATGACTTCTTGCCACCTTTCTTATCAATCTCACTTTGCGCCTTAAACTTGGCCCATGACAAAACAGCTTCAACGATTCCAGACTTTGATACGTTAGTAATAAACTTTTCAGATAGCGCACATTTTGATCCAAAACTTTTTGTTTGTAATGTCATGTTCTCTTTCGTTTGCGAATCAAATGTGGGATTTTCGATAAGACAATTAACAAAAACCCACATATGATTACGCACCTGAAAGGGTTTTATAGTAATACCACCTAAGCGTACAAAAAAAATTTAAATATTGTATGACATCTAATATAACGTACAACAGAAACAAACCTTTGTTCTTTTTCTTGACAACTTCAATCAATTGTTTAATTATCATATCCACAATGTAATCAACGTGACGGCCACCCTTTGTGGTGGCAATCGAGTTCACAAATGAAACCTGTTGAAAATTATTTTCTGAAGGACAACAAGCCACCTCCCACCGTTCACTAGCCTGTTCGTAAACAATTTTAATGGGCTGTCCACCCGTTTCCTCGTTATTCTTTACATACAAATCGATGTAATCCTTAAAATTCTTTACAGGCAACTTTTTGCCGTTCAAATACACAGCAACACCCTTTGACGCAGCAGCAATATCATATGCACGACGACACATAAGTGAAACAATGTCATCATCTAATCGATCCATTTTAAACTTTGTAAGGTCAGGACTAAAAGTAATTCTCGTAAAATCGGTACCACCAAATTCTTTAATCTAAATTCATATAAAAATTTTGTTAATTAAAACACAGTATAAATTTTTGATATCGGTGCTTACCTTGGGTGGTGTTGTTTTAGACATATTATTAGCCCAAACTTGTTTGAAACACTTCTTGTATTCCTTTGTTGCCGTCTCAACCATAAAACTTGTTGAAAAAATGTTACATAACTTTGCGCCGTAACCGTTACGACCTCCAGTCACTTTCTTTTCCTCATCATTGTAATTTGATGAGGTCAAAAGATGACCGAAAATCATCTCTGGTACATACATTTTATGTTCCTTATGAATCGTAACTGGTATACCTTGACCATTATTCCATATTGAAATGGAATTCTTCTCCGCATCTATATCAATCTTAATTGCGTTCATAGATTTGTCACGTTGCTTATTATCGGAAGCGTTTACGAGAATTTCATCGAAGATCTTATACAAGCCAGGCACGTAAGTGACTTGCCGTTGTATCATACGATTTTTTTCCTCGTTATATACCCACATAGTTTCGGTAACATGTTCTACTGAACCAATGTACGTGTCGGGACGCAATAGAATATGTTCCAACTGCGATTTCTTCTGGTACATTTTTTCAATGGAGGTACCGCTCCCAGCAACACTACCACTGCCATTCTCCATCGTTGAAAAATTGGATAACTACGGAAGAAAGTTTTTTTTAATTTCTGTCAAAATAAATAATAGTATGCTGAATCTAAACATGTCATATGAGATTAATATATAGGCACAACAATGGATGTCCTCATAGTGGTTTTGTTTTCAAATGAATGACGATTAAACTAAAATGGGTTGGAATAACTTTTTTCTGAGGTGGCATCCCTCGTAATTTACAATTTCTTGAATGGGATACTTTGTTAATGGCCAACAAGCCGGCATGTATCTCATGTGCTCAGGCTTCGAAAAGTAAACATCGCTTTTATTTTATGGCGTGTCATATTATACCTCCATAGTAACGAATTTTAGTTATTTTTTTGTACAGTTGGCGACTTTAGAGTAATCATACAAAAGTCCAAGAATTTACAAAACAGTATAGTAAAAGAATTCCAAGACTCTCATTATTTTGACGTTATAGTATTATTATTCCTTCATCTGTTTCATTTCAATTACATGACCAACAACTAGGTAAGTGAAAATTCTAAAAGGTAATACTTTCCATCCAACGTCAAGTGTTAATACACGTCCGAAAATCTTGAGAGGTATCATAAGACGCGTCTTGACCTCCGTAACAATAATCCGAAGGGGGAAAAGCAATATTTTGTTTCTGTGAAAAGTTATTAGTGAAAAACCGAAAATTTACCCGGGTCAGATCCCCAATTCGGGGCCCGATCCACGTTTTTTATGTGCAGAACACCTTTCCGCGTAGGCGGCCTTCGGCCGCGCTTCAAAAAATAACCCTGGGCTACGCCATTCCAACTCCGGGTGTGTGCCATATGATGTCCTTTTCTCACAGGGTCATGTGATTACAATAACCACATGAAAATGACAGAAAAATTGTGAACTTTAACTGTAAATATCTCGCAAAATTCTAAAAATATCGGATTTCCCCCTCCAGATTATTGTTACGGAGGTGAAGACGCGTCTATTGATACCTCTACCTAGATTTTTGGAAGTGTATTAACACTTGACGTTGGGTGGAAAGTATTACCTTCTAAAAATCCTATTACACTAAAGAAGGTAGTAGTTTCCGGCTTAAATCTCCCCAGTACATCTCCAACAATGTACCTGAAACGAAAGTACCTTCATTAAAGGAGATATGTATACCCAGTATATTTAGGTGTGTATTCTTTATTATACATCACTAGCATGCATATGCTTTCGAAGTGATACAGTTTTTGGCGCCTTCTTTTTGTTGCGCTCGAGATATTTAGCTCTGACATATCATTTTTCAAAATAAACAAAATATTCCAAAAATTTCATACCAATACTATTTTACCAATTTAATTGATTCACTTAGTCATTAGGCCTTTACATAAATAAAAATATGCATAATTTCTATTCACCGCCTTAAACCAAAAGTGATCTTGTAAAATACATAAATGCCGCCAATGTGTATCTACACTGCTTCAGCATTTTCTAACGCACCCTATGTATGGTAGTAAAGGAATTCAGAACTTTAGTGGCAAGGCATCGTAAAGCACTACAAGTCTTTGAATACCTAAACATTTAATTAAGGAAATAACTAAAATGTATAAAACTACAGTTTTCAAGCACATTATCAATTCAATAATACAATTTCTTTGTTATGGCTCAAATTCACTCGCAAATTTTGTACTCTTTCTCCTTGGTTTCCGTTTACCTTCTCATTTCCTCAATTATTTTCGCTCTGCTGTCGCTGCCACATGAGTGCGCCATTTTTAATTTGCACAGCGAAAAACGGCGAACGCCACTTCGCTGATTTTTACAACAAAAATTGGATTGTACCAAACTTTACATAAATTATAGCTTTTATCATCAAAGTCTCACGTTTTAACAATTCCTTCATAATATTTCCAATAAAATACTCACCTTAAAGGCTTGCAAATGTAATTACTCTTCAATTATTGTCCCTTTTCGCATAAATTGTGTGTATTGAGACGTTCACTGCACTGGATCCACTTACTAGGAGCCGGCTATTGCAATATGTAGCTTTGTGTACACCAATTAAATGCTTATAGAAGGAAAAATTTGATGTTTTCTTCAAGGCGACGTAAAAGTAAATGTTTTATTGTGGCAATATTATTATTTTTTTCAATTTTGCAACTGACTTCACGCACTGCGACCAAGAGACGTCGTTGCTTTCCGCCGTTGAAAACTGAATTATTCGCTTGACGCGATATGCAGCGAAATGCTTTGCCGATGCGGCTAAATTAGGTGAAACCAGGGTTGTTATATTAGATGTGCGCTGCATGCAGCGCTGTAAATTGTGTTACAAACATGCTGCATGTGCCAAATAAATGTAAGCTGTTAACCGTAATCGGCGGTCAATTTGACAGCTACTATACAAAAATAAGGCCGCTTTCATAAAGCTCGTATCCTGAGAAAGCAACATGCCATTGGTCGGTAAGGTTACGTTACAGATAGTAGCATCCAAGGCGAATTAATAGAAGGTGGAAGCCAGGCGAAATACAAACACACATCCATACATTTTCAATGTACTTTGTTTTTGTAATTTGTAGGACTAATGTCAAAATCGTATGGCGGCTAAATGTGTAGTGTCAAAATTTGAGAAAAAAGTAGCTATCAGCTGATGGGATAATTCCACCTTGTATTATTTCGCCTTGGTAGCATCAATAATCAATTACATTGTTTCTCATTGCGTTGGTCGAATCAGCTGTTTTATAAGGTTACCGATAACACACAAATGATTCTAGCTTAAAGGCCGGTCACCGATAACGCACCAATGATTTTAGCTTAAAGGCCGGTAACCGCTAACCAGTGTTTAATTAACCGCCGACTAGGCTATATCGGCTTTTATGAAGGCGGCCCTAAGCTATAATGATAAAGTTTGCCATTTTGAACGTTGTGGCGTAAATATTCACAAAAGTTGCTTTGTGAATGCATAAAAAGTTCAGCTGATCTTGTTTACAACCACTTTCAAAAAACCCGGTTAACCCTAATCGACTTGCAGCTACCCGTACAAAATACGTTAATTGAACTCCGGTTAGCGTTAACCGGCCCTAAAAAACGTACCGGGTATAGCATTGCAATATCCAATGTCACATCAACAGTCCACGTATTAGGGGCTGATTATGTAAGTAAATTTGCGTCGCATTCACTGAAATTCGGAAAATAACTCCCATTTGCTAAAAGTGAGTGAGCGACTTTATATAAACGAGAATAATTGAAACTGTTTTAATGCGATTCATGTCGCCTTGATAAACATTTGCTTTACATTATCAAATCAACTTTGGTTGTTATTGTAACCAAAGAAGAGTTTTATTTACAATAGATCTTATAGATTTAATTCAAAACTGTACCATACATCCTTCAAGTTTAACACTTTTTAAAATTTGTATTTTTATCTACATATATAGTAGTACCTATCATCTAAGTCATTATCAGTCTAGTTGTGTGAAAAAGCTGCCCTCTAAGTCAAAATCGTCCTGATCGATACTTGCTCCCGTCACCTTTTCTTTGAATTCATTGAAGAATTTTCCATCGGTAGTCTCATTCCAAGTGATTCCATCTGATGATTTACTAACTTGCATATCCTCATTTGGGATCGGTTGAGGATAAATACACTTAGTATATTCAATGGGACTGTGATGAGATGCTGCTTGTGGCTTCAAACCATAGCGCTTTTCAAAAAATTCAAACACTTGTTGTTTAGTGGTAAAATTATTGAATTCCAAACGCAACTTTCTCTTCATATGACTGCTCCACATAAATGTAAGATGATGATGAAAACATTGGAAATGTATGTGATCTCCAGCTCGTGTTGCAATGTCCAACCATTGTTGCACACATTCCCTTGATGTTTCTGATTCCTCACAATCTTGATTAAATAGGGTTGGATTTGAAAGTAAGCCTCGTGCTGCCATAACACCATCAGCCTGTGTTTGTGTTTGTAAATCTTTCGCATCTTGCCATGTGCGTACATTGCCATTAACAACTAGTGGCACCTGAATCGATTTCTTTACTTCAGACATAGCGTGAACATTAAGAGGATCTGACACCTTTTGCCACATTGTTCTACCATGTAATGATAAAAAAGTTGCACCACATTTTTCCAGTTGACGTGCAAGTTCCACTGTAGAGCGTATTGATTGCTCACCACTGCCATTTAACAAGCGTAATTTGATGGATATACTGAAATTGTTTGGCAGCATGCGCCGTGTAGTTTGTATAATATCACGTACCAACTCTGGATGACGTAGTAGCCCGCAACCATATCCTTTAGAAATAGCCCAGGATTGTGGACAACCACAATTTAAATCTACACCATCAACATATGGATATATTAATTGAGCAGCCTCAGAGAATTCATGTGAATCGCATGCGGCAAATTGCGCTATACAAGGAACATCGTCTAAACAGGTGGTAAATTCATTATCACGCGCTTTTTGGCTATTTATAAATGAATCTGCAATGATCATTGGAGTAAATGCTAGTTTGACACCATGCTGTCGCAGGAGCCGCCTGAATTCCAACTTGCTGTAACGCACCATTGGGGCGCTGACCCGGGTAAATCCATGCGTTGTGTTCCTTTCGGCTTCAAATACTTTTAAAATATCTATATGTGGCCTCTGTTCTGGGAGCAACTCAAAATTGAATGCGCTCATGTTTTCAGTTAAATTTGTAGTAAATTGAGAATTGAGTTTGTTTACATTCCCCTATTTTGGTTATATTCTTTATTTTCTTTTTCCCTGCACAGAGTTGTATTTCGTATTTCGATTGATATCAGATAATTTATAAGTGTCGTTTTACATGTTGCAGATAATGAATTCAATTCTGTTCATTTTTAATTTTTACTAAATATGCATTTTGCCCTTGAAAATTTTCCAACTCTAACGGCACCAATCAAAAGATAACGTTGGAATCGGTTTACAATCCTCTACAATGGTGTTTTGCCAATCGATATTATTTTCTTTTGATACCTCTCCCGAAATTTTTTGATATAGTTTAACAATTGCCTCTTAACGAAACCAATTACCCTGATTCCAAATGTGGGTAAAACTATACATCCAACGTCAACTGCTAAAACGCATTCAAAAATGTCGGAAGGGATATCAAAAAAACGCATTTTGCGCTCTGTATGAATAATCCGAAATATCGGACCTGGGTAAATTTTTGGTTTTTCGCTAATAACTTTTCACTAACCTAAAATTTTTAGCTTCCCCCTTATTGATAACGAGGTCAAAACGCGTCTTTAAATACCACGCCCGACATTTTTGTACGTGTTTAAGTAGTTGACGTTGGATGTATAGTATTATCCAAGTGTTGGTTCCCCCCGCAAGTTTTTTGTGTCTCCGAACACAATTTATAAACATTCTTATAATAATTTCAAAAATGTTACGCTTTCCGAACAAATTCGTTTTGGAATTTGTGATTTCCCCTACCAAGATAAAACAACAATGCAACTCTGTAGATAATCAGGGAATGACATTTCGCACGAAAGTAGAAAAATAGAACGATAGAAAAAGTCTAGAGAACAACAAAAGCACAATTGTTAATTAATTAAATATTGAATGACTGTGACTAATATTAAAGTTTAGAGTATATCTACTAATTTCATTTTACTACAATAATAAAAAGCTCATGAAGTGCTAAGTTCTGAAACTATTGAACGAACATTAACGTGTGGGTAGTAAAGGAAATCAAACAAGAAGTACCAGTAATTCGGGCATAGAAATGCACTTCTCCATTCCTGACACACAAGAGTTATATGCCGAAATAACTGGAACCACCTACACGGGATATAATATATATATTAATGGCAGCTACCATTGCTGTTTGCGGTATAAGCAACTGCATGCTTTGCACGAGCAGCTGCGACGTCGTTGTGCTGATCTCAACATACAATTGCCAGCCACATTCCCCCCAAAACGACTGCTACCGTTGACAAACGGGCAATTGGAATCGAGACGTTCCTCACTAGAACACTATTTACAGTTATGTGGACAAGATGCAGTCATATCAAAAATGGAACATTTTCAAAATTATCTTCTAAATGCCCAACAAGAAACCACTTTAGCCGAAAATGTACTTGGCACCGAATATAGCGGTAGAGATTTGAAGCGCATGTCAGCTGTGCTGGAAGTCTGGCTTTCAAATGACTTCAGGTTACAGGTCAACTGCCATATTGGTGATAAGTCCAGTATAGTACTTCGTACAGTGTGCGAATGTGTCCAACTGCCTACACAATTTATGCAACATTTTTGTCTTTATTTGGTGCGACGGCAAGATAGTGATATTACACAAAACAAATTGGTGCTAATAAGGCGTTTAATGGATTTTGAATCACCTTATTTGTCACGCTTAAGAACACAAGAAAAGTCACAAGCGTGTCAAGTAATGATGCGTAAAAGTTATTGGAATCCAATGTATGATCTTGGATTGTTACATGATTCAATAGCGTTGAAATTATTGTACGCTCAAACAGTCGCTGATATAGAAAACGAATGGATTATAGCACCAGCTGAAGTTTTACAAAAACTTGATCATTTGAAAAAGCACTCATTGCAGAAAGAGTACGTACAAATGGCACGCCAGCTGCCACTTTATGGTTGCTTACAATTTAATGCGTGCCTTATAGACTACCCAGAGGCACGTACTACTGCGCTAATATCTATAGGCAATAGAGAACTAAGTATGCGTACTGCAAAAGCAGGCAAAATTTATGAAACGAAATTTCGTGTCACACGTATGCGTTGTTGGCGTGTCACAGCCATGCATAATACCACGACTGCTGCTCTGGAATCACAATCATCTATGATAAATTGCGGGGATGCAAACACTTCTAATGCACATGCCACATTGCCAACGAATTTACAACTTGCTTTTGAATATTTAATGTCAAAACAAAATTTACGTTGGATTACTATTACAAGTTCACAAGCAATGTTAATGTCTGTAAGTCTACAATCTATGGTTGACGAATTACTTAATTGCAAAGACTCTGTGGATGGATTTATAAATACACCTAATATGGATGATAACACGCAAGCACAATTGTTGTCCTATGTTTCGCGTAATGGACGAGTTTCGCATACCCCATCTACGCTAACATCGTCGGTGTCAACGCCATCTCTGTCCACAGATCAAATGTCATCATCGACCGGAACAACATGGACCAGTACAACCACCACCACATCCAACTCTTCGTCATCGTCACCAACGGCACCTGTTAAATTCCTCTCACATCGCTCAAGTACGAAATATAATCCAAAAATAACTAGCTCAAGTTCATATTCAGCTGTTTTTTTCCGCAATGATGCTGAAGAGTCTGTGCATAATGAAGCGTTTGAAGGCATTGGCGATGATGATCTTTAAATATTTATAAACAATAAGAAGTAGAACGAAACTCCAAAAGCGCATAGAAGATATATTTACATATATGCATTGTACGTACTGATCATTGTATGTATGAGCGAGAATGCGGTTACAGCATTCATATGATATACATTAGGGTGACTCAAAATATGTATGTTTTTGGAAGTTGCCTGTGCTGGGTATAGGCAAGGTATAATAAGGTGAAACTTGTCAGCTCGTAATTTTTATATTTTAATGTACATTGGTATTTACCTATACCAAAACTACTTATTTCTAGAGTCCATACATTAGTCGATTTGTAAGTAGATGGAACAGAGGTATTGAGGCAAAATTATTTTTTGGCAGATTCAAAAAGCTAACTTCGAAAATATTAGGTATACAAGTTCAGTAATGATGCGTCGTTCAAAGGCTATTTCGCCCAATACCCACTCGAGAGCTGCACAGTGGAAACAGATTTTTTTACTATTATTTTTATCCAACCGATTGCCAAATTATACAAGGATAATTTATTAGTAAAATTCGAAAATTGGTATACGTTAAGTTTTTTACTCGAAAAAAAGTAAACGCATTTAAATAAAATTAGGTAAGTCAAGTAACGGAAGTATATAAATGCATTTACCCGCACATGTAAATAAATTCAGTTACCCGTTTTGTATACTCAAGAATTTTAACAGCAATTTTTAGGCATTTAACTTTTTTTACTATATAATTATACCTGATAACATATTAAAATGATATAGTGTGTCGGTGCTTCAAGATACAAATTTTAAAGCGCATATTATAAGTGAGATTATTTTGCATATGCATTTAACTATTGTAAATCTATGTCATTTCGTTCCCACGAGCAAGCCCTTATATACATACATACATTGTTTATTGTATATGGATACTCATTCTAATGAAAAATGTTTTCTATGTACACATTTAGTAAATAAAACTAACCAAATTTATAATTCTCTTTTGCATAAACTTGCAAAATATAATTTGAATAAAACCTATGAATAGAAATAAAAATGCTGATTTTTTTTTACATATTTTCTAATCTGTAGACCCATTGCTTGCTGCCCAGATATTTTTGTAAGGCTGTGTCGCCACTGCTGCAATTGTGCTGCACACATTAGATTAATAGTTTGATCAATCCCTACCGGGAACTCCTAATGTAAACCTACCCCCATAGAAAATTATTTGATCAGTGACAACTTAGCTGATACTCAGGTCTTAGGTAGAGCTGCCCCCACAACGGCTTACACGTACACAAATGTTTCGATAGCAATTCTGATGCAGACAGAGATGATCCAACCTCTGGGCTGAGTTTTAGAGCATTCGGTTGTAGTTGCATTTGTTGTTGGCCCGTTATGATGAAAGTCCGACATTTTTAATTTGAAGCCAAGTTATTTGGTTAATAAAAAAGCAAAATGTATGGAGAAAATCATGACATGGCAGTGGAATATGTATTTGTATATCAAAGCCGGTTAAGCTTAATCGGCGGTTAATTTGACAGCTAACCATACAAAATATTTAAATTAAACTCCGGTTAACGCCTACCCGGCACTTAGGGCAACTTTCACAAAAGCTGAGTACCGTACAAAATACGTCAATTAAAATCCGGTTAGCGGCTACCGGCTTTTCTGAAAGCGGCCCTAAGCAGTGGTTTGACAGCGTTAACCGGCTTTTACGAAGGCGGCCCTAAATGTGCAGCACTGCATGCAGCTCTGATTTTAAATAAAACCAAAATGCATCCCTGGATAAAAGTTCGCGCAGTACCTGCAATCACAGCCAAGTTTGCTTTTCTCACCATCCCTTTTACACATAGTGCCAACGCATTTAGCGTCCTCTTCTTTGAGCAATTTAACAGAATTTCGGCATAAGCAATTTAACCACGGCTGCCACTTTGGTCCAATTGGACCAAAGCTGGTCCATAAAAATCCATTTGGTCCATTGGTCCATATTTTTCAGATTTGGTCCATTTTTGCCAAGTGGTCCCGATTTTGGTACTTTTTCTTCTTCACTTAGCTAAAATTACAGAACAATGCTCCTAAAATTTGGTCGCCTTGTTGCTTGCAATCTATTGTCACTAATATACTATAGCGAATTGCGATTAACCAACCTACAAGAAACAATCGATCGCTTGCATCAACATCATTGTTTACCTTTACTAGTTTGGCCTCTTTTTTACGAATCGCAGTGTAAGGCAATGGATGATGGTACTCCGACAAAGTGGAATGGAGGAAATAACGTTCAGAGTTGCTTGACAGTAAAAATTGAAACTAGAAATTTTCATTTATAATGAAATGTACACTCATTAGCATCTGATAAGTTGTTAAAACGGCTTTATATCAGATAACTTTGGTACTTTTTTTTTTTTTTAAATTTGGTCCATTTTTGGTCCAAATAAAACGTGATATGGCAACCGTGAATTTAACAGCGGTGTTAAAAAACTGAAAAAGTTCAAAGCGAATATTGGATAAAGACAGCGCAGACAGCAATGCAAGATAAAGCAGTGAAAACGAATTGAAAATAAATTTACAATAAACAAAGTAACGAACACAGGAACGTACTTTGGGAGTGCAATACAGCACTAAATATAAACGTTGTTGAAATTGTTTGTTTTTTAGTGCTACACAAATTAAAATATTGTAGAAACTAAATGCAGCAAACAGCATAAGAAATAAACATACAATAAATTCGCATTTTCCAGAGAAATTCACACGAAGCTAAATTTAAGAGAGATAGCAAAACTATTTGTATATTGTACAAATTTGCGCATAAATAAATAAATATATCTTAAACACCAATATACAATGGATCGCAATAATGGGTAAGTTATTAATTTGCAACTATAATTCGCGGAAATTGTAAAATTTAGCATTTGCAAACTTTTTTGCCAAGAAAGTAAGTGAAAGCAATACAAGCAAAATGGTGCCAAGGCCTTGGGCTACCAACTCTGTACATAGATTTTTTCAAGATTTCTACGGGTGGGGTTTACTTTGCTGAGTTTGAAGATATTATATTTTACCTGCGAAGGCATTTATTCAATACTATTGGGCCTAGCAGGTAACTGGCTTGAAATATGTATATCCGTGGCAAGGTATGCTTACACTTGAAGTGCCACGAATGACTGCGCGTACTAAGCCGGGTCTGGTACTGAATCAATATGAATATATTTAACAACCGATTTCTGCATTTTAACACACCCATTATGGTTAGATTTGTGATCCCTAAGTGCCTAATTATAGAGATATCTTGTATCTAGTACTATTGCATATTTATAAAGGGGATACATATCTATTCACTTTCAGATCTAACCGCTACACACCCATACGTCGTGCTGGCCAACAACATCAATCAAATTCTTTATCATCGCTTTCGTCTACAAATAATAATCATCATCATTTAGATAATCATCGTAATAATACGTCACAATATGCAACATCCAATCACAATGCATATTCACCACCATCCTCAATGGCTCGCGAACCGTTAACGCAACATGACGAACTGATTCGATATATCAGGGAAGCATGGACAAAAGTGAGTATTCAATAATAATAATTGTAAATAATAACAATTTTGTTATGCATTTTCTAAGTCTATACGTAGTCTTTGGGCGAACTTTGGGACTCTTTCAAATAGTTAAGCTTGTATTAAAGTAACAAACTCACCTCATAATAATCTGTAAATATATTTTTGAATGCTGGTTTGGTGGACTTAGTAAACATATTAAATGTTGTTGATTTTTCCCGTCCTTGGCAAGAATTATCTCGAGATTCCTCAAAAACTTCAAATGTTGATACACCACTCCCTTTAAATGTATTACTGCTTGACTTTGCCGTTTCACTAAAGACTTTGTCTGTGGGTTCAGCTGTCTCAAACTCATGATACGAGTATTCATGATAGTAGAAAGAATGAAAATCATTGCCAAATTCGTCTTGTTGGTTCGACTCATGATTCAAATTCCTTTCTAAATTAACATTGGCAATAGCATTTCTTTTGGAAAAAGAAGTTGTAGCTGATGCCGATCTTGAGCTTCGAGGCGAATTTGGTGCAAATGACCAACAATGTGTAGGTGTTGTCGAGGGACTATCGTGTCCTAGGCGCTTGTTATGGCGTGTTCGGTGTTCGCAACGGGAATGGCGTTTGTAACGATTCCGCGTCATTTGCTCTTCAAATGTATTATAAAAAAATTCATTGATGTATTAACTAGACATTTAACTAATGCTTGTATATTTTTAGCTGAAGAATTTGATTTTTGTTGTGATTTTCCACGGTTTCAATTTTGCTATTTATTGATTGAATTTCTTTGCGTTTTGATTTCGGAGTAAATTTGGTTGCAAAATTTACATTTTGTTCACAATTTCTTGTATTAGCAATGGCGGAAATTAGTCGCATTAACTGGTTGTTGCAAAAATAAGCCTAAAAGTGCGCGGCAATTAACGAAAGAAACAGTTAAGGAATATACTAAAATAGTAAACGAAAATATTTTCACTCAAATCATTTCGGTTTAGAAATTTTGACTTGATAATTTTCGGTGTTTTAATTCATTTGATGTTGCCATATTTTTTTGGCTTCCAGTTTCGAAATAGAAATATTAATAAATTGCAACTCATCATTGGCTCTCTTGTCAATTATAATCAAATATTGTGCTCTTTGTGGTATAGGCTTTAAATCGGAAATTGCATCCTTTCGATATGCCTTTTTTAATTCTCATTTACTTTGGTTTTTGTTACAGGTAAATGAACAGAACACGCCAGTAAATTACTGCAACGAATCCGATCACCAACTGAAAAATTTTAAACCATTCAATTTGGAGGAATACTGGGATCAACGGCACTATCAAAATATTCGCGTTTCGCATGGACAACAATAAAATATGATAGGAATTTCTGCACCAATAACAAAAGCAGCCGCAAAACAAATTTTCATTGTTTTGTATGTTCTGACTATAAATGTTGATTGAAAGGCATTTGAGAGCGATAAGTAATTACAATAATAATATTATATGTAATTAGCATACATACTTAGATTTAAAAGTATGTATGATTGTATTTCCATTACTGAGAAAAACAAAAAGATCATCTAAAAAAAAAGAAAACGGGATATTTAAAATTATTCCAAAGTATAAAAATTTTAAAATACGAAAACCATAATTGTATTCTCAAAGCTAATAAACGTTTTGTCAAAATTAGTTAAGAAAACTTTAATATTTAAATAACATTATGTAAACTGAAACATATTTACATGTATTACATTATAAAAATGGACAACAACAATTAAGTTATTTAAATAAAAAAAGTATGTAGTATGTAATAAGATAGTACCGTATGAAGCGTTCATGCTATTAAAATGCAATTAATTACAAGTATTGTATTACGCAAAAAAATTTTAAAATTAGTTCAACCAAGTATGTAAAGGGAATGCAGATTATACATTTCATAATACCAATTAAAGATATCCAATAAAAAAATAAAGTTGTTTTTCTGAGTTTTGAACAGTTATAGAAGAATGTGGTGTATTTATACATTCCGTACCACTGTACCCTAAATTCACCACTTGTAAATACCACACAGTAGGTCATTTAGAAGGATATTTTTCAAAATCAAATAAGCATATAGAACAGAGGAATGAACCAAGTTTTGTAATTCAAATATTACCCATCATGCGAAATGAGTACTGAAATAGGGCGACAGCATTTATCAAGATTTTTCTGATAAAAAAAGAATGAATTGAATTTGTGCAATCCAAACCGTCGTGAAGTAAGATCCAAACCATTCTAGACAAGGTTTCAAAAAAAATCTAAATAGGACGATATAAAGATACCAAAATGATTCAGAAACGATCTTATCATTTGTGTATGAATAAGAATTAACGTAATCCTAATCACATCTAATATCATCTGATATGGGTATGCACATATTTAATCGGCCTGATCTTCACTGGGAAATAGTTCATTTTTAGCAATAGAAAAGAAATGCTTCTCTGGGTTCGACATCTGACATTATTGTCAAAAACTCCACGATAATTTTGCAATGCTCTCAATTCCAGTAGCGTCGTTAGAATAGTAATTTACTTTTTTCACATTTTATCCTTTGCTGGCAAATTTGAAGGCAGGTGTCATTTAATTGTTAATTAAGGTGCGTATATAAAGAGAACATCCTGATCACTCTCATTAACAATGACCTTAGATTGCGCCACTAATCGGAATCAAAGTATAACAAGGGAAGATTATTCCATTACCAAGCCAAATATTCGTTTCCATTTGTTTATAAAAAATACATACTCTTCCATTTTTATTATTTATATATTTTTGGAATAAAAATACTCCTCATCCTTGTACATCCACAGAATACCGTACCCAACATTCAACGGGTTAAGTAAGAACTATAATTAGACCATTTTGCGAAGCAGATTGTTGATCTTATCTTCACGATTACCAAAATCACCACCTTCCACGTAGTGATTGGCCTTCTTGCGCCACCCACCAGTGGGTGTATTTAGCTTGAATGGCCACAAAAAGTTAGACGCCTTCTTGAAATGACCTCCAACGGTGAAAATTTCATGCACCAAATCTTCAACGCATTGTATATTGTGTGCCTTGCGCAATTTACGCTCAATTACAAAGTTATCGGTGATTGGTACGCGTTGACGGCTGTGCTTCACAAATCCACGCTTGTAGATCAATTCGCGGACAGATTTCAAATTTGGATAACCCCATGTAATATAGGGTTCAGCAATACGCAGCATATTTATTGTGGCTTTATTCAATTTGATGAAAACACCATTGTTGATTTGACGCAAACGGAATAACTGCAAAACTTTACGGACTTTGGGTGCAACTTTGTTGATACTATTGATGTAAAGCGAGAAAAAAAAATTGCTTAGTTTAAGAAGGATAAATAAATGCAATGTATAGACAACTCACCCGCGAATACGGATCACAAAAGCCAATTTGGCATCACCAGGCACATAGAATTGGCCGCGTTTCTTCGCCAAACGACGCAACTTGATCTCACGTCTGTCAGCACGCAAATATTCGGCTTGATATTTTTCCGCACGCACCAAATTTTCGCGTTTACGTAGCGCAATTATGGTAGAACGCTTGAGTTTACGTTTGATTAATGTAGCACGTTTGCTGACTTGTTTTTTGCTGAACTTGAGCTTTGATTCGGGTACGGCCGGCAACTTCTTGGCAGATTTAGCCTTTGCCTCAGGCTTTTTAGCGGCTGCGGTGGCAGTCATCTGCAAGTACAATGTTTAATACACAATTATTAGCAATTTAAATTCAGTTTTATATACTTTATATGTGTAAAATCGTAAAATTATTGACTAACCTTAACTTGTCACTTAGCACGTTGAAAGAGAAAAGGAAAAGGCGAAAGGAAGTGGATGGGCATATTGGCTGCGGTTAGTGACAATTGGTGTGTTGGCAGTACTGACGAATATAAAATTAGAGAAA
This sequence comes from Sphenella marginata, assembly GCA_951509765.1. Lineage (NCBI taxonomy): Eukaryota > Metazoa > Arthropoda > Insecta > Diptera > Tephritidae > Sphenella > Sphenella marginata. The sequence continues at coordinate 98,898,029 of OX608080.1, read as the reverse complement.
TGAATATGGTTTGTGTCATGGCTAGGCAGAACAGCTACCGAAAACCGACAAAGGTCAAAGGGCCTAATCAAAGAGAATAGATATAATTAAAATCTTTGGCTCTATTATGATGTATCATTTTACTAGTAATCAATACTTCACTTGGCCCACAGCCGTCAAACATCTCGAAAAGTATTGGGAGTAATGTCCAAAGTCGCTTCAGTCCTGAATGTTCTGGAAACTTGATTACCGTCTTTTAGCTGTTTTTGGTATACCGTTCGTATTCCGAGCTAAGCTTTCCCTAAAACCTAAAATTTGACTTGTGTCCCTCCTTTCTGTTACCAACCTGCTAATTTTCTTAGACTTAGCTGACCTTCCCCAAAGTCGTCTCCGAATGCGGAACTTTCCGTATTCAAAAGCGACCAAGGAGCCACAGTATAACATGTTGGTTGGTAGCTGGTAATCAATATAGACATGGGTTTTAATGTTTTTTAATTTTGCAAATACCCGCAATAAGACAATTTAAAAATATGACACACACTGTATTTTCGTTCATTCCTTCGAGTATACAAAAAGCTGAATGCTGGGATAGCTTTTTAACTGATTGCAGTCACACATTTGTTGTTGGTATTGACAATTGGAATCCCCACTAACAGCTGTTTAGGAAAATAGTTTTGCACATATAACTGTAAGATAAATTACTAAGCACTTTTAGGTTTTTTTGTTATACAAAAACACAGTACCGCTTGAAGCTGAAGCGTATAAATTGGTCAAAATATAGAAATATGTCGTTGGAGTGTCCCACAGATGCAGTTTATCGTACAAGTGTGGAGCAAAAAAAGCATTCGAAAAATGCCGCCAAAGTCTATCGTTATGGATCGCCAAAGATACGTGATCAGTTGAGAGATGTAAGTAAACCAATTTTGTTTTTAAATAAGTTACGCGGTTAATCATAAGTTTCAAATTGTTCTCTATTTAGAAATGCCGTCTAAGAGTGCGTGAAGCACGGCGTATGAACTTTAATCAGCGGCGTTTGGTTGATATAGCAGAAGAGGTAGGTATCTAATTGAATTGAAACTATAAAGTTGTAAACATATGCATCTCTGTTTAATGTACATATTAGCTTGACCTTGACAAAGTGCTACGCGAGGAGCTTGCCAGCTTGGAAAGTGATCTACGCCTACAAGAAGAAATCTTCAAAGAGCTGCGTGATGAAATGAACGAGTGGTTCATACAAGAACTCGAAGCGGAAGAGGCATCTTTGATAAGCGCAGCTGATAATGACGATGGTGAAACAGTTATCTGCCCCATTTGTCAGCAGAGTAATATTTCTTGCACGTTGTCTACAGATAAGGGAGACAGTAGCAATCATTATAAATGTAAATGTGGCGTAAGGTGAGCAGAAATCATTATACATAAAAGGGATCACTCAATGATTCACACATTTTTGTTTTTAGTTTTAATTTTGCTGGCAAACCTGATGATTTACGCAAAATACTGCATTCACAAATCGATGAGCATGAACAAAAGTGCGCTGCCAATTTCACTTTCTATCTGGAGCCGCAGAGCATAGGCAATGCTAATACTGAAACTGTTGATACAGGTATCAATAGTCTCTGCGCCATCTGTGATAAATGCGATCATTTTTATAGCTTTTAAGTATTGTTATAATATTTACCTTTAAGTTATTTAAGTGCGTGAATGCATCTAAGATATGTTTTCCTGAATTTCATCTTACTGATGCTGACTTCTGAATTTTATCTGCATTATCTATATTATACATACAATGAATTACCGGAAACATTTTCTTAAATCAAAAAAGCAAACAGTATAAAATTATATACATACATAGATGTGAATATAATCGTGAATATAAACAAATTTGTTACTGTAGTATACAAACAAAGGAAAAAAGATGGATTTATTAAGGCTTAAACCAGGAGTCGGAATTATTCAGTTATAAAGATTCAAGTACGAGTAGGTTAGCTCAAAGTTAGTGACATTATCTTTCCCGATGAGTAGTTCCTGTGCTTAGGCTTTTCAAAAGCCCGAAGAAAGAGATCCCCAACACTAAGCTTCAATAAAAGCTACCTAGACAATAATTAGATACGCAGTGCTATCATACACTAGACCCGTTTGAGGGTACTCTGGACTAGGAAATCGTGTACTTCCTAGGAAAAGTAGTAAAAGAAGTACACACATACGTCTTGGGATTATAACTTTTCTGAATTTTCTGATAATGGTTGAATACGATGTGCAAACGTAGTTTTCCTACTTTAAAGTAAACCAAAAATCCAAACTAAAGTTTAACATATTGATACTTTTTCCACGCCAGAGGCAAGTGTGATTTTCTGACTTTCTTTGTCATAATATAAATAAGAACAGCTTTCACAATATGTCGACAAAGTGTAAGTCCTCGAATCGGTCACTTGTTTCAATACCAGCTAACCGCTTACAAAAAACAAAGATTAAGAGAAGCAGTTTAAAAAAAGCATTCAAGTGCAAGCAAGCGACGTGTTCATAAGACCCCGACCGGCTGTGTCGCTTGAGTAAATAAAAACTTGAATATATCTTTGGGGCAATTAAAAGTGAATAAAAATGATAAGCATGTGAAAACTTCTACTTTAACTATGTATATGTTTGCTGAGATAACGGTCGGAGGTCTTATTGGGGAGGTGAATAATTAACATGGTAGAGTTTTGAAATTCAATCAAAACGTTCGCTCATCGACAGTCGTCGGAAAGAAGAGTTGAAAAATACGCTGGCATTTTATGGCAGGCATACCTACCTCGAGCATAATCTAACACCACACACCGTGTGACAAATGCTCTAAGGAGGTCTCTCTTAATATCAGTATACTGCTTATTACGGGACATTACAATGTTTTCTAACTTGACATAAAGGCCATGGAAAAAGCTGGCAAGTGGTTATCCGCAATTCAAACATTTCTTTTCTCTAACGTCACAGTGCTAACAAAATGAACACCTCATTTTACCAACGGGAACCTGACAACACTGATGAGTGCTTTCTAAGGTCACACACTGTCTGCAAGTGATTGCGTTTGCTCTTAGGTCACCCCTTTCTATATTAATGGAGCCACCAGTTGAGAGTCTACATATAATTTACATACAAATAAAGGGATGTGTGTGTTCCCATATATACTTGCAAATGTATATCAGCGCTGCCATGGGTGAGTGATGTTGATCCTGACATTGGAACCGATGTGCCACATTGTTGCCACAAAAGCTTTTACTGACTCGACGATTGTTTGTTATTCAACGCAACCAGCTCATTGTTGATGGAAGTCTCATATGTGTGGGTGCATGGCAGACAACTATAAAATCGTATATTAACGGCTGATGGGAAATACTCATCTGTTGTACATATGTATGTACATATACATATGTATGTATGTATGCTTGAGATATTTAGACATGTGCACGCAGTTTCTCATCTGCGGCGATCTGCTCATCTTCTGTGAATCCATTGACTACAAGAAGCGTTGCCCGTTGTCTTATTTGGCTCCCATCGACCATTCAGAAGTGCCGCATCGATCGGCGGAAACGCACGCGAAATTCGCTTAAACAAATACATATTTGAGATGTAACGAACTCATTTGAATTTAGCGCACGATCGAAATTTTGTTTGATTTTCACGCCGCTCCAAAAACGTAAAATTCAAAAAAAAAAAAAAAAGTGATTTGTGGCCTTTTATTGTTTATAAAGAAAAAATAAATAAAAATGTTTGTTAAATTCCAATATTTGTGCAATGCATATGTACATACATACATATGTATGTATGTATTTACCAACAATTTGCGCGTTTCATTGTAAACGGATGTAACTCAAAATTTAAATTTCTTCGGATATATTTCGTGAGCAAAGTGATGCAGAGATGCTTAAGGAACGAATCGATTCTATATCATTACGGTATTTAAAAAAAAAATTATCAAAATAATAGCTTTGTTCGCGTACAAAACTTGCAAAAAGTGTAAGTAAAAAAAGAGGAAAAAGTTTCAACCGAACAGGAGTTAGTAAAAACTTGTAGCAAAGACAGCTGCTGCCATTTTGATTGGTTAAAATTTCAAATTTAAAATTTAAATTGTCACGATCAGCTGTTGTTCACGAACAATCTTTCGTTTACCGTAATTTATTGAAATTCAACCGTTAATGTTGAACCAACGGAAATCAACGAAAATTGCCGTTTTCCAGTGGGCTATGAACCAGAGCCGGACAAAAAATTTAACATGGAGATGCAACAAAAAATTTTGATCGGGATATGCGCTGCTGTTGCATTTGCGGAAAAATTTAAAGATTTCGAGTTACATCTATTTACAATAAAACGTACGACATGAACAAAACTTAATCCATATGTAACACAAATCGTTAATACTCATAAGCCAATTGGCGGCATTTACTTGTCTGGAAATGAGCACAAACTTTTAAAATCGTTTACAAATTGCAAATGTATGTGCGTGCAATTTAGATTTTTGAAAATTTTTGATTGCAACATTTGCGATATTTCAAATTAAATATTAAGCACTTTTCAAAGCTATACACTTGTATGAATGTTCGCAAATCCAGTGAAATGAAGTGCTTATTTTTAGGCGATTTTAATGTTTACTTTTCTATGTGAATTTTTCTTGTTTGAGCAAAAATTGTACTATTTGGAAAAATTTTGGTGTTTTTCAATTGCTGAAAAATTTTCAAATCAAGTGAATTTCGATTGTCATTTAATGCAGTGCGTGAATTAATGGAGTAAATATAAAAAATTTGCATTAAAAAAATAGGATGAAATAAAAAAAAAATAATTAAAAAAAAAAATAATTTGAACAAATAAAAAAAAGCATTAAACTTGCAAATAAATGTGGTAAAAAACGTTGAAAATCGCCATTACACAAACAAATTACTTTGAAAAATATTGCGTGAAAATAAAATAAAAAAAAAAAAAAAAAAAAAAAAAAAAAAAATTTAAAAAAATTCAATACAAAAAAAAAAAAATACTGAAAGCAAATCGTTCTTACAAAGAAGACAATAAATAAAAAAAAAGTAAATAAAAATAAAAAACAATAAATAAAAAAATTCTTTAAAAATGACGCTCATGTTACGCTGTGATGACCTAGCATCTATAACTGTTAATTTGAATACCGATATATGCAGCATTAGCGCTTTTAGATGGCGTTTAAGTGTAGTTGTTAGCGTGTTGTTATTAGTGCTTAGTATGCACATACTACGAAAATGGAAATATAGGTAAGAATATTAAAATGAAGCACAGGACTTTGAGTTCGGACCTTATTACACCAAAATATAAAAAAAAAAAGAATTTGCTAGAAAGTTTTACCGTTCGTCAGACTTGTTAAGTAATGATTGTTAATCTACATACATATATCATTGATAATCAAATTAAATTTTTTGTTATTTTTGCAATAATTGATTAATTATGATAATCGAACATTTTTATAATAAATAATCGATTAGGATTAAATGTGGTGCTCCATTAATGAGGATTTGTTTTGTTTTCAAATTTAATCCTAGGATTAATCAAATTAATCAAAATTTCAATTTGACTAAAATTTTTGACTATTGCGATTAACAAATAAAAATCATTAATCAAACACAAAATTTAATTTTAATCGATTAATTCATCTAAAAATTTTCCAAAACTCCCAAATAAAAAAGTCCCAATGAAATGTTTTTCAATAAAAATAAAACAACACCCAATTTGTAGAAAGGAATAACTTGCAAATAGTGATTAAATGAAACAATGACATTTTTTTAAGCAATAAATTTTTTTGATTTCAATTAGTACAAAGGAAAAAAAATTCAACTTAAAATTAAACACTCTAACACAGCTACAAATGTAGGTACATTTGTATGTACATATGTAATTAAAAACATTTTTCCATGGTGTTGAAAAGTTCCAGCATTGTGCCACATTGGTTATATTGAAATAAAAATATTCAGTTTATTTTTAAAATAATTGCAACACATAGTATTTTCCTTATACTAACAAAAACAATATACATATATTTCCTATAGGACAAGGTTTATAAATACAGGTTGCGTCGTCAGAAGCTTCGTGTGTTTGCTGTTGTTGTTGAAATTTTGTTTCAGATGTCAAAAGTTTGTCAAATCGCATTGGTTTGTTTACAAATAAACAGAAGCAAAACAGAAATATTTTTCAAATTATATCATATTATTCTTTTTTTGTTGAATAATATGTAATATATAGATACATTTGAACGCAAAGAAGTTGGACCGCGTATTTGCTAGACCATTTTTGGTAAATTAAGTGAACACCGCCTTAAAGTTGCAGGCTTTGCATTCCAAACGCAAATTAAGTGAACACTGCCTTAGTGCACATTCAGGAGCTGTTCATAGTGTATCGTGGTCCCCTTAGTCTAAACTGGTTGCTTCGGCTTTCAAGGATCGTAAGGTCAAAGGTTGGGAACCAAAAATTCATGGAGTATCGTGAGTTTGAATGTTTGAACAAAATATCTGTTGGCTTTGACAAAAATTTGACACTTGAAAATCAATAAAAAGCAGAAAAAAGTAGAAAAAAAAATTAAACAGCTGTTCAATTGGTGTCACCTGTCTTACTTCACGATGCTATAGGAATACCTATTCTTGAACTAAATGCCAAATTGATTAGACCGTTAAACAAAAAAAAAATTATAATTGCTTCATTGTGGTTGTTTGTGTTGAGTAGTGAAATTTTAGTTTTTTCCTAAGAATTTTTCTATTTGAACTTTGATTTCAATGAGCGATATATTGTTGTAAAGGTGTCACCATTCCTATTGATATATTTTATTATTATTAAAATTTAATTTTTTAAAAACAACACCCTGTAGTAAAAAAATTACTATTGCTTAAAAATATAATTTTTGCATCATTATTTAAGTAAAAGAACTGTCGTTTATTAATATTATTGTCATTTGAAAATCACACATAAAACATGGAAGTTATGATGAAAGCGAATTTCACTATTTTTACAGGGTGTCAAATTTTTTTTTTGATTTAAAAACCTCATAATTCAAGTGTTCAAAATGGGAGAGAATCTGTTAAACTTTGTTTTATTAGTTTTTATTCAGCTTAATTTAAAAATATTGTTACAAATTTGTCCAGTCCCGTGGCACCACTCCACACTCATAAAGGCCATAGTTTTAAAAGCGCAGACAAAATTCCTTATCCATAAATCCATAACCATAACCATACCATATTCTTAACCACATCTATTATCATCGATTATTGGACAATTTCCGCCAGCTGATAGTAAACTTCATCATCAACAACAAATTCCTTCCACTTCGCTGAATGATAGCTGTCAGCTGTTTATGGATATAGCAGAAATAACAAAATTCAATTGGTTGGCTACGGTATGGTTGTGGCGTTAGTGTTATGGTATGCCACCATTAACAGGTTGCATTGATTCACATAAGGTTGGTTGGATCAGCTGTTTTATCTGGATATGGCTATGCCACCATTAACAGGTCTTTAAACTTTAAAGTCTATTCAAAAATTATCTGTCTAACCTCTTTTTTTGATCCAGTCTAATATATGTATGTAGGCAGATACAAATACCCTTCTCGCATCTCAAAAAAATTTGATGAGGTGAAGAATTTTCTTTCCATGAAAATTTCGCAAAATAATTATTCAATTAAAAAAAAATATGTAAACAAATGAGTACCGGTCAGTAAAATCAAATACAAATGAGAAAATTAAAAGCCACCAACAGCGAGAACCAAGTAGAGTGAGTTTTTAGCATTTTTTGTGAACGCGTATAAGCTACCCGGAAGGAAAGTTGAAGTTAAATTTCTTCGAGTCAAATTTGTTATCGTTACATGGGCTCAAAAGACAATAGGGAATACCTACTGCAATGTGTCCATGTCTTTAAAAGAGATCTACAAAGTCAATAGTTAGAGGGGAGCTGAGTCAAAAAAAAATCGTTGTTCATTTACTGCTGACATTTCCTTCAAGGTAGTCTTGCGGGTTATTATGTATGTATGTATTTATGTATGGATGTGTGAGAATAGGTAAACAAAACATAAATTTGTAAACAAAAGGCTTAAATTTAGCAAATGTGATTAATATAATTCTTATAAAAATTTCAAAGCATGTGTTGAAATGTTGAAAATTTTGAAATCCAATTGATCTCCATTATTACTTAATCCTATTCTATTTTCCCCTCTTACTTCCTGCCCAACTCCCACACATGCCTCAACTTTACTCCTTCTAAAAGTGAATTTAAACCACATTTAATGTCTAAGACGGGCTTGTAATTATAAAATAACGGTTTGTGTCAATGGTTATGCTTGTGACATCGCTTACTGCAAACTTGAGTTTGGCTTTTTTCACTAATTTGTTTGTGAATAAAATAGTGGACACAGGGTGATCTTGCAAAACATAAAAAAAAATGTTCATACTACCCAAAAAACTTAATTTTTTTTCACAACATTTCATTTTCCTTACATTTCATGATGGAGGACCAACATTTTAAATATTTAAAAAGACAGTTAAGTAAAGACTTTTACTAAAAACGCGTCTTTGGTAGTGTAGCACATAGACAAAGATTGTATTTCTTCTATAAAAAAACATATGTAGTAATTGAAAAATAAAAAAATAATGTTTCTTGTTAAAACAGGATAAGGTAAGGATCACTTTTAAATAAAAAAAACTATGTATGTTGGCACCTGAGTAAACCTTATTTTTTGTATAGCGGCAGCGACCACGGCCGTGTGAAAAGGTCCCACGGACCTTTTTTGTAAATCATTTTTTTTTCATATAAAATTATTTTTTTGGATTTTTGGCCCAAGTAGGAGTAATTTCAGTTTGAAAAGGCAAAACGGTCACTAGGGATCTTCTCACTCATTGGACACTCAGCGCCTCAGGCTCAATTTATTGGAAACAATCTAGATTTCATACAAAAATCTAGATCGCATACATGGTTCTTTGATCGCATGCAATTTTTTTTTTGCTTTGTTTTTTTTTTTGGAAAATTTCCGTGCACGAAAATCTGCACAAAATCTATTTATTGAATCATACCAAATAAATTTGTGCACAAACTCAAATTTTCGTGACACATTTTCTAAAGTAACAAAAAGATTTCCAAGAAACGCGAGCAAAACTGAGCAAAGTATGAACAAAGAGAAAATCTGGCAAAAATATTCAACATTTTGTGTTGCACTTACATATGTATGTGGTATTCCCCACAATTATCATACAAGCCCCCCACACCCGCACCCATACACTTGTTGGACAGCGAGAGAGACAATTCAGCTGTCAAGTGCCAAATGCTGTGGCAGTTGTAGACACAAAAGATGCTGGCTACTGATAAATTGCTCATCATCACACCAACGCCACATTATTGCATTGTCGATTAACACTATCTGTGATAAATATTAATCAACGGAGGAGGGTGTAAACAAAAAGAAATGCAGATATGTATATGAAAAGATGCGTATGTAGATAAATATGTCGGCAACCCAGCTAGAAGTAGTGTTGAGCGATGAATAATAAATTAAATGTAAATTTATGACGATCAGCTGTTTTTGGTATCATTGAAAGCTTTTTGACAATTTTAAATGTCTAAACCACTTTTTAAAATTTATTTTAAGATATTGGCCTATTTAAAAAGACATTTAAAATGTTGGTCAATCATAGTCATATTAAACAAAGATTTTAGCTAAAATGAAAAGTAACAGGGTCCGCTTATGAAAAAAAATTAATTTCGTTGTTTTGTGTTTTGCAAGGTCAACCTGTTTCAAATATTTTATTTACAAACCATAGCATAGCTGGCAATGAGGAAAAAAAGCCAAACTCAAGTTTGGAGCAAGCGTTGTAACAGCGCAAAACCATAGACACAAACCGTCATTTTAAAATGCTAGAATGAGATTTTCGTCATTTTAAAATAAAAACTTCGTTTTAGACATAGAATGTATTTTAAGTTGACTATGACAGACATGAAATTATGCTTATTTTAGGATCATGTTTAAGTAATGGGTGATAATAAGAAATAGAACAATTGATTTTTCTCAAATTTTCAGAAATTTTTATTTTTGTATGGAAAAAATGTCAAAATTTTATTAACAGGTTTAAAACTTGAACTAAAAGCAGATGCTCCTTTTTTAATTAATATTCAAGTTTTGAAAATAAGTTCAGCGCTCAAGTGAGCCTCTATATGATATTGTACAAAAATGTTTGCTGGGATATATGTATGCACAGTGGGCATTAAAGCTATGCACTGATGCTGTGCCACTGCTACTGATGAGATATTCAAGGCTGATAAAAATATGAATGATTTGCTTGCGATGATATTGATAGTGATGATGATTTGTTGGGCGCCATTTCGCGCGCTCGCTTCTAACTTTTTGCTCTCTTTCATTTGAGTAATAAGTATTTGTGTTTGTTTTTCATACTGTTGTTATTATTTATATGATGTTTGTTTTTGTTTAACATTTTATGCCCAGACATATTTGAGAATTATAATAAATTGGACTGGGTTATAGCATTTATGTTCGTGCACGGGATTTCCATTTGTTGTGACATCACATGTGAGTCATGAATAGCGTAGAGATGGATAGACACTCGTGTGTGAGTAGGGGAATTCAATAAAGAAAAACTTAATGGATTTGCTGTGCATACATTTGTTAGTGCATGTTTTTTACAATTGTCTGATCTATGTACATAATTCCATAAATTAATAACGGCACACACACACACACATCACTCGGGTTGTAGCATATCCTCGTTGACTTAACCCGATCAATTGAAGTGCTGTGCATGAAAATCATCATATTGGCTTAATTGACTGCGTTCGAAGCAAAGTAGATTCGATTGTGTAATTCCACTTTACTTTGATGGAGTTTTAATACACTTCTTAGCATGTCTTGAGGATTTTAATTTTTTTTGTTTTAGATGCAGAAGTCATTCCAAGCCAGTAAAATACAAAATAATTGACTGAAGCTTATTACTTAACATCCTCATTCGTCAATTATTGATTAATCCAATTTCATTTTATGGCTCGTAAGTCGTGTGTGTGTGGGTAGTTGACATATTTGTATTAAGGGTTTGTTAATAATATAGAACATTTTTATTGTTGTTAGATCAACATAAAACGAAGTTCATAAAAAACTGCTCATGTTATATAGTTTTAAGTTTGCTTTTCTGTTATCTACTATTTATCTCCACTTCTTGGAAAAATTATTCCGAATTAATTATTGCAGCATTTAATTATTACTAAACAAAACCTAAGACTATTCAGATCCTTCGCAACTAATCTCTAAAGAGAGATTTCCTATTTTACAAAAGGTCTTTAATTATTCTTAACCAGACCTGCTAAATAATGATTAATAATCGTAATTACATATTACTGGTTTGATTGGATTTGATTTTATGATTGATTACGATTACTTTAAATTTGTTATGATTATTTTCCAATTACATAATTAAAAAATAATCAAAAAAAAAATTATTATTTTTCACGATTATTCAAAATAATCAAAGGTAAGCAAAAACTTTTTTTAGATTATTTTTGATTTGTTTTTGATTATTTTTTATATTTTTTTTTAATTTAAAAAAAATGTTTGCTTGTTTTTTGGATTTGTTTTAATTGTGAAAATTGCTGAGATTTTTTAAAACTATTTCATTGTTTTTGTTAATTTCTCAATTTTTCTGATTTCTTAAAATTTTTTTTGATAATTTTTTATTAACTGTAAATAGTCATGATTTGTTTTGATTTCTTTTAATCGAAATCTTAACTTATAACTGACTTTTTTTGAAAATAATTAAAATAACCATTACCAATTAAAAAATCAATCAATTGATTACTAATTAAATTTAACATCTTTTATCTCAACTAAACTTTTTTATATTTTCTAAAAATTTGTTTGACTTTTTTTTATTAATTATAAATATTCATGATTTGTTAGATTTTTTTTAATCTGCATATTTATGTAGTATTCAATTACATTTGAACATGTGTATATTTGTAAGCTTACAATCAAATATAATTTGTACCAATTAAACATGAATGCATTCTCTTCCTTCAAGTGCATGTGCTTGTGTGTGTGTGAGAGAACTACAAGCAGCAATAAAACGAAAGTGATATTTAATTGTTTGAGTACATTCATTCATTGCTTCCTTGTGCGTGCAATTGATTGAGTTTTGTTTATTTCCATTGGTTTTTTATTGATTAAAACCTTAAGCTGTAGCTCATTCCTTAATCATTAAGTATTGAATATGAATATAAAGTGAATTTAAATATTTGAGCATACATATGTAAAGTGGATGCCTTCAATAGCGCACTTACGACTATATCTTCGCTTTCACTTTTATGCATAATATTTATCTACAAACACATATCCATAACTGAAGTACCACTTTTACTCTATTTTCTTTGATTAATCTTTAAATTAAAATCAATAAAAAATGGGCAATTACAGGCTAATACTTTAGTTTCATTGAAAACGAAGGCAACAATCAACTGTGCTGCACTTGTGCCAACTCGTAGTAAATAGAGTGAAGTAAACACTTTTGAGTGCTGTGTTTATGCAGCTGTGAGTGGAAATGTCCCTGTAGGAAATAAGTCAAAAGTTTTATTTAAAATGTCAAACGACAAATACTTTTTTGAAAAAAAAAACTAAATAAGGAACTATCAAACTTGATATGGGAATAAACAAAAATTAGTATTTCCATATAACAAAGTCTTTCATAATGGATCGGCAGTTCGATTCCGATAGGTGGCGCGTGGGTCGCTCTATTTGCAAAACTTGAATTCAGGGGCCGAATTGGTTAAATTTGGAACATGGACTAGTATATTTTCTGCCATTAAATAGGTCTTCTACAAATTCGTGAACCTGCTTAGAGTCAAGTTATAGCAAAAGTTTCCCATACACGCTGCTCGAAATATTTCCTACGGGGTAGCCGCACATGTTGCATAGCATCATTCTGACTTGTATAAGCAAAACAATATTGCGGCAGGTATGTACATATGTATGTATCAATGTTCAGATGTGGAGCAACTGAAGTTGGTAAATCCTACATTATTAAGGAAGTTACATACATCCATATGCACTTGTGTGTATGTTTGTAAAATATAGCCACGATAAATTTTAGGGTTGTTACGGAAATGAATGCATGGTAAACATATTGTTTTATTTAGCTTAATCTAAAGACAAAGAAAGAACGTTCTCTACAACGCTCAAGAGGAGAGTTATGGCAGCCTGACATAAGGGCGATATAAAATAAAATATTAAAAATAAAAAGTTGATGAAGAATTCTATAAAAAAAGCCGAAGCGATTGCGTCTAAAAATTATTTTACTGTTGAAATAAAAAATTTTAATTAATCAATAAAAAATTAAATTAAAGAAAATGCAATAAAAACAATAATAATTGTAAAAAAAAATATTTAAAAAAAATTGATGTAATTTTCATTTCATTTAATCTTAAACAATTATAAAAAACATTATCTACGAAAAAAAATTAAAAAAATTAAAAAAAACATTTTTTTTAAATATGTAATTTTAAAAAACATTGACAAAAAAAAATTCAATAACAATTTACAAAAAAAAACACATTAACAAAAAATTATTTTGTTTTAAATAACTATGAAAAAATTGACAAAAATAAAACTAATGCCAACTTAAAAAAAATTATTAAAAAAAATAATGTTATTTTGAACAGTTATAAAAAACATTAACAAAAATAAAAATCAGAAAAAAAAATATTAAGAAAGAATTATTTTATTTTGAAAACTTATTAAAATTGACAAAAATATAAACAATAATATGTACATAAAAAAAAATTATTTTCTTTTAAATAATCATAAAAAACATTTGAATAAACAAAAACAAAATTAACCGAAATAGGAACTAGTATTATAAATAAATCACAAGTTCCAACAATTAGCACTCGGCATCGAAACTCCGTAACATCCCTATTATCCACTCAGCTTCTGTAACTATTTATACCCAAGCACACGTGTGCGTTATATTTTCGCTTTTTATTTGTTGTTATTTGATTATTATGTTCACTTATAGCGTGTCCATATTATTATTGATGCAGGCACATATTTGTTTTTGTTGTTGTTAGTGCTATTTGTGGTACACTAATTAGTCTAAGGTGTAGTTGAGCCGATAAATCAATTTATGTGTATCTTTGGCCAAGTGGTGGCTCTTGAAGATGTGGCATTTTTATGTTGATGCATTTGTTTGTGTGTACTCACGCATCCATATATATGTACATACATAAGTATGTGTGTAGATGCGTTATCGGTGCCACTCTAATGAATGCCTGTTCTAATGTTTTCTCTTCCGCTTCATGTTATTTTGTGAATGAATTTTCTTGAATGAAGTGAAGTGTGTTAGGATGTTTTCTGCGTTCGCTGTCTTTTTGTAGTCTTTGAAATTTTTTTTTTTGGACAGTGCGAAAGAAAATTCTGACTACCCACTGGGGATGGGTCAAATTTTGACAACTACGAATATGTATTTATTCACAGACTATTTGCATGCTCATATGCTTTTTTCAGATGTCAAAATTTACAACTGTAAAAATTTTCCTTTTCATTTCACATCGAAAATATTTTTAAACCATAGAAAATTTCTTCACCTCATTTTTCCTCAGTTAACACAAAAAAAAAATTTTTTTTGACAGAAGGAGGACAACGCTTGACATTTATTGTGATGAACGTGAACGTGAAAATTTTGCCCTGCTCTGTCAATTGTGAAAAATTTCCTATAAATCTGGCACAAATGGGCAATATTTTTACACCATAGAAAATTTCTTCAGCTCTTTTTTTCTGTTTCCGACTAGCACACGGCCGAAAAAAAAAATTCTGACAGAGCGAAGAAAAATTCTGACATTTCTCGTGGTGAATATGAACGTGAAAAATTTGGCCAGCTCTGTCAATAATCAAAAACTTTTTTTTGACATGGAAATTATTTTACACCATAGGAAATTTGTTCACCTTAGCCTAAAACTCTATTTCTTTTCACCCTATTCCTTTCAGATTCCACCACACGCTGTTGTTATATCACAATTTACGCGCTGCTGTAGCTTTGTTTTTGTTTAGTATAAATACCATAGAATTAGCACGTGCATTGCTGCCTCTACCTCCACAACAACAACAACAATCTGCAGAAGATGATGCAACCATAGCGGACAATTACACAATTTTAATAATTGGCAACGATTTACTATGGAACGCTTTGGCATCAATCTGCTTCACACTGACACTCATGTGGTATCATCGCGTAGTCGAGGTGAAGAAATCGACAGGTGAGTGTGTGAGCGTGGTGAAATGCAAAAGTCTTTATTTTTGATGGTTTCTTGATATTTTTTTCAGATTACCTTTACTTCACTTGCATTATTGAGTTATTTATTAGCTGCGTGCGTACTTATGAACTCGCTGAGGTTTTTTATTTTCAAAATATTTACGAAATGGAAGCTTGCCTGCAAACCTTATCGTCAGTGTTACTGTTAGCTATGGCGGCCATTGATGCTTGCACGATATATAAAGAGGTAAGAAATTAATTTCAAATGTGTAAGCAACAATTTCTTCGATAAGTCAGCATTCTAATTCTCAACAGACTTATGAAAATGATTGAAGATATCTTTGTTTCTCACTTTCCAATTCTATATAATAAATTTACAACACTAAACATTTGCAAAGCTTAATTCTCATTCTCAATTTTATTTATTATTTTCTTAGCGCTTTCGTCCTGACTACTTGGAAGACTATGATAAAATAGGTTACAAACACACATTGGCTACATTTTATTCGAAAGCTTGCTTTTGGTGGTTAACTCCACTCCTGTGGCTTGGTTACAAAGAACCTTTAGAAGTGGAGGACTTGGGACAAATGCGTTTGGAAGATAGCGCGCGTGCACACTACGATCAATTTTTGTTGATTTATAAAACAAGCAAAGTAGTAAGTATGATATATTAAAATAAAAAATACGAGCATGTGTTTTAGTTAAAATATTTACTTTACTTAAAAAGACATTTAAAATCTTGGTCAATCATAGTCATATTAAACAAGAAAGAAAGAAATGAAACGCAACAAGGTCCTCTTATGAAAAAAATAGAGTTGATTGGTGGTATGAAGAAATTGTTTATGTTTTGCCAGGTCACCCTGTGTCAACTATTTTATTCACAAATCATAGCACAACTAGCTGTGGAAGTTAGCAAAAAAAAGCTTAACTCAAGTTTGGGGTAAGCGTCGTGGTAATACCAACAACAGAATAGAACTTTTCACAAAATTTTAAAAATGATTCTAAAAAACATGTATCGTTTATTTTTCGTTGTAGTAAGCAATACAAAAATTTTCATATTTGTAAGTTTTGCGAGCTCAAGACCAGATAATAATAATTTTTGGTTGATTATTGTTTTCGATTTTTGTCGAAAAATTTCTCGAAAAAGAATATTCACAAAATTTAAGTGAGTTTTTGCTTTGTGTATCGACTGCCCTGTGGAAGATCACCCTGTTTGAAAACTTTTTTAAGAAACGCCCTGTCTCAGAATTTGTTTTAAGAACGCCCTATCCTAGATTTTTTTAATAACACCCTATTTCAAAATTCGCTCGAAACACGCTTTATCTAAAAATGATATTCAAAAACGTCATATCTGAACTTAAATTTCATACATTTTCAGTTGAGATAGGATGTTTTTGACTCGAATATTGAAATAAGCGTTATTGAAAAAAATTCTAATATAGGGCTCTCTTTAACCATATTCTGAAATGGGGTGGTTTTCATGTTTCCTTAAAATGCTGTATCTCCGTCAATTTTCGTTTAATGACAAAGCTAAAAAATATGTGTCCAATATTTTTCCATAAACTATAATAATCAACAATAAAAAATGGTTGTGAAATTGTGCATTTAATACATTATTTGCAGTTCATATTAGTTGATCAGGAATGACCCCCATTTTAATTGCTAAAATTTTTCTTCAAATTAAAATTAAATTCAAGTACTTTAATTTTAAAAAATGCTTCGAATTTTTAATAAGCTACGAAAAATATTTTTGTTTACCTTTTTTGCTTCTTTTTGCAGAAAAATGGCCAACGCCCACCATCGCTGTGGCTTTGCTATTTGCGTAGCAGCTGGCGTATGTTTGCGTTGGGTGGATTGTTAAAATTGTGCGGTGATTTATGCGCATTGATTGGCCCACTTGCAATACAACAAATTGTACAATATATTGAAAGTATGTATAATACAACTAACACAAATTGGATGCATTCCAACAACAACAGCAACACGAGTCATACAAAAGCATCACGTAGCGCTCGAGCGAGTGTGGTTAACCACAGCTATAATAGTGTGGAAATTGTTAGCAATAGATCAATTACACTAGGGGGTATAGCAAATCTGTATACTGACCACAACAGTAACAGCAACAACAATAGCAACAACATTAGTAATAGTAATAGCAGATTTGGTAATTTCCATGACAGCAGTCGCATAAGTGCACAAACAACAACAGCAATAGCAACAAATTGGATCACAAATGCATTGGCAGGCGCTTTTGCCAACAACAACAACAACAATGATAATGTATATAATAGCAACATAAACAACAACACCAATCCCTATACGCACATCAACCAACGTAGTACATCAGTTGTTGAGAATGTAATGTTAACAGCTGCAACAGCGTCCAGTCGTTTAAGCGCCAACCTCAACAGCATCATCGACACAACCACAAATGATAACAATCAAATGTTGAATATCAACAACAGTAACAACAACATTAACAACAACAACAATAATTACAATGGCATTGATATGCAAATTTACTATCCAAGTTGGTTAGATTTAGTATCGAATGGTTGGGCCATTGCATGGTTAGTGTTGTTGGCCGCTTTGGCTCAGGGCGCCTTCTCACAAGCATCAACACACATACTCAACATGACAGGCATACGTATAAAGACATCACTGCAAGGTTTAATCTATCGCAAAACATTGTTGCTTAATTCGAGTGTTGGACAATCAGTTGGTAGCGGGGGTGTTGATGCGCCAAGGGGAAATCATTTGAAAACGAATGTTAATGGAGCTGATAGTTTTGTTGTGGCTAACGAAAAAGTTACAGCAGGTGGAAAGGATGATGGTTCTCCTAAAGCAGGCAAT
Organism: Sphenella marginata; assembly: GCA_951509765.1. NCBI lineage: Eukaryota > Metazoa > Arthropoda > Insecta > Diptera > Tephritidae > Sphenella > Sphenella marginata. The sequence goes on along the minus strand of OX608080.1, from coordinate 98,879,928 downwards.
GTTGATGATAGCGGGAGGAAGGGAATGTTAGAGGAGAAGGTTAGCGGTAAGTTGCGTGTTGAAATGCGAAATACTCATGGACTCGGGAGGAAAACTAAAAGGGAGTTTCGATGGCAAATGAAGGACTATTAATAGATAAAAAGGAACTTGTTCTGTCAGTCTGTGAACCTGTCTAAGAGTGCCAACTTTGCGGGTTAAAAGCTTAAATTTTTGGTTACTTAATTTCTAGAAGGAAGTGTGCCAAAGGAAATGATCTTCAGGTAACACGTCTGTAGAGGTGTGTAAGTGTTAAGGTGAGGAAAATAAGTCTCTGTGAATTCTATAAAGCCAACCCAGTCCACCTTATTGAAGTTTATATATTACTCTCGGTTAATCGTTCCTCTATAACCTCACTTATTTATTAAAAGCAGATATTAAAGACGAAAGCTGAATTCATTGACTTCACGAAGTGGTGCAATCCCCTGTTTCAGGCATAGAGGTGGTTGGAGAACCATATTGAATACCATAATGGGACCGGTAATGGCTTAAGTGTGGTGCTCAAAGCTTTCTCTCAGTGCTTAGGTCAGCTCCTTATCTTTAAATTTAAAGTACTAAGTCCTGACTAATCGTAATAAATCAGGGATGGGCATATTTTCGGCTCCTGAATCAGTTTGAGTTATAAATACTTCATTTATCTTTTCTAACTAAAGTTCCAGGAAGCAGGCAGTTTTAGTAGTGTTGGACCATCCTGGGTATGTTGTGAGAAGGAAACTACCCACTGAAGAAGGCCTCTTCTGTGAAGCAAATAATAATAAATTACTGAGAGGAGATAAGAGTTTAATGACAGGCAAGTCCATGAGGGATTTCGGGTCCAACCTCCCCCGTTTTGGAATCCAAAAAGTCATACTTTTCAGGAATTGTGGATAAAAGATGAACTCGAAATTTCAAAAAAAAAATTTTGAACTTCCCCTTTCCAAAATCCTAAACCGCCACTGTTCTAGTTCCTCGAACAAACTATTTACATTGAGAAATTTTCTTTATTAACTTTTCATTGCATTCTAGTTCAATTCCATTTGAAAACACTTCATTTCATTTCATCCCCAGGGCTGAGTGATGTGGGCGCTATTACAAATCTAATGTCGGAGGATGCTTTAAATGTGATGTCATTCTTTTGGATAGCACATTATGTATGGGCGATACCATTGAAGGTAAATAAATAAAATTTATAATCGTTATTTTTGTATGTAATTTTTTGTAAATGCAAGTACGCAATTTTAAGTTGCTGCTAAAAAAAAGATTAAAATTTTCCCTACAACATAGTTAAGCATTTTTGAACTTTTTCGCATTGAAATTTGGAACACCAGTGTTGTGCAACAGCGTACAATTCTCATGTCTCTCATTTAACTGTTATATACGAAGATGTATGCTCCATGTCATTGCATTGAAGTGCAGTTTTGCAAATTCTTTTCGTCAATGAATTAAACGTACAATTACAATTTGGAATTTATTTGATTTTATTGCTCTATAAATTGCTATTTCTTAAAAGTTATCTTGATTTATATGTAGTTGTGTATGTATGTATGTATGTGAGAAATTACACACAACAAAAAATTGTGTAAGCAATTATATGAAATAGGAAATTTAGTGGTCGGTAGAGTGGCTCTGACGAGAGAGAAGCCTTATAATTAATGAGGTAGGATCTTATAACAAGACGTATAAAGAGCTCGGATTTAATTTCCTTGAAAGAAACAACGAGTTCAATATACTCTTATGGGGTTGCCACCTGAATTAATGGTATTTTAATGGGTATTTAAAAAAAAAAATTGAGCAAGAATTATATGCCAATGCTGCCACTTAGTTCCATTATATTTATTTTTGGCATATCTGCTATTATCTCGAAAAGGACTTGACAAATTTAAATTGGTTTTTGACCAAATACATGTAATATGCTTAATTTCTAGCTCTCGTACTTAAGTGTTGACACTAGAAATTTTTTACAAAGTTGCCACCTTTCTCAAATTAAAAAATCTCAATTACGATATGGAAATATGGACACCAAAAAAAAATTATTTTACGTCCTATTTCATTAAACATATTTGTATGTAGAGTTACAATCCAGCGTTGCCACCTGCTCCAATTATATTTATTTCCTTTACATAGCTGCTACGATCACGAAAACGTCTGATTATGTTGCTGTGAAACTTTGTATCTAGATTTTCTGCTATAATGTTGGGTGATTTATACGAGTGCTGCCACTTAAGAGGTTGTTCACAAGTTGCCACCTTTCTGAAATTGAAAAAATTAAATAAGATATGTGAATGTGGGTATTAAACGAATGGTATTTTACTTTACAAATCAACAAAAATATTTCTGTGTAGGGTTACCATTAAGTTGTATGCATATATAGTTTTACGACATGGCAACACCGGTAAATAGCGCTCTATAGATACTGAAGCAAAATACTCTCAGTGACATAGTTCTAGAGCAAAGCGTAAGAACGACAACTCATTAAAATTGTCCCGCTTCATGTTGTAAGCCTTTTGAGCGCATGAAATAAGCCTTATATAAGGTGCAAATTTTTTTCTCGGAAGATACACACATGAATACTTTATTAGTATATTTACCAGCATGTTAGCATCCACATTTGATATGCAACAATAACGTATGAAAATATCCTTGTGCCTTTTATGTTCGTTATCTACGAATATGTAATTTGTTTGTACTGCAATGCTTCGGTAATTTCCCTATTTCATTTAATTCCTTAGTATAAGTATTTTTTGATGTTATAGAGAAAATTAGAGAATTTATTTTTGTCATTGTATTTGTAATTTTTTTCAAATTCACTAACCAAGAAAGTGTGTGTGTAAATATTTGATTTTTAAATTGCTTGAAATAACTTAATTTGAAATTTGTTTTGCTAAAACAATTGAGATGGGAGGTGTTGTCACTTTTGACACGATTAATTATCGACCAGAGAAGGATATTTTGTAAATAAAAAAGCATTTTAAGAGGCCTTTTTACTTTTTATTTAATAAAGTAAAATGCATACGGGACAAGAGAAGAAAATTACCAATTTTGGATTTTTTGTATGTATGTTTGTTCGCGCATCACTGCAAAACCGCTGCATAGAATTGAAAGGAATTTTCACCAATATATTGCTAGATATTCAACTTGAAGTTTAGAAATATAATATATTTTATTTCAGCTCTAGACAGTGGTGGAAAACGAATTTGGCTCAATATACATATGTATGCATATTTTACACATCGTGTTATTAGAACAGGCGATGCACGCGCATTACATATATACATACATATTAGCATATATATACTACATAGTTTTATAGAGCTAAAAAATCTTAAGGAACAATGGTTTTCTTTTCTGTATTTGTGTTTGTACGCTCATCACTAAATAACCACGATAGGTAATTCAATGGTTTCTTCGCCGTTGTACTGCTGGAGATTTTTCTAAAAATATAGGAGTCGCCGACTATCATTCAAAGCGTTCAGACGTTGTTTTTCTCAGTGAATAGTAGTGACACTTGCCATTGTGTTAATAATTCCGTTAATTTTCTTATTTACTTTTCATCCCATTCTTACCTTTTGTTATATTGTGTTTCTAAACGCACGTGTAAATTAACTTTAAATTTGCATAAATATAACTAAAAACATGTCGCCGGGGCCTCCGGATAGGTCACCGAATCGCTACTCTTTGTTAAGTGATTACGGAGACCACCCAAACAGGAAAAAACCTAAAGCCAATACTAAACTAGACTTCCCAGAACTTCGCCAAAAGGGCTCATCCTATAACCCCAAATTCTTATTATTATCTTCCGCTGACGATAGTAAGCCACTCTCACAAGTGAGCCCATTCGCAATTAAAAAATCCATCGAGGCTATATCTACTGAAATAGACTCAGTTACTCAACTCCGAGACGGTAACATACTTGTCTTGGCGCGCAGTGCTCAAATTGCAGATAGGTTTCTAAAAGCGAAATCCCTTTCTAACCTTTGCCCAATTAAAGCAAAATTACATGACACCCTGAACTCCGTTAAAGGCGTCATCTACGCCCCTTGCCTTAAATTTGTCGAAGAAGAAGAAATAGTCCGGGAAATGAAAGATCAAAAAGTCACAGGTGTATACAAATTCACGCGTAAAGTGGGTGACAAACAAGTTCACACCGGCCAAATGGTTTTAACCTTTGATCTTTATCGGCTCCCTGAAACCGTGGAAGTGGCTTGGTACAAAGTCAAGGTACAACCTTACATCCCCAGCCCAATGCGGTGTAGGGACTGCCAAAAACTGGGTCATACAAAAAAAAGGTGCACTAACAGCCCAGCATGCGATAACTGCAATCTTCCAACTCACGATCCGAAAAAATGCGAGAGAACCCAATGCGCTAACTGCGCTGAAGAACACCCCGCCTCAGACCGTAACTGCCCAAAATTCATCGAAGCCAGGGAAATCCTTAAGATAAAAACCTTAGAAAAGTGCAGTATGAGCGAGGCACGTCTTAAATATAAAAATAGTCTGCCACTTTCCCAACGACTAGCTTCTTACGCCAGTGCTACAAAAGCTGGCACATCCACCAATACTATTCTCGCAAGCTCAAATAATAAAACCCATGTGGAAAAAAACAAATCTACCGATGCAAATGCATCAACACAAAACACCCACATTATTAAACAGAATCCCACTAACTTATCTGAAAAACCATCAAGCTCAAGCAATTCCAACAATCAAAACTATTCTACTTACTCTTCTGAAATTTTTTCACTTCAAGTAAATAAGAAACCAACTACACAAAACAGCCCAACGTCTGTATCAAACCCTACACCACAAATATCACCAATATCTGTATTTACTCAAAATCTATTAAAAAATAACGACTACTTTGTCAAAAACAATGAAGACATTAATAAACCCCTCTCGATGGATTATTCCATCGATGATCTATAAGCCCCCCTCTTAAGTCCCTCGCTTCTGTAAAGTCCACCTTTACAAAAGTCAGAGCACTTCCCCTTTTCTCACTTCAACCATGAACCTGAATATTCTCCAGTGGAATATGAAAGGTTTCTACAATAACTTCTCTGAACTCCAAGTACTTATCAAACAATATAACCCAAGCCTAATAGCAATCCAGGAAACCCATTGTTGCCAGAACGCTGGCCCAATTCTTTTGAACAGTTACTCCACCTACTTTGTAAACGATGCATCAAATACAACAGCGAAACAGGGCGTAGGTCTAGCAATAAAAAGCTACATCCCACATAAAAAGATCGACGTTAACTCTCAACTCCAAGTAGTAATGATCGAAATTGAAGTAGATATCAAATTCACGGTAGTATCCGTATATATCCCTCCCTGTCAAAAATTCAGCAGCAGAGACTTAACAGACATTTTCAACTCAGTCAACACCCCAATTTTAGTGCTTGGCGATTTCAATGGTTGGAACCACCTGTGGGGTGCCAACTCTGACAATCACCGCGGTCGTACTATAGAAAATGCTATAAGGTTATCCGACCTGAGCGTTTTGAATGATGGTAGCCCGACTCATTTCTCTACCCACTCCTCCTTCTCCCACGTTGATATATCCCTTTGCTCCCCTCCACTATTTCCGCTCATAAAGTGGAAAACACTTAGTGATCTTTACAACAGCGATCACTTCCCGATCATCCTAAACTTCGCATTAAATCCCAATGTCTCCTACCGCACCAAAACCCCACCCAAATTCCTCCTAGACTTTGCCAATTGGGAAAACTTCCAAAAAGAAGTTCACGTCGAACTAAGCGCGAGGCCTGAATCTAGCTCACCAAATCAGGAAGCGTCCAATATCGCTAAATCTATACGAGTGGCTGCAAACCACTGCATTCCCCAAGCATCACCTTCCCGTAGAACCCATGTACCCTGGTGGAACAAGGAACTAACGCTCCTTAGAAGAGAAAAAATGCAAGCATGGCATAGCTTTAAAAATAACCCTACGACCGCTAATCTCGTAAAGTTTAAAAAATCCAACGCGATATTCCGGAAGGAAATGAAAACCCAAAAAAAACTGAGCTTCATCAAGTTTACTGAGTCTATTTCGCCCAACTCTTCAATATCCGACCTTTGGAATAAAATTAATAGGCTATGCCATAGAAATCCACATACCCCTATAGCAGCAATCAAAACCAGCCACTGCATATCCTCCGATCCGTCCGTGATGTCTAACGAATTCGGTATAGTGTGGTCGAATCTTTCGTCCGACACTAACTTTTCTAACCAGTATAGAGAAACAAAAAATAATACCGCTAGGCAAATGCCCCCCCTTCGGGAAACACACCCAAAAGCCGCTCTCATTGAGAAACCAATTACGATGACCGAACTGCTAACCTGCATTGGCAAAGCAAAAGGCAAAACACCGGGCTTCGATCGAATTTCGTATAAAATGATAAAAGAAATGCCTGCTTTAGGACTATCCCGCTTGTTGCAGCTTTACAATGCCATTTTTGATACTGGCACAATCCCTCAGAGCTGGAAAACCGCCACCATTATTCCCATCCCTAAGCCAAATAAAAACCCCCTTTCAACGGATGGATACCGTCCAATTTCACTTCTTTCCTGCCTTTCGAAAGTCATGGAACGGGTGGTGGCAAACCGAATCTCATGGTTCACCGAGACACAACAACTTATTGACTCGAACCAAGTTGCCTTTAGACCCAACCGAGGATGCAACGATGCCCTCCTCCACATTGACTATTATGTCACGAAAGCCTTATCAGCCCGCAACCATGTATCGATTCTTTCACTGGACTTTGAGAAGGCATTTGACCGAGTTGGATCTCATGTCATCCTAAACCGCCTGCGCTTGTGGGGAGTAGGCCCAAAAATCTTTTACTTCGTTAAATCGTTCCTAACAAATCGAAAATTCCGTGTAAGAATTAAAAACGTTTTCTCTGACGTATATCCGCTTGAAAATGGTATCCCACAGGGTTCTCCATTATCAGTAATATTATTCAGCATCGCCTTCAATGAAATAAGTAGCATCATAAAATCTAATAATTTTGTAGACCACTGCCTCTATGCAGACGATGTTTACATACTTTGCAAAAGAAACAACAACATAGAAACCTACCAAATTTTCAAAGACCTTATAAAAGATATCCTGGATTGGGGTGACTACTCCGGAGCCAAGATATCCTTAGAAAAAACTAAAAGCTTTCACATATGTAGAAAGCACTTCTGCGATTTTCACAATCGCACATTAGCAATAAATAACATAGAGATAGAAAATGTAAAGAAATTGAAGATTTTAGGCATTGTATTTTCGCACAATTACCGATGGATATGTCATTTTTCTTATCTTAAAAAAGCATTAGCTGCCAGAATTAATATTTTAACGTATCTCGCTAGTAAAAAATGCCATGTACACATTAACACGCTCATATATCTAACCAAAACACTAATAATAAGCAAAATCGACTATGGATTCTTCCTCTTTTGGAACGCACCGAAATCCGCCTTCAATATAATCAAGCCTGCATATCACCAAGCAGCACGAGCAAGTATATACGCTTTTCGAACGACTCCAGTTAGAAATATCTTAGCTGAAGCGGGATTACCAACTATCGAGGAGAGATTGTACCAAATCCATGCGAGACTCGTCCCTAAACTCCTGTTTCCGACCAACTCGATCATCGATGGTGACATCCAAAACATTAATAGCGTCTGCCGGCCTCAACGATTCCCTTCTGCGATGCATCAAATACTAAAAATCGCCAACAATCTTGAACTATATAACACAACGGAGAAATACGAAATACAAAACCCGCCATGGGAAATCAAAAAGGAGTCGTGCGATCTCGCTCTAGCTTCTTTCAGAAAGAGCACCACATCGCCAGAAACCTTCAACATAATGTTTCAAGAACGCAGAGAGTATTATGAATCCGAAAACTGGACTCTGTGGTTCACAGATGGATCAAAATCTGAACAAGTACCGGCAAGCTTCGCAGTTGTCGACACAGATGGCGACACTCTAAGGGTGCAAACACTATGGGACTACACATCTGTTTTCACTGCAGAAGCAGTGGCCATTAACACCGCAATATCTATGGCTTTAGAACGCAACTCTAAAACCCTTATATGCACCGACAGTAAGTCAGCCATGCAAGCGATCCTAAACCCACTATCAAGCGCAGCTACAATTAATAGAATTAGAGACATGCTCATCGACAATGCATCAACAATACGTCTACTTTGGATACCAGGCCATATCGGAATCCACGGAAATGAAAAGGCAGATAACGCAGCGAAATCAGCTTCCTCAACTCCGGTAACCAAAAACGCCACATGTGAAACAAAGGACATGCGCTCAACAATTATGCGACATATTCACACCAAAATGAAGCATGAATGGCAAAACTATACACACCACCATTACACTGCCATAAATAGAGACCTCACGCCCCCGCAATATCCTACCGACGTATGGAAGTCACATATAAAAGTCTTCTCTCGGGTACGCCTTGGACATACTGCGGGCACACATGAATATCTTCTTACCGGCGAGTCACCAATATCCTGCGAATATTGCGGCGAAACTATGTCCCTAAACCACATATTTGTAGACTGCCCCGCACTGATAGACGCCAGAAACCATTATCTAAGAAGAAACTGGACTGAACTTCTAAAGAATCCTACAAGAGAGAACATCAACTCTATTTACAACTTTATGAACCATATCCGAGTCAACGTTTGAAACTTCTATTAATAAAATATATGTATAAACCAACCTACTCAATACACTTGCCTAGCTTTACCACATATTTGCAGATACTAATAATATATTATATCTTTTACTTAAGTTTTACTTTAATCGATAGAGCTGATAGCCCTGGCAGCTAATGCTCGCTTAATGTTAGCATTTTAATTTATTTAATTTGTTAATAAATAATAATAATAATAATAAAAATATAGACTAATTTTTAAGCAAGAAGACAAAATGTTATCTAGCAATTTTGTCGGATTAAAAAAACTTTTTTTTATACATTATAATTTTTTTTTTAATATTTTAATATTTTACAAAATAAAGGCCGATAACAAACAAAAATAATATTTTTTTTATATTTTCACATTTAGATCGGCGTTGTAATGTATCTCTTATATCTGAAACTGGGTATAAGTGCTATTATTGGTTCATTCGTTTGCATTTTAACCATGACGCCATTGCAATTTCTCATTGGCCGTGCCATGTCTTTCAATACGGAAAAAGTGGCGGTAAGAAAATATTTTTTTTTCAAAACAAAAAATTAGCCACCACTGCAATTTTTTTTTTTTTTTTTCAAATGTTTCTAGAAATGCGCCGATTCACGCCTTCGTATGATACACGATGTCTTGATGGGCATAAAAGCGATCAAATTCAATGTTTGGACCGAGTCTTTTGTGCGGCGCATAGATCAAACGCGTAAAAAGGAACTCAAATATCTTGGCTGGGATTCATACTATTGGACTTTGATGAGTAAATAAATAAGGCGAATGCATCTCTGTAAATTATAATTTTCCACTCTCCTTCACAGCTATAATCACACACATTTCGAGCGTACTCATCAGCTATGTCACGTTGGCTGCTTATGTGGCGCTCGAAGGCGATGCTATGGAATTCACCGCGAGTCGTTTATTTTCCGCTTTAGCGCTCTTTCAACAACTCACAGTACCATTACTAATTTTTCCCATCACCGTACCTATTATATTGTCTGCCAGCGTATCAACTAAACGTTTAGAACAATTTCTAAGCGCACGCGAAATACACAAACAATTCGAGGGTATACGTCATATGGCGCGTATTCTAAGCAAAAGTGACGCTTCACTCGATTATTATGAAGTGAAAAATAAAATTGCTAAAGATCCATCCCTAAGTGAATGTGGTGGCAGTAGTGATACTGGCACAAATGTGAACGCACAACGTGAAAATAAATTAAATGAACGTTTAGTACTCAAATTACACATACCAGAAAGTCCAGCACCTTTGGCACACTCAGAGCCACAAACACCGCTCATAGCCAACGAACCCATGTTGGAACAGAATTTGTTGGTACCACGTCGTAATAGTGAAGAACATTTGTTGTGTAGCTCAACGGGACGTCGTTTAAGTCAGCAGCGTCGTGATTTGTTACGTAACAGTCCCTATGTTGTTATACGTCCGCGTAAGTTTCCTTGTGGTGCACCCGTGACGGCGCAAACGCCAACGCAGCTGTCAGCCGCACAACAATTGGTCAATCGTCGCATTGATTCTTGGAGTCGTGATTCGTTGGTTTTGAAGTTGCCAGATGATATGGCGGTGTCGGTGCGTGATGCTTGCTTTGCTTGGAATCCTCAGCAGCCAGAGTTGCATAGGTTGACGGTGCGTAATTTGTCGGTGCCGCGTGGCAAACTTACAATGATCGTGGGCAAAAATGGCAGTGGGAAGACGTCGCTGTTGTCGGCGTTACTCATGGAGATGCCACTGTTGCGTGGAGATATCATTTGGAATAAGTGAGTATTTCCTAGTTTTTAGGTTCATATGGAAACTTTTTTAGAACAATTCAGGTAGGTCCTTGTTCAAGGAAAGATCTTCTAAAAGCCTTCTAAAACGATTAGAACTAAATTAAACCATATTTTTTGGGTGGTATTTTCACCAAATTTTTTTTGCATTTTGACGAATATATTTCCAAAAATAATCTTAAGCTCTATATGGCCCAAATCGGAAAAGAAATAGAAACCGTAACCGAAAGTAAAGCCGCTCATGAAAATGCGTCCCAGGATGAAACTGAAATAGAAATCGCATATGAAACTCTAACCGAGACCGGATATGAAACAAAAATTGGTTCTAAGCCTCCAACCGAGACCAGAAGTGAACCAGTCCTGAACCCTTAGCCTAGGTCGGATTCCAACAGATACAAAAATCAGACCTGACCGAAAATGGAAGGCAGGTCGGTTTCCAGACGGGACTATCTAAGAAACAGGAACCAGATTTAAACCCGTAACCGAGACCCAAACTAAAATAGGAACCTTACCGAAAGTAAAAACAGTCCTGGAACGAAATCGAGGTCTTAATTGAAGACGGAATCTTATCAAAAAATTTAACTCAAACCGGGATAGAAGACAAAATCAGACCTAAAAGCCCTAAATAAGACTGAAGTAGGCATCGTTATCGAAATCGAAACAGGGTAGAAACTAGAATAAAGCTCGAAACCGGAACTGAAATGGAACCGTGGACACATTCAGAAAACGTAATAAAAGTGGAAATAAAAACTAATACCTGAAACAAAATAAGAACCGCGACTTAACCCCGAAACGACACTGAACCAAAGAACGAAACTGAAACTAGGACCGAAACCGGAAATAAAATGAGAACGGAGTCTGAAATCGAAACCGAAATCAAAACCTAAATTGGACACTGTAACCAAGAACGAAACTGAAATTAGAACTGAAACCGGAATCTTAGATTAAACCGGTGAAGTTGTCGTAACTAAGATCGAAATCGGAACTGAAATCGAACAGGATCAAGAATCGAAGAGGGAAATGAGCACGAAATCAAAATGAGAATCAGTGCAGAGAACGGAACTCAATGCAAAGAGGTGTTGGAACCGAAAGAGAAACCGATTTGGAACCAAAATGAGGAACAGTATCGATATCACAACCGAAATTGCAAACGATACTATAACCAAAGCAAAGTTGTAGTTATAGCCAGTGTTGCCACTTTGATTATTTTTAACCAAAATTGTCAATTTTTCTCGTTTTAATAAAATCGACTTTTCTTTGTAATTGGTTTTTGGTTTTTAATTTTTGGTTATTTCTTTTTTATTGTTGTTTATTTAATTAATTGTTGTGGCAACATTGGTTCTTGCGCACTCTGCTTTCCTAGAGGGGCCCAAATATAAAAATATTACTCATACGTCATGTATCACCACTTCCCAGCTGCTCAATCGAAATAGAAAAATAAAACTAAAGAGCGCTTGCTAAATATAGCTGCAAAACAAAAAGAAAGAAATATGGTATCAAAAACAACAACAACAAGAACAAAATTAACAACAATCAAATTAAAGTTAAGTCACGAGTGCCACTGAAGGCAGGACTATGAACTCTGAATTTTTTTTTTTTTTAAATGAAGGAAATAAGCTTTGGCTTAAAAGGGGTTAATATAACTTTCTTAATATAACTTTCTTCCCCCCTTTCGTTTGTACATACATGACAAAAGTTCAGTTTCCACTACTTTACACACTTCCTCAACAACTTTATGCATCACCATTATGTGCACCAGCCTGCGCATGTGTGTGCGTGAGTGTGTTTGTGTGTGCGCTGTACAATAATAAATTCTCACCAATGTGGCAATTTATAAAAGCAATTGAAATTATTACAAACGCACATATGTACATACATACATGCAAGCGCTCATAAGAATGGCGTTACGCTTCATAAACCACTTTTCATTTACACACCAAGTCATATGCACACACACACACACATCTACACAAATGTAAATTCTCATACATAAAAAAAAAACATTTATATGCTACGTGCATAGCTACTAAATAAAGAACTATACAAAAAAAAAGAAGAAGAAGAAAAAAAAAATGGCTGCACGTACAATTACACATAAATGTATCATTCCACAAGGCGCACATCAGCTGCACGACGAATGGCACACACTTCACATAACTTCATAAATATTTCCTTTTGGTTTCTCTGCACTCTGGCGTTTATTGCATTATTTCGTTTGCCACAGCTTGAGGTACATTCACACGCACACACACATAGATATATTTCAAATCAAACTAGCCCCTTTGTCTGGCCGGCTGTCTAACTTTCTCAAACTATATATTCATTGACTTACCTACATATGCGCTTGTACTTCCAAATGGGACGTTCCGTGTTAACATAACTAAGATAAAAAAAATATTAAATTCCAATTCAATCATAATTCAGTGTTGCTTAGAGGATTTGCAAAAAAAAACAAAAAGAAATAGAAAAATAAAAAAAATTCTATTTAAGAAAAACAAAAAAAAAACGATTTTAGCATTTTTGTCTGCATGTTTGTTCGCGCATCACTCAAAAACCGCTTCTTCGAATTGAATGCAAATTTCACCTAAATTTGGCGGACTATCTAACTTAAAGTTTAGCATTGTTAAAGCAGGAGATAATTGTTTTGTTCTAGCAGCATGCAGTGGTGGCGACAAAATTGGGCTGAAATGATTTTTAAACATAATGCTCAAATTTTAAAAGGTGATATCTGCTAATAATATGTATACAGGTGTCCTCTTACACCTTGCGAGAAGTATCTAGAATTGGACAGGGCGCCTTACTTACTTACTTACTTATTTGTATTGATTAAAAATCTTCAAAACTTCATTTATCGGAATAATCGATTGCATGGGAGCTATATGTTATGATGCTCCGATCTGGCTGATTTTCACTAAACACATTACTCATATAATATGTACCATACCTACAAAACTTAACGTTCCTAGCTTTCTAATTGTAAAATTTATAGCCCAAAACAGAGTTATCGAAACTATCGATTGTACGAGAGCTATATTTTATGTAACTCCGATCTGGCTGATTTTCATTTACTTCTCACATTACATACATACATAATATGTACAAAAAAATCCAAAATTTTATATTCCTAGAAATTTGATAGCAAGAGTTATAGACCGAACCACTTTTATCGGAACAATCGATTGCATGGGAGCTATATGTTATGGAGCTCCGATCTGGCTGATTTTCACTAAACACATTACTCATATAATATGTACCACACCTGCAAAATTTAACGTTCCTAGCTTTTTAATTGCAAAATTTATAGGTCAAAACTCATTTATCGAAACAATCGACTGATAACTGATTTTTACTACAAATACTACTTACATAACTAATATCAAATGTGCAAAATCTTACGTTCTTAGCTCTCCAATTGCAAAATTTATAGACCCAAAACCAATTTATCGAAACTATCGATTATATGGGAGCTATGCGTTGTATTGGTTCGATCTTGCTGGTTCCGACAAAAAATGAATGTGAGTAAAAATGGCGACCGTGTACCAAATTTCAGCAAGATATTTCAAAAATTGAGGGACTAGTTTGGGTATAAACATACATACGGACAGACGGACATGGCTAAATTGATCGCTTTGATTATTTCGGTATACTTATTGGTGCAGGTCTATCTCTTCTTCTGCTCATATTTACACACACTTATAGCTATAATACCATTTTTATAATCATGAAAGGTATAAAAAAATAAAATCGTTTTTTATTCATTAGTCGCTAAGTGCTTACGAAAAAAATTTTCCTAGGAATGCCCCATAACCATATAACGTCCCTAGTTTTTCGCTCTCTAACTTTTCTATTTTCAAACTCACTCACAGCAATCACTCATACATACACACACACACACACATATGCACGCAACTATTCAACCCATTTTATAAACTTTACAACGATCTTTACTGCATCAAAATCTTTGCTTTTGCGTTCAATGCAATAAAAATTAACATACAAACATTTGTTATAAATTACGTTGACGTGCTGTGCATGGAAATGGCCATACAAATATGTTGAATGACTGCTGCATTTCATGGCAATGCATTTTCATATTTAACATCACTTACGCGCTGTGAATGGTGGCGGAAAAGGGCTATTTTTATATATTTACAATCGAACACACACACATGTGTAAACAGAGCTATGTATGTGTGCATGTGTTGTAGCGTAAAATCACAGTGGTTATGGCTATGGTTTAATGGTCAATCTGTATAGATAGAAAGCGCGTATGTGTGCGTAGTTAATGCGATTTAAAAAGCAACAACAAAATAATATTTAATGCTTATATCGAGTACATTTGTGGTGTTATAACATGGCGTATGAGTAACGAGCTCGCTTACATAAAAAGTGATTGAGTAACTTACATTCAGGCAATGACTGTTTGATTTACGTTTAACACTACATAAAATTATCATAAAAATAAAAATTAACATGAATATAATAAGTACATATGTATATATATCAACATTTATATACACTAAATGTTTGTAGTCACATATGTACGTACGCACGTAATTTGTTGTTATTGTGTACTCATGTTAACGTAAAATAGCTTTAATAAATATTTTTTGCTTTTAACATTTGTTGCATATTTTTTAATGATTTGTGATTCCGAGTTGTTATTTAATTATTTTCGCAAAATTTAATAAATGGATTGTAAAATTTTTAAGTAAACTAAGTGACAATTTGCGCATTCTCAGTATTTAATTTGTTAGTTGTAAAGTGGTGGACTGTAAGTTAGAGTCGATATGAGCGCAATGAAACATGATATGTCGTCGAAGTTTCATAAATAATATTTGGAGCCTCCCTTCTCAAAATCCACTGATAAATTCTGTAAATTCTTCATAAAAAGAAAATTCAAAGTTTACACAAGGTGCAGGAAATTTAATTAAAAGTTTTAAAAAGTGGTCATCGAAACCTTAAAATTTTCCCGCAGAGTTTCTAAACAATTTTGTTTGTAAGCGAGAAATTGCTTTAAACTTTACATCCATTTTTATAATTTTTTTTGTTGGCGACGTTGAGTGATTTCTGCCATACAACGAATGAACAAAGTGTAATTTTGTATGGCTGAAAATGTTTACCCTTTTCTCTTCTGCCAGGATCGGCTATGGATGAGCAATATTTCCAGTCCAAATCCTCTTTATATTTTAGCTGCGGAAAACCAACTAATATTGATGGGAACAATCGATAGTATCTATTATCGATGTATACCAATACTGATAGAAACTATCGATGTGTCGATGCTATCAAGATTTGCACGTTTTCATGTTTTGGCTAATTCTCGATTCTTCCGCAATAAACCCGCCAGTAAAATAGCGATTGTAATAAAAACAGCGATTTTAATAAAATATCGATAGTCATAAAATATCGATAGCAATAAAATATCGAAAGCGTTAAAATATCGAAAGTAATAAAATATCGATAGTAGTGAAGGTAACATAGGTAGTAATAAAATATCGATAGTAGTGAAGGTAACATAGGTAGTAATAAAATATCGATAGTAGTGAAGGTAACTTATGTAGTAATAAAATATCGATAGCAATAAAATATCGATAGTAATAAAATATCGATAGTAGTAAAGGTAACATAGGTAGGAATAAAATATCGATAGTAGTGAAGGTAACTTAGGTAGTAATTAAATATCGATAGCAATAAAATATCGATAGTAATAAAATATCGATAGTAGTAAAGGTAACTTAGGTAGTAATAAAATATCGATAGTAATTAAATATCGATAACAATAAAATATCGATAGTGATAAAACATCAGAAGTAATAAAATATCGAAAGTAATAATAAAATATCGATAGTAATAAAATATCGATAGTAGTGAAGGTAACATAGGTAGTGATAAAACATCAGAAGTAATAAAATATCGAAAGTAATAATAAAATATCGATAGTAATAAAATATCGATAGTAGTGAAGGTAACATAGGTAGTGATAAAACAGCGGAAGTAATAAAATATCGATAGTAGTGAAGGTAACTTAGGTAGTAATGAAATATCGCTAGTAATAAAATATCGATAGCAATAAAATGTCGATAGCAATAAAATATCGATAGCAATAAAACATAGGTAGTGATAAAATATCGATATTAATAAAATATCGATAGTATTAAAATATCGATAGTAATAAAATATCAGTAATAATGAAATATCGATAGTAGTATACTTAGATGAAAAACCAATACCATAGACAGCAGCTAAATATCGATATTTTCATCGATTAATGCAGCGATATATCGATAATATAATACATAGTTTACCACCTCTATAGTCATTTCGCTCATACAGAAAATATGTAGTTGCTTTTTTTTGGATGAACGCCCGTACTACATATCACGACAACCAATCTTTCGGAGTACTTTTCGAAATTCCTATCTGGTGGCAAATTCACTATATATTTAGCCTTTATATACATACATAATTTCTTGAATAAGGCGTATTGCAAGAAAAAAAAAAAATAAACCAAAGCCGAAGTTTTCAAAAATTTGGGCTCCGATAAATCAATTCTCAAACAGCCGTACCCAATAACGATTCCGATAAACTCACTCTCTGTACACTACATAGTTACTCATACGCCCCACTACCTCGGTTAAGAAAAATTAATATTTCCGCGACTATTTCAATTTAAGAGTTATAACATTTTCTGCAAAAAAAAAAAAAAAACTACACGAAAGTAATGTTAATTGCATAAGTTATTTAATCAGGGCGTTGGAAAGAAAGTACATTCCCAAACATTTCGCATCAGCTATGTAACAGCAGCAGTATAGCAAGAAGCAGAGTAGAAGTGAACAAGCCAAGCCTCTATATTTGCCAATATTCCTTGCTATCAAAATAAATAGTTTTCGTGATAAACAGCACACTTTTCAATACAAACAAACACACATACACACACAAATACAATTGCTACTGCAAACGATTCCAATCACTGCAATCAGAATTTATATGTGCAGCCGCATGTGGTAACAAACACCGAGCGCATATACCAATTTATATTTTATAACTCCCTTACAACTATATCGATTTGCCTGAATTGGAGAGGAAATATAAATTTTACTTACAAGAAATATGCATGTAAGTGTCTTGCGAGCTTGCGAAACGACCGTGGCGCATATAAAATATACACAAATTTGGTAAAACTTTAATTGAGTGGCAAAAAGTGCAGTGGTGCAATGTTACGAGTTGTGAAATTGATTTAAATGCTAAATTTATTGCCTATCAAATGGCGAAGATACAAAGTTTTGTGTACGATCAATATAAAATGTTTTTAAAAAGCGATTTGTTTATTGGAAGAAACAGTGAAATTTCAAATAATTGCAAATGGAGTTATGCTAAGTTGCAAGCTAGTTAAGGGCCAAAGGCCAATACGATGGCTGGGAAAGGTGTCAAAACGGTTATGAGTGAGCTATGTTGAATTTTATTTAGTAATTGGTAATGATTATTTCAGTTGTTTTCAAAACCAAAATAAAAAAGAGAACTAAAAATAGTCACAAATCAAAAACAAGAAGAAAAAAAGGAAGAAAATAATAAAAAAAATTAAAAAAAAAGGCAAAATCATAACGAAAAAAAAAATACCAAAAAACAAACAAACTAAAATTAAGAAAAAAGGAGAATTATCAGAAAAAAAATAATAAAAAATCAAATACAATCAACAAAAATAACATCGAAAGTTATAAAAAAATTAAAAAAGAAAGAAAAAAATTTGAAAGCATAAAAAGAATAAAAAATTATCAAAAAACTTATTAATAAAAAACAAAAAAAAAAAACAATAAAAAAAATTAAAATCAGAAAAAAAGTTAACAGAAAAAAAACAATCAACAAAAAAAAAAAACCATCGAAAATAATGAAATAATTTAAAAAAAAGTAATAAAAAAAACAAAATCAAATCAAAGAAGGAACAATTAAAAAAAAACAAAAATAATGAAAAAAGAAAAAAAAATTAAACAAAAAAATATTAAAAAAAAAATACTTAGAAAAATAATATAGAAAATAAAATCAAAAAATCAATTTTTTTGCTGATTGTTTTTTGAAACATCAAAAGTAATAAAAAAAATTAAAAAAAATAAATTTAAAAAAATAAGAATAACAAAAAAGAAAAAATTCACAAAAAAAATTAAAAAGAAACGAGAACAATCAGAAAAACAAAACAAAAATAACCAAATACAGTGTTTTGGGAGTGTTTTTTTTATTTATTTTTATTATTTGAGTAATCCCGAAAAATTGTAATTTTTTGATTCCTTTTAATTAAACGTAAAATAAACATAAAAAATTTCAAGTAATGGTAATCAATGGATTAAATGGATTCTCAGGAAATTAAATAAAAGCGGTAATCATTACCATTAGTAATCATTATTTAACAGTTCCGACTAAAACCCACTAATAGATGATTCGAGGGACCACAGAAAGAGTATCCGAGGGAGTCGAACAAGTAGGGGAGCAAGCCGTAGTTAATGAGGAAAAGAACTGACCGAATTTGCAAAACACAACAACAACAACACAAATAATAAATAAAGTCGATGTTTAATATCTAAGTACTCTATATTCGTTTTAATTTACTACTCCAAAAAAAAAGAAGACATAAAAGCCCTTTAGAGCGGATAAATGAATGCTAAACTAAAACTAGCTCAAAGGAAGGCGAAGGTCATATTTCGAAAATTTGTAAAAATAGCATTGAAAAATAGAAAAATATCAAGAAATTTAAAATTTTGTTTTTACTGACTTTACATCATCAAAGCTGTTTTCGCATGAAGAACAGTTTACAGGCATTTTTTCGTTGTTAACCAGTTGATATACCTCTTTTCGATAATTCACAATGACAAACAAATTTAGTTCTATTTTGATCTGAGGGCCTTCAATTGTATGTCAATTATTCCTTGGAATACTTTTAGTAATCATGAATAAAATTCTATTGTAAATTTGAATCCTCTCAATATAAAAAATTCCTTGGAACTTCCTCAACTCAAGTTATGTGCAAACTTATTTAATATTAAAGGTCAAGAGCAGAAAATTTCCACGAAATGAACAAAAGGTTTTTATGTTTAATAACGAACAATCAAATGGACTTTCACTTTACGTTTCATGTATGAAGAATGTGTCAAACGAAATTCATCATACAAAATTGAACAACGTTGACCTAAAAGAAAATGTTACTCATACGCCATGGCGGCGGACGGAAGCAGGCGACTTATTTAACATTATGAGCTAGCAATGTTTTGCCTCTGCACTGATTTGCTATTATTCTACATAAGTTCAAATTTGTATTGTTAATGTATAAAGCTTTGCACATACATACATTTATAAATGTCAGGGGCGGATGCACGGAGGGTTTGGGTCCCCTTTCGGAATCCAAAAAGTCATATTTTTCAAGAACAGTGGATAAAATATGTTCTCGATATTTCATACAAAAAAAGTGAGTCCCCCCCTTCAAAAAATTCCTACTCCACCACTGACATCTACACAATTGTAAAGCGCATATGTAAATATGAGCCATATGTCACTTTCTAAACCTTAGCCATTTTTCCCAGTACATTCAATATTATTAGAAAATTTACATAACAATGTGATAGTACTCATATTGTCAGGCAGTGGGAGGTTAATACATGCATACAAATGAACATCAGTCACATACGCACAAATATAGATTTCTAAGAATATTCCAATGTCATAAAAGATAGCGCAAATTTGCCTCATTGTCTAGCCAACCATGGTACGTAGTAGGGACTCGCATGAATGCTATGAAACTTTTGATATATAAATAGCATAAAGACAGTCTTTGACATATGTATATGTATGTGTGTAGGTGTATGTGTTTTACATTATTACATTCAAATGTATTCACATATTGCCCACACACACACACCAGTACACATATAACTTTGCCTACGTAATTGAGTATTGTGCTTCTTTCATTGTTCAGTACGAGTTAATTACATATGCGAAGACACACAAATGCAACTCTGCCTGTTTCGTATGAACTACAACCAGCAGTTTTGTTTGCATCCAAGTTCAGAGATACGTAAAGAAATTAATTTGAAAGATATTCAATTGAAAGCAACTGAATTACTGGAATAAAATCACAATTACTTTTAACTTTCAATTGTTTGAACATTTTTGAAAATTTTTATTTAAATTTCGTAATATGCTTGGCTTCTTTGCGGCCAAGTCTTTTAAGTCCACACTTTGATATAAGTTAAAAATTAAAATTTATAGGGTCAGGGTGTAGAGTAATTTGCCGAATTCTGTATAAGAAATGAAACCGATAAATATCGATCTACATTTCAAAATTAAAAGTTTTAAAAATTTATTATTGTAAATATTTAAAGAGCGCCAAGCGTATATTGGAAAATTTTTAAAATCAGTAAGTAAGTTCCAAATAATTGATGTAATGAAATCGATAAATATCGATAACAATTTTATTAATACTTGCTCAAATTATAAATAGCAAACAATTTTTAAAGTAAATATTAATTTTTAACCCCAGCTAGTGAATGAACATAGAATAAAACCAATAAATATTGATACAAATGTTAACATTACATTAAAAAAAAAACATTTTAAAAATAACAAATGTTGATATCACATGTATGTATTTAAAATGTAAATTGTTAAAAAAAGTATATAGAAACGTGAAATATGGATAAAGTTAAGTAATAAAAACGATAAATATCAAAACAATTTTTAAAATTATAAATCGCAAATAAAATTTCAAATAGATAGTGAATATTAATCTTAAATATTCGATGAATATAGAACGAAACCAAAAAAAAATCGATAAAAATGTCAGCATTATATTAAAAATAACAAATTTCGATATCGTTAAAAATATAAAATCGATAAAAAATTGCTACATGTCAAATGTATTTAAGAATGTAAATTGTTCAAAAATTCTATAGAGAGCGAAAAACAACGATAAAGTTGATGCAAAAAAAATCGATAAATATCGATATAAATTTTATTAAAATTAAAATATTGCAAATATTTGTAAAATAGATCATAACTATTAACATGAAATTTTCGATGAATATAGAACAAAACCAAAAAAAATCGATGAAATGTCAACATTATATAAAAAGTAACAAATGTTGTTATCATTTAAAAAATCGAAAAGGAAATTGCTAGATGTTAAATGTATTTAAAAATGTTAATTGTTAAAAAGTCTATGGACGCAAGAAACAACGATAAAGTTGATGTGAAAAAATCGATAAATATCGTTATAAATTTAGTTAAAATAAAAAAATTTAAAATTGCAAATATTTTTAAAACAGATCATAACTATGAACCCCAAATATTGAATAAAAAATAAACCAAAAAAGCAATAAGTATCGATTAAATGAATCAGAGTTGAATAAAACTAATAAATATCGATAAAAATTACAAATGTTGATATCATTTGAAAAATCGATAAAAAAATATCACGTTAAATATATTTAAAAATATAAATTGTTTAAAACATCGATAAAGTTGAAAAAACAAAATATGCGCACCAATACAAATCGAAACTACAAATATAAATCGATAACACCGATTTTCTTCAATGCACATTCTAATTAATTAGCCGTCTTTCCGCGAGAGCTAATAAAACACCTTGAAAACTAAGTGACTAGAAAACGAGCTCTAACTCGAATTCTATCAGGAAAGTTTTATGACAGTCCATTGGAGTATTTAATTTATCGAATAGTAATCGAACTTGGGTTATCATTTAAAAATAATTTTTTTTTTTTCAAAGCAGATTTATAACATTTGTAAAAAAAGTGCCACATATCCATAAAAACAACTTCATACAAACATTTTTCCATGCACACTGAAAATAATTTTTATATTTTCCATTTTTTTTTCTTCAATCCAATTATGACAGAACATCTACAATTGCTTTTGTACCACAACAACCATGGCTACTCAATGCTAATATACGTGAAAATATTTTATTTGGTGAATCATTTCGTCCACGGCGTTATGATTTTGTATTGGAGGCGTGTGCATTGAAACCGGATATTGAACTGATGCCGGATGCGGATTTTACGGTTATTGGTGAGCGTGGCATTAATTTGTCGGGAGGTCAACGGCAGCGTATTGCCATTGCACGGGCACTCTATTCATCGGCCAATGTGGTGATAATGGTAAGTGCAAGTAGCAAGCAAGCATATAAATAAATACATATATAATACAGCAACAATAATAGCAAAAATAACAGCAACAATAACAACAACACTAAAGTTAAGTAGTGCGTTGTGTTCGTTATGAAAATAGCACTTAACGTAGTCAGCGGCTAGAAAGCGAGTTAAATTGGATTGCCTGGTTAAATGGATTGCGAGTGATTTTATGTATGTTTGTATGTTGGTGGCAAAGTAAAATGGTCAGGTGGATTGATGGTGGATTATTTTTTGATTTTTTTGTTGTTGACTATGGTTTGCAAATGAAATATGAAATGAAATGCAATTGATTGTAGAGAAAAATGTATATATTTTTTTAAACTGATTGGATTGGGTTAAAGGAGTGCAAGTGTGGCATACTTTTAGGCTCTCTCCTTTTAAGGTATAACGGTTTCACTCAAGAAATTTAAATGTGTAATGATTTTTTTTAATTGCATTTTAAATGAAATTTGAAGGCGAGTGAAAAATCGAAATTGAAAATCTTTTTTAGATATTTTTTGAAACCGCACATTATTTTAATTTCAAACTCGTAATCCACAGGTATTTTTTTTCAATCGCAATACAGAATAAATCCACCAGTTCCACAGGTACGAAAAGTCGAACTTTCAAACGTATTTTCACAATTCTCTCTCACATATGGTTTTTTTCTTTTTTAAAATCATTAAATTTTTGCTTGAACTACAAAGTAGAGTTTCTAAGGCTTAAGCGATAAGTAAAAATATTACAAGTTACAAGTTTTTTATATCTGGGTTAAGGTTTCTCATGATAATTTTAGTATATTTTTCCACAACTTCTTTAACTGCTGCGAGTGTAAAAAATGTATGCATTTCTGACTTAGATGAAATTGCTTTAATTTACAGTGGCTTACAGTGCAAATGGTACGGTTTTTTTTTAAATAATCCTCAAAAAATGTGTAGCTAAATCTTGGTTGTTAAATGTATGTAGAAAGTTTTTTCATATAAATCCTTCGAATCGATGTTTCCAAGTGTATCTGAAAATTGCATAAAAATTATGGAGATTCAAAAAAGAAAGAAAGAAATTCCTGGAAATTAAAAAAAAATTCTTAAAAGTGAAAAAAAAAAATTCATGAAAATTCACAAAAAAAAAACATTTATTGGAAATTCAAAAAAAAAGAATGTCTGGTAGTTCAAAAAAGAAATGCCTGCAAAATTAAAAAAAAGAGTTACTTGAAATTAAAAAAAAAAATTAAAAAACCTGGAGATTCCAAAAGAAGAATTTTTTGGATAATCAAAAAAAAAAAAAAAAAAAAAACTAACAAAATAAATTTTATTGAAAAAATCCTAAAATTGAAAAAAAAATAAAAAATTTATGAAAATTGAAAAAAAAGTTCTGAAGATTCACAAAAAAAAATGTATGTAAGTTAAAAAAGTGCCTGGAAATTAAAAAAAAAACGAAAATTGAATGAAAATTCAAAATTTTATTGTAGAATATTTTTTAAAAGAAAAATCTATGTAGATACACCCATTGTTCCCTAAAATAATTAATTTTTTAGAAATCAACGAACTGTCTCATTTCCACTGCACGCCACTGTGGGAACATCAAACTTGTTTTGAAAAAATTCTACTTCACCACTTTTTTTTATTATTTCTTATTACTTCAAACTAACTATGATATCCATTTTGTTATGCGCAATCAGCATAAATTCTCTTTTACTTGAAATAACATTGTTGTAAATATCACATAAAAATATTTAAACTGTCAACTAGCTAACATTCAACCATGCTCAAGTTGACGTTGTAAGCGCACACATTCATACCTCACAACTCACAATTCACCAAGTTTGTAGTTGTTGTTACACTTTATTGTTACTCATATTTGTTGTTGCCATATTCGCATTCCTTTTATTGCGCGCATTTATTCTATTTTCAACAATTCAATGTTAATCCATCATCATTTTTTTTTTTCTCTTTCTCTCTTTATGTTTGTTATTTTATACTTTACGCTCAAAGGATGATCCTTTCTCATCGTTGGACAATGAGGTGGCACGTCATATTTTTGAGCAGAGCATAAAACGTATGCTACTCAAGGCTAAACGTACCGTTATATTGGTGACACAACAATTGCAGCTGACACAGCAAGCAGATTACGTAAGTGCAATAGAATTGGGGGTGGGGGCGAGTGTGACAGTTAATATGAATCTATGCGTCATGAGTAAGAAAAGCAAGTAATTTGATTTGATTAACTATAATTCTATGTGTAGTTCAGTGGCGGATCCAAGATTTTGGAAAGGTAGGGGGGAAATTTTGTTTTATGAAATCGCGCGGAAATTTGAAAAAAAAAATTACTTTTTTAGATTGCGAAGTGGGTCGAGGGTGTTGGACCCGAAAACCCCATCGTAGTTCCGCCTCTGCTGTAGTTGAACAATTAGATACCAAAAATGAGATTTGATTGAAAATTAGTAATTGCGAGAAATTGGAATCTCGCCAATGTTGATGTGCCAAGCAAGCGGAGCGTATTCAATCGTCATTCATTGCCCGTCTGATATGTTAATTTCACAAAATTGAGCTCATTCAATGACAGAAATAATTCTTTTCATGTTTGTGATTAATCGGCTTGAAGTACCTTTTGATAGGAAAGGGCCTTAAGCTTTCTCAGGATATATAAATGCATCTCACGCTCACCGAAACATCTCTCACCAAATTCCAAAATGCCTCAAAATTTTATCCTTTCCAACATTTTCTTGCATTTCTTTCTCAATCAAATCTTTTTCTAATAATAATATAAATACTTTCATTCTTCGTTTACTTAAATTAAATTGAATGGATTTGCTGACATGCATTGCCTTTTGTTGGATTTTACGACTTTGTTTGCAATGTTGATTGCTGTTGTTGCACGGCCTATGCTTTCATCACCAATCAACCAAACAACAAATCACAGTTAATTGTCATGCAGAATGGCCAATTGCAAGCCACCGGCGATTATAAGGATGTTGAATTGAAATATCCGCGCATTGTTGCCAAATGGCAAACAATTATTGCCAATGCTAATGCGAAGGCAGAAAATGATGAGAGGTGAGTAAATATTTTATATGGATGCAAATAAAAAGTTATGGAAAAAATGATAGATTAAATTATAAAAAAAACAAGAAAAAACTATTCGAATCAGATGCAATGAAAAATAATCAAAAATAATAATTAAATCGGTAATCATAACGATTAATCATCATTTTAAAAATTTTAAAATCTTAAGTGATGAAGTAAGTATAATCATAATCGCTTTAATGATTAAACATTTAGATTTAAAAATTTTTTTGATAGTCATAAAAATTATTTTTATTTTTTTGATTTATTTTAATTAATTTTAATAATAATCTTTAATACTCGAAGGAAATCGTAATTAATCAGGGTTCCTTATAAAAATAATCAATTTAATCGGTAATCATAACGATTAATCAACATTTTAAAAATTTTAAAATCTTAAGTGATGAAATAAGTATAATCATTAAAGTGATTAGTTTAAATTTTTTTTGATAAGAAATAATCTGTAATAGTCGAAAGCAATCATAATTAATCATGGCTCCGCATAAAATAAATTTATTAAATCAATTTGCCTAATGATTAATCATCATTATATAAGAGATTTGATTATAAATAGTCATAATATAACGACTATCGAAAACCAAACTGAATGAGGACTAGCGATTAATCTTGAATTAAAATTTAGCAACCAATAAATTTTATTTTTGACAAAAAAAACCTAAGTTCCACAATAGTGAATTTATTGGTAAAAAAAACTAAACTTGATAAAAAAACACATGAAAAGACGATTAATCTTTATTTTTTCGAAATATAATCGTTTAAACTGGAAAATTGATCATTATGTAGCTCTTGATAGAAATTATCAATGATGACTAATAAACATTATTTAACAGCTTTGATTATAAATCTTTAGAAAAAAATTATAAAATGAAAACCACTAAATGCGACTAGCGTTTAATCTTAAACTAAAATTTAGCAAAAGATATACATTTTATTTTTGGCAGAAAAAAATAAACCTTCAAAATTGGTAGAAAAAATTCAATTTGTATTTGACGATTAATATTTAAATTCAAGTATTCAAACTCGAATATTAATACATTGAATAGTTCCGCACAAAAAAATCTATGACGATTAATCATCTTTATTTAACAGGCCTGAGAAAAAAAAATATATCACAATTATCGGAAACTAAATCACAAAATTACGATTAACGACTAATCTCGAACTAAAAGTTTCAGCAACAAATTAATATTTTTTTTGACGTCCAAATCCAAAACTAGGGCCCTCAAAATATCGAACGTTTTTAAAAATAATGACTTAATTCACTGAAATAAATAAATAAATAGTTTATTAAACAAAAGTCCCAAAGTTAATCTTGATATGAAAATAAAAAAATTTAAAAGAAAATTACAAAAACATGATTATCATTAATTTAAAATTGTTAGTAATTATTTTCTACCGACAAAAGTCATACGTTAGTGACTTAATTTGGCAGAAAAAATAAAAATCATAAGTCACAAAGTAAAATAATTGACTTGAAAATATAACGATTAATCTCGATTGAATATAAAAAGCATGAGATATTTAGTAGCTGTGATCAACAAAAATTAGAAAATAAAAACTAAACCTCTTATAATTATGAAAATCATAATTTAATGATCATTTCATTAAATTGATTAATTTCACGTATTAGCGACTAATCCTAAAAAACAATTAAAACCGTAAGAACTGAACATTTGCACATTATAAAAATAATAACTTAATGATTAGATTAAAAAATAATATTTACTGATTAATTCATTAAATTAATTAATTTCACGTATTAACGACTAATCTTAAAATACCAACTAAAACCATAAAAATTTAATATTTTTAAATTTAAAATTTTTCAAAATAAGTAAGGAATTAGATTTAGGTACTTAAAAAATAAAAGTCACACAATAATGTCTTAAAAATCTTTAAAATAAGTATTAATTCAGATTATAAAACTAGTCACAAATAATTTTTTTTTTGCGTGGAAGATTTAAAAATCAAAAACTAAGCACCTTACATAACATGAAAATTGCAAATTAAGACCTAATTTAAAAGAAAAAAATATAAAAGTACAATTAACATTACAAACATCCGAACTGTCACGGCCTCTGGCTGTAAGAAATGATTGTGAGTAAAAATAAATTTTATAATTTGTTTGTTTTTTTTGAACTTAAAATGTTTCCAAAGCACTTGACAAGTACACGCCAAGCTTACGCAAGGCATTAACAAATGTAATAAGTTCTTGCCGACATTTTAAAAGTCCAAAACTCTAAAATAACTTTTATGTAGAACAAAGTGAATTTTTGATGTTGAATATTTTGTGCTTGTTTTTCGCGCTTCGTCAACGTCAACTTCAACGCGCACACTGTAACTCCTACTTTCATATTTAAACAATTTTTTTTTTTGTATAATTTTTTTTTTGGCATAGCAATTCTTGCATTGCTGGAAGGACAGCGCGTGAACGTTGGAAATTATATCAGAATGTTACAAAATTGGGCCTGCAGCGTACAAAGTCCAGCAAAGTTGTGACAACAAAGGGAAATGTTAAAGCTAAACGCACAGCATCACGCGAAACCATTTTGAATATGAATAATGGTGTTGATGTTGATGTTGGTGCCAGTGTTGGTGGTGATGCAGTGGTGGTCGTAATGCCTGGTCATGAAGCTAGTCTCATTGCTGCTGACAATGAGGCTACTGTTGTTGGTGTTGACAATGGCGCAGAGTTCGACGAAGTGGATGCTGAGGCGCCTAACGGAGCGCAAGAGGAGGAAGACTATGATGATTATGATGTTGATCAAGAGGAAGAGGAAGACGAAGAAGATTTAATGTCCATGGTAAGTAAATGTGTGTGTGTTGGTATTTAGCGAATTAAGTGTAATTATTTTATAGTTCAGCGCTTAAACGAACATACAAACAAAAGTATTTAGACACATAAAGAAGTGCTGTTTGACTGCGTTTCTTGTTTTGTGGGTTTTCTGTGAAGTAAATTAGTTTTTAGATTAAATTGTTTCAATTACTCAAAAATATACGAAAAACGAATGTAAGAAATGTGTTGAAAACATAAAAAAAATGTGTCTCGAGAAGTCGAAATATTACCACGGTGACCACCCGTTCTTGAGCTTAAAAGAAAAGCAACTTCATAGTTCTCTCTTTTTCTAACAATTGTTCCGACAATAGTTCTGTTTACTTCAGTGCTTCTAGGTCTTGGATTCCTAAAAAGAATTGTCAACATGCAATTTACCCGTTTTTTTAGAGTTTCGGGGGGAATGGAACAAGGTTCTGGTAAATTTGGGTGGCCACGGGCGATAAAAGAACGCCGTTAAAAGAAGAGTTTCCGAAAATTAAACAAAAATATTTAATTATCGAAAAATATTTTATGTTCGAATAAAAATCTGTTGATGGTAGATAAGAAAAAAGTATTGAAAATTTTCCACGACCCATGAGTTGAGAGTTTAGAGAATCGATTGTCAATGAATAGCTTGTCAAGAAAAATTTTCGATAATACTAGTGAGCCTCCTTTATAAAATGATCACATTCTATCGAATAAATTATTATTAAAAATTATCGATTTGTTCATTATTAAATCGATAGTTATCGATATTTATATAATTTTAATCGGAAAAAAATTGTTTAAGTAATAAAAATTATGGATATTTTAATTATATAATCGATAGTAATCAACATTGATATCATTTTAATCGGAAAAAATAAATTTTCTTAAGTGATAAAAATGTTCGCTTTTTTCATTATTTAGTCGTTATTTATCGATATTTATATCGTTTTAATCGAATAAAATAAATATTTTTGTTATTAAAAGTCATCGATTTGCTCATTATTTAATCGATAGTAATCGATATTTATATCATTTTAATCGAAAAAAATTTTTTTCAAGTATTAAATATTATCGATATTTTAATTATTTAATCTATAGTAATCGATATGATATCATTTTAATCGAATAAAATAAATGTCTTTTAAAATGATCGATATTTTAACTGTGCTATCGATAGTACTCGATATTGATATCGTTTTAATCGAATGAAATAAATATTTTTTGTTATAAAAAATTGTCGATATTTCCATTATTCAAAAATGCGATGACTGATGAAACTTAAATGATTTTCCAATTATTATACAGAAATACTTTTTACGATATTGCGGCTACTATCGATAAATATCGATATTTTACAATACATCGGTCTATTTTAAATTAATTTTAAATTTTGTATTTAAACGAAAGAAAGCGTCTGAAATATTTGAAAATAGAAACTTAATTTTTTCGCCTCATTTCTCACATTCAAAATTATACTCGAATCCCTTTCCAGTCCCTCCCATCGATCAGTCGTTGTCGCAGCGGTAGCGTCTACACAAATCTCATTGGCAGCGTTCATGCTACTGTTGCGAGTGCTGCCATTACCGCACACACACCACTCGCGCGCCAACGCTCCAGTCTCTATGGTTCACGACATCTCTTCTACGATGCACCATTACCCATTGATGAATGTCAAACTGAGGATGTGATCCTAAGACGACGTAGACGCGGCTCACAGCGACAACGCAATAACTCCACACGCAAAAAGCAGCGACCCGCTTCATTAATTTCCACCGGCAGTAGCCGTATAAGTGGTACAAGCGCATCAACAACAGCATCCGCCGAACTACGACGCAGCATATTCACCAATAGTTTCGGTAGCAGTGCACCTAGTTATTTGAGTGGTGTTAGTGGTAGTAGTATGCAGTCGGTGGACACCGGTGTTGAGGTGAGTAGCGAGCCAATGCCAATGCGTACACAATCATGGCAGCCACAAAGTAATGTAGATGGTGGCGGTGTGACTTTGCCTGCGGGTAATATGAAGTCCCATCAGCCGGTGATGCGTAATAAATCATCACCAGGTTGTTTGGTGCATAGTACGAAACAAAAGCAAGGTGAGAAAGTAGACACGAATGCAGCGTCATCTAGCGTGAGTAATAGTTTTCAACAATTTTTACGTCGCATGTCAATGCGTCGTTCAGCAGCGCATCGTAAACCACGACCGTTGAGTAGTACAAATTCTATAAGGTGAGTGTTTGCTGGATTGTTGCTCTTTTTATTGATTAATCAAGTTTTCGAAATTTGTTGTCTAATATTTAGAAGTATTACGGAGGAAACCACACCAAATCAATCTGCAATCATATCTACCGCTGTACCTTCAATTGAGCTTAGTACCGTAGCTACGCCAGAAGTGCTTGCAGATCAGAGAGATGCACCAATTTCAGAGGATGATAGTTGGATTGTGCGTATCGAAAATGAGGAAGTAGCAGGTGGGTAATTGTATAAAGGTAGATATGCTAGAAATGCTTCACAATATGGCGAAATTCGGTACTAAAAAAAATTTACCTAAATACGGCAAGTGAATTTAAGAAATGTGAGAAAAATGTCACTGAAGATGGCTCAAATTTTAACAACTAATGACTTTAAATCATTCCATAGTAAGATACAGATTTGAATCACCAATATGACTTCAAAACATATTCAAAATATAGTAAAAAAAATTTTGTGTAAAAAGTGACAAAAAATACTCAAAAAATCCACAGAAAAGAGTCGAAATAAAATTCTCCAAAAAAAGTAAAAAAAGAAAAAAAGCTTCACAAAAGCGCCACTAAAAGGCTTCAACAATAGTTCAAGAAACTCTGGATTCAGAGTCATTTTGGATTCTTTTTTAATTTGGGTTTGTTTTTGGTTTCTTTTTATGAATCTCCAATATAACTATAAAACATATCCAAAATTCTTCAAAATTTAGTAAAAAAAAAGAGTTAAAAAAGGACTAAAAAAGCTAAGAAAAGAGTCAAAATAAAATTCTTCAAAGAACGCCAAAAAAGGCTCAAAAAAGGGTCAAAGAAACTCTAAAGTTCATTTAAAAAGGCTCAAAAAAGACTCAAAAAAGAGTCAAAGAAACTCTGAAGTTCATTTAAAAAGATTCATAAAACGCTCAAAATTCTTCGGATTCAGAGTCATTTTGGATTCTCTTTAATTTGAGTTTGTTTTTTTTTTTCTTTTTATGAAGCCTTTAAAAAATATTCAAAATTGTTCAAAATAGAGTAAAAAAATTGTGTGTAGAAAGAGTCAAAAAAAGACTTAAAAAGCTTTAGAAAAGAGTCAAAATAAAATGCTTCAAAGAAAAAAAAACTCCAAAAAAATTAAATAAAAGGTTTCCAGAAGAGTTAAAGAAACTCTGCAGTTCATTTAAAAAGATTCATAAAACGCTCAAAATTCTTCAGATTCAGAGTCATTTTGAATTCTTTTTTATGACTCCTTTTGAGGTGCACGCGTAGAACGATTTTTGGTCCCATGCTTTTTTTTTGGGGATATTGGGACCCTTGGGGTCATTCCTTTCACTATACACTCAATAAATACATTTTTATAAATTGTGTCACTTTTAAAAGTCAACTTACGCCTCTTATATATGTAGATATTAACATCGACTATCAAACTTTAACCAACATGACAAGTACAACGATGAGTACCAATGATGTCATGACATCACAGCAAAGACCCACAATAAAAAGTAATGGGGGTAGCATAAAAAGATCAACAGTTCGTAGCAACAGTAACAATAACAACAACAACAATAATAACCACAACAGCACCACGCTTGCCTACGACAACGAACGAAAATATGGCAAAATACCCACACATATATATTTATTGTATTTACGTGCATCGGGTTGGCGAATGGTGTTGATTTTCTTTTTGACAGCATTGATTTGGCAAGGTATGCGAGTTTATACGGATGTTTGGCTACAACATTGGACCGATGACAGCACAGGTAATGGTAATAATGGGAACAACTATAACAACAATAACAACAACAACGATATTGGTTGGCAACAAATTGATAGAATGACAATGACGACTGTTGTGATGCCTCAAGCAATTAATAGATTCGATGATACAAGAACGTTACAACAAACGGCTGTCAACAACTACAAGAACAATAACAATAACAATGATAGTAACAATCATGCGGAAAAGAAGGAGCATGGTCACACCATGCATGTCACGTACTATTTTCACATTTATTCAGCAATTTCGTGCATTTGCATTTTAATGGCATTGATATCGACACCAGCCGGTCAATTGGCCGGTTGCAACGCACGCAGCAATCTACACGACCAATTGCTATTGGCGATTATGCGAAAACCATTGCGATTTTTCCAGGTTACACCACTTGGACGACTGATGAATCGTTTTGGCAATGATATGGCCATCATTGATAAGGTGAGTGAGTGTGTGTTGGGTGGGGTGTGAGTGAAAGGGGGGTATGGAAAAGCGTAATAAAATGAAAGTGTTGCATAAAATATTTTTGGTAAAAGGCGGTAAAAGTGTAGTAGCTGATAGGGAATTGGGTCAAAAATTAAAGCAAAATAAATTTGAATATTTACATACATACATCTGCGATTGAACTTGCTCTTTAAGGTTAAATTGTTGTTTATGTATGAAATGTAGTAAAAACAGACCTGTTAAATTTGTTTAGTAATTAGTAATCAATTCATTAGACGGATTTTTTAATTAGTAATGATTATATTAGTTGCTTTCAAGAAAAGTCAATTATTATTTGATTACGATAAACAAAAAATAAAAAAAATTCATGATTTTTTACGATCATTGAAAAAAGGAAACAAAAAATTAAAAAACTAAAAAAAAAAAAAATAAAAAATTCTAGAATATGCAAAAAAAAAATAAAAATAAAAAAAACATGATTTTTTACGATTACGAAAAAAATAAAGAAGAAACAAAAAAAAAAAATAGAAAAATATCTAAAATACTCAAAAACGATCACTAAAACAATAAAAAAAGGAAATAAAAAAAAGTAAAAAAAAAAAAAGTAAAATAAAAAAATATAAAATATTCAAAAAAATACAAATTAGAAAAAAAATGAAAAAACATGGTTTTTATGATTACTAAAAAAACTAAAAAAAAAATAAAGAAGAAATAAATAAAATATTGAAAAAAATAAATAAAATATAGAAAAAATCTAAAATATTAAAAAAATTAAAATTAAAAAAAAATCAGGATTTCTTACGATTACTGAAAAAAATAAAAAATAAAAATTAGAAAAAAAAAAATTTAAAAAAATTGAAACATTAAAAAAAGAAATCAAAAACAATCATGATTTTTTACGATTACTAAAAAAAAATTTAGAAAAAAATATAAATAAATGAAATAAAAATAGGAAAAAAACTTAAATATTCCGAAAATATAATTAAAATAATATTCAATTAAAAACTTTTAATAACCAAATTCATTTTTAAAAAATATGACAGTAATAATTTAAATTGTTTTTCATTTTAAAAATTATTTTTCATAATTCGTTTTTGGCGACCTTTCTGCTTGTTTATTTATGTATTTTAAAGCTAGCTTCAGGTCCGAAAATTTTAATTAAAAACGCTAAATTTTGTTGTTTTTAACCGATATATTTCGATTACACACGGCAATCGTCTTCAGGGTGAGTAAAAAATTTAATTCAAAAATACATATGTATGTAAATTATTTTCCATATTAAAATTTTTTTTTCATTGTAAATATTATTATCAGTGGCCTTGAGCTCATTCATAGTCATGACACTTAAAAAAGGTACATGTCGTAAAACTAACAAATTGTTGGTACAAAAGCACAATAATAAAAAAAAAAATTTTGATTACTTTTCATTATTTTTCATTATTTTTAATATCGCGAAAAGTCATGATTTTTTTTGATTATTTTTTAATTAATGGAAAAATATGCATTACAAATTTAAAGTAATGGTAGTCATCAGTAAATATATTCTCAGGAAAATAATAAATCAAACCAGTAATCATTACGATTCATCATTAATTAAAAGGGCTGAGTGGAAGCCACTACTATAATGGATCTTCTCTTGACAATTGGATCAATTGTTGGTATAAAGAAAGCTTTTATGTGTTACAAGGTCACCCTGTGTAAAAATTTCAAAATTTAATTAATTCCTGATTTAAATTCAATTTCATTTATTTTATTCATAGAAAATCGCTGCTACAAGTCAACGATTGCTCCAATTCTCTTTGCTTTGTTTATGTGCCGTGCTGATAAATGTCAGCATCACACCTTGGTTCATCCTGCTGACAGCGCCAATTTGTTTCGTCTACTATATCATACAAAAATTTTACAGATGCTCAGCGCGGTAAGTGATGAAAGTAGTAGACTTGAGAAAAAATTATTAAAAAAAAAAACTTTCAGAGAATTGCAACGCATCGAAAACTCGACAAGTTCGCCTGTAATATCACACCTCTCGGAGACTATACAGGGTGTCACCACGATCAGAGCATACAATCAAGAAGCGCGTTTCACTGAGATACTTTTCAAACGTTTGGAGGCGAATACGATTGCTTTTACGATTTTGAATACGAGTAATCGTTGGTTGGGCATATGGCTGGTAATTTAAGATTTTATAGTTGATTATTATTTATAGAAATATCATTACTTGATTAATTATGATGAATGTTTTTACGGAGTTAGTAATTATGTTTTAGTGAATATTCATTTAGTAATTATAATTCATTACGTATTGGCAGCTAATAAGTAATACTGAGACAATCATTGATTCCTAATTCTTTATAATTACTCACAACTGTTTATTAATTACAATTTAATTACTATTTTTGGACTATTCAAGTAAGAGATTAGTATAATCTAAATTCCACTTCTCTCTAAATTACAACTCGTGTAATGGTTAATTTCAATTACAATTACAATGATTGTAATTTAAATTCTTTTTGAATTACCATTTAAATTTGGTAAATTACTCGGATCGGTATTGCAATTCAAACGATTTTGATAACCAATTATATTAAATAATTAAAAAAAATTTAATTACCATTACTGTAATCGTAGTAGTTGCCATTAATGGGCAACTTATGCTTATCTCAAATTAGTGATTCTAATAATTGATTACGGCTTAAAAAGTAAAGATTACTGTTTACGGGTTTTCCATTACTGATTGCTTTTTCAAGCTCACTAATTCGCATCTTCTTAACACCCATAGGACTTTCTGGGCGGTTTCATTGTCTTCATTGCGGTTATAACTGCTTTAATAGCAGCAACTGTAAGCTGTAGCCGTTACAATAATACATTGAACTACAACAACAACACTCAAATACCTGAGTTACTAACACCAACACCCTCACTCGTCGGTTTGGCCATTAATTACACACTACTCATGCCGATTTATTTGAATTGGGTTGTAAAACTTTTGGCCGATATGGAAATGTATGTGGGTTCGGTGGAACGTATTGCTTATTATGCGGAAATCGAACATAATAACGAGACACCTTTAGACATAACGAGCGGCGAGTCGAAGGCTGAAGAGGAGCTCAAAAGAAAATGTGCCGACAAGAAGCACAAGGGACATGCGATCAATTTTGAAGTGGCGCGCGTGGAGTTTTGTAAGCCGCGCAGCTTATCCGTGGCAACTGCAATCAACAATTGTGAGTGGAATGAGTATAAGATACGGCTTGCAAATATTACTCTCTCTCTGTTACAGATGAATCGGTGCCTATTTCATGGCCGCGACAGGGTGACATCAGTTTTGAAAATGTGAGTCTTTGCTATGAGGGACAAAGGGATGCGGTGATCAAAAATTTAACACTCAAAATTCCTTACGGTCAAAAGGTGAGTGCATATACATATACAGTGCTTGCTGACTCTCATGCGCTCCTTCTTCTAGCTGGGAATTTGTGGGCGCACTGGTAGTGGCAAATCTTCTTTAGCCATGTCCTTGCTTGGTGTGCTACAAGCTACCGCCGGCAGTATTTGTATTGATGATGTTGATATAACGAAAATTCATCCAGATGAGGTACGCATGCGCATATCGATGATACCACAAGATGTGCATATATTCAATTTGAGTATAAGAGAAAATCTAAATCCGACCTGTTACTATGACATTACTGAGCTCTGGGATGCATTAGATAAAGTGGGACTAGCGAGTTTGGTGAATAAGCTGCCGCATGGTATAGGTAAGTGTTATAGTTTTTGTATGAAAAAAAAAAACAACAAAAAAAAAAAAATAATAACATTTAAAATATTTCTCACAGATACCATTGTTGGCGATGATGGCGTGCAATTGAGCGCCGGTCAACGTCAGCTACTCTGCTTGGCACGCACCTTATTGCGCGGCTCTGTTTGCTTGATACTCGATGAGGCGACAAGTTCATTGGATAGCAATGCTGAACAAGCGCTACTCACAGCGGCGCATAGCTCGTTTCGTGGACGTACAATTATAACAATCGCTGTGAGTGTATTTGTGATTAATAATTTATTTATTTATTTTTTTTTTTATTATTTTCTTTTTGCTATTTTCAGCATCGTCTGCAAACGATACTCGATTATGATCGCATAATTGTATTGGAGCAGGGACGTATTGTTGAGGATGGCAAACCGTGTGAATTGCAACAGCGCAAAGATGGTGCTTTCTATAGCTTATTGCATAGTGGGCGCCAACATGTGGGTGGTGTTGCTGTCACGGAGTAGCTGGTAGCCGGAAATAATCGTGTATGGCAGGAAATTAGTTTTTTAAGTGTTGCTATTTATATACATACATACATACGTAGAAACATTCGATAGCTTGTCAATATGCTATAAGATATTTATTTTTGTGTTGAAAGTTTTTGTATTTTATATTTTTTATTTATTAAAATGCTTTGAATATGCAATAGCCTAAAAGTATGCTAAGAAATTTGTAAACTATCTAAAAGTATGTTAAACATTTTAAACTACCTAAAAGTATGCTAAAAATATTGTAAAATACCTAAAAGTATGCTACACAAAATTTTAACTACCTAAAAGTATGCTACAAATATTGTAAAATACCTAAAAGTATGCTACAAAAAATTTTAACTACCTAAGAGTATGCTAAAAATACTGTAAAATAACTAAAAGTATGCTACAAAAATTTTAAACTAGCTAAAAGTATGCTACAAATATTGTAAAATACCTTAAAGTATGCTAAGAAAATTGTACAATACCTTAAAGTATGCTAAGAAAATTGTACAATACCTTAAAGTATGCTATAAAAATTGTAAAATCTCGTGAAGCTTACTTTAACGTCCCCATATCTACTTAAGTTCTTATGAAAAGTGCATGATAAGTCATGTTCAGCCATATTACTTTTGTCTAGTTTTTTTTCACATTTTCATGGAAGCATTTCATTTCACTCTCTTTCATTGCATTTATTTTTAGATTTCACTCTCTTCCAGTGCATTTATTTTTAGATTTACGATTTCGTTTATTTGGTATTTTCCAATGAGTTTTCTGCCTCAAAAAGGATTGTAAGATATTACATAAGTTATGTATGCATTTGTGTTTGTTGTCTGTAAGTCTGTAATAAATAAGTGCTGCCATATTTTGAGCAACAACAACGCATTTTATTGATATTAAATATTATTTTGCACAGGAAGGTTGTTTTCCCCTTAAAAACTCGTTTGTAATTTAAAAAAAAAAATCGTTTTTCTCTTTAATTTCTAGATTACTCTGGTTCCATCACCTTAACCTAGTCATTTATTAGTTTATATCTGTTTTTATTATCCTTTAAAAATTTCTAATCGACAACTACTCTAAGTATTTACAAAAATATAAATTCTTCGTATTTGGCATGCAATATTTAAATTAGATTGCTGGCCTTAGAATGAAAAGAAAAAAACAACATTCCTAACGATTTGAGAGGAAATATGTTCGGGAGTAAGTTCGCAGATTTTTCATAGCAACTATTTTCCATCGAATTGCTATAAGTGTAAGCGCCTTAATATAGGAAAACAAGCAATCTAACAAACTATGGCATTGAATATTCAAACACATGTGCTTTTTAACACCCACATACCAAACAAAATATTACATCTGCAATTCTGTGAGTGAACGTGACATGCAAAGCAAGCGCATTTGAGCAACAATAAAAAAAAGCTTGAATACACATAAGAGGTGCTAAGCATACAAACTTATAAATGTATATTGTTTTTGAAAATTGCTTGGAGTGCAGTTTAAACTTAAATGAGGAACAACAATGCTGCAAACTAGACTTTTGGAAAAGACGTGTAAACAATTGCTAAATATCGGCTTTATATGCAACAACAAGCGTCTGAAAATAGGTTTTTTTTTAAGTTTGTTTAGTGGCGGTTTTGAGGCTTTACCGGGATCTCGAATATTCTATACATATACCGGCTATTGGAAACATTATTAAAGTGTGCATTCCAGACCTGTTCAATAAATATTATCAGTGTGATTTTCTGAGAATCATAAATTCAATGATTGAATACCATTACTTAATTTTTTATACCCAGCGTACTAGTACTAGTACAAGGGTATTATAATAATAAGAACGGCGCAAAATAATCGAGTTAGATATAGAGTTCCATATATGAAAGTTCTTAGGTTGAAAAGAGGAATTGATTAAGGCATGCCCGTCCGTCTGTCCGTCTGTCAGTCCGTGTACACGATAACTTGAGTAAAAATTGAGATATTTGCATGAAAGTTTTGCATACAGGTTACTTTCTGGCCAAGGTAGGTTGCTATTGAAAATGGGCGAAATCGGATGATAACCACGCCCCCTTTTTCGATATCAAAAATCACATAAATTAACACAACTTGAGTAAAACTTGAGATATACGCATGAAATTTGGTACACAGGTTACTTTCCCGTCAAAGCTGGTTGGTGCTTAAAATGGGCGAAATCGGATGATAACCACCCCCTCTTTTTTGACATAGAAAATTTCAAATAAGATTATAGGGCCTATATCATTGCCAAGTCATGGTATTTGTATCTCGTTCTGAAAACTAACGCTGGGTATTTAATGTTCGGTTCACCCGAACTTAGACTTCCTTACTTGTTTTTATTATCTTTGATTATTTTTTATTTATTTCCTGAGTTTTTGTTTTTTTTTTAATTTTACATATTTTTGATTTTTCTTAGTTTATTATTAATAAATTATTTTTTTTTTTATATATTATTATATATAGCTTTTTCTGATTATTTTTTTTGCTTATTTTTGATGATTAAAAGTTTTTTTTGTATATTATTTTTTTTTTTATTTTCTTTTTCGTTGGTTATTTTATTTTTTATTTGTTTTTATACTTTTGGTTTTTTTTTACTATTTTTAATAATTTTTTCTGCAGCGAAAAATTATTGTTGTTTTTGGGTTTCTTAATAATTTTTATTAATTATTAAAAGTTTTTTGTTGAGTTGAACAGGAAAAATTTAGAGACAACCGCCATAGCTTTTCTTATAGATCCATTTCGGAAGTTGCTAACTTCACTCATCAGAGAAATTTTGGCACGCATTGCTAACTATTAAGCTAACAATACGCTGGGTTTTTTGCCTTCTAAACGCCCTGTTCAATCAACTCTTTACCAATTCATGTACCAACAACGCCATTTGACGTTTTAGATTTGGTATCATGATGGATTTTTTTGCAAGTCTGTTTTGGTGTCACAGTTTGCCAACCATGTGCTCTTGGTTTTTTGTTATTGAGATTTTACACAAACAACAAGCTTGTGTTTTTTGGTCTTTATATTTGAAGTATCCTGGTTCGAAACGAGCTATAGACCTTTTAATAATTTTTTCTGCAGCGAAAAATTATTGTTGTTTTTGGGTTTCTTAATAATTTTTATTAATTATTAAAAGTTTTTTGTTGAGTTGAACAGGAAAAATTTAGAGACAACCGCCATAGCTTTTCTTATAGATCCATTTCGGAAGTTGCTAACTTCACTCATCAGAGAAATTTTGGCACGCATTGCTAACTATTAAGCTAACAATACGCTGGGTTTTTTGCCTTCTAAACGCCCTGTTCAATCAACTCTTTACCAATTCATGTACCAACAACGCCATTTGACGTTTTAGATTTGGTATCATGATGGATTTTTTTGCAAGTCTGTTTTGGTGTCACAGTTTGCCAACCATGTGCTCTTGGTTTTTTGTTATTGAGATTTTACACAAACAACAAGCTTGTGTTTTTTGGTCTTTATATTTGAAGTATCCTGGTTCGAAACGAGCTATAGACCTTTTAATAATTTTTTCTGCAGCGAAAAATTATTGTTGTTTTTGGGTTTCTTAATAATTTTTATTAATTATTAAAAGTTTTTTGTTGAGTTGAACAGGAAAAATTTAGAGACAACCGCCATAGCTTTTCTTATAGATCCATTTCGGAAGTTGCTAACTTCACTCATCAGAGAAATTTTGGCACGCATTGATTGAGTTGATTGAACAGGGCGTTTAGAAGGCAAAAAACCCAGCGTATTGTTAGCTTAATAGTTAGCAATGCGTGCCAAAATTTCTCTGATGAGTGAAGTTAGCAACTTCCGAAATGGATCTATAAGAAAAGCTATGGCGGTTGTCTCTAAAAAATTTTTCCTGTTCAACTCAACAAAAAACTTTTAATAATTAATAAAAATTATTAAGAAACCCAAAAACAACAATAATTTTTCGCTGCAGAAAAAATTATTAAAAGGTCTATAGCTCGTTTCGAACCAGGATACTTCAAATATAAAGACCAAAAAACACAAGCTTGTTGTTTGTGTAAAATCTCAATATTTTTAATAATTTTAATAATTTTTTAAATCTTTTTCTTTTTTTGATTACTTTATAATTTTTAATTATCTTTGATTATAATAACATTTTTTTAGTTATTATTTTTCATAATTTTAGTTTATTTTTAAACTTCGATTTATATTTTATTTATTTAATTATTTTTTTAAATTTTTCTTTTTGTGTTTTTTTTGATAGTTCTTAATCTTTTTATTTTTTCTTATTGTTCTGAATTTTATTTTTTTTTCTTCTTTTTTTTCATATAAAATTTTATTTTTTCTTTGATTCTTTTTTTTATCTCTTTGATTCTTTTTCAAAATATTTTTTATGTTCGTTTTTTTTTTTACATTTTTTGTTGTTCTTTGTTATTTTTGATTATTTTTTTTATTGCTAATTTTTTTAATTTAGTTTTTGATTATCTTTGATTATTTTTTATTTATTTTTGGGAAATTTTTGATTACCTTTGATTATTATTAAATATTTTTCTTCATTATTTTTTAATAAATTTTGTTATTTCTGATATTTTTAAAATGTTTTTTAGTCGTAATGAATTTATAATTACTTTTTTTTTTGTAAACAATTTGATTACTAATCAAACTTAACAGGTATGGCTCATTCAAAGTGGAAAACATTTTTTGCGAATATTTTTTAAAACAATCTTCAGAAATTAAATACCAACATTTCGTCCCCTCAATATAACAATAGCGTATAATTTTTTTTGGGTTTTGAGAAAATCGAGTTTAAAGTTTTTGTCAAATCAGATGTCTATTAAAACCTCAATATCACGGTAAAGAAAAATTGTTCATAGTGGATTTTTCGATGAATACATTATACCGTTTCTTGCCTTTAAATTTACCAAGTTTTTTTATTCTACGCATCCTTTAAGACCATAGTTATGTTATTCAAAGCGCAAGTCCTCCATATAGGCCATTTTATTTTTTAGGGAATTCGTATGATGTATCTGATACTCTATTTTATTTTGTATGGTATACGCTGTTTCATTCAATAATTTTACGGTATTTTTATTAAAATATCAATTTGTAACATTATAAAACAGTAATTAATTCCTGTTGATATTTACCTTACTTTCTTCACTTACATTATATAATGGACGATACTCACTCATATGTTTAAAATCCATATTTTTAATGAACAAACTTTCTCTGCGAAATGAATTTGCAAACTGAAATTTCAAATGACTACAATATTTCCTTGGCATTTATGTATTTAGTCAAAACAACGTAAAAATCGCATAGACTATTACTCTTGTAAATTTCTGATAAAATTTTCGAATTTGTATTGAAAATAAAACAGCTTATGTGGGGTATAGAAATGGTCGGAATAAAACTATTTCTCAAACAATAGTGTATATCATTATAAGCTATTTTATGAGTTAAAGTTTTGATAAATTGTATTTATTTCTACAGGGTAAAATGGAGTATAATGCGCATACACTATTATTCTTTTAACAACTTTGCAGTGGCAATTTCAAGTAAAATAGCGCATATGAGCTTATACACTTATTGAAGGAAATGTTTGAACAAGAAATTATACACCATTTTTTCCAATGACATTTTGACCCACTTTGTGGAAGTAGAATTTGACGAAATTTTGATCAGACATAGAATCAATGATGGAGATTCTAAATATGCAATAAAAAAATAATGGCGTATGAGCACATACGCTATTGTTATATTGAGGGGACGATTTTATATTTTTTGTTTTTTTGAGATTTGAAAATTCCAAAAACTTTCGCCGTCTGCTATATCGTCATTGAAATACACACATGATGGCCCGGAATTATCCTACTCGTCAACGGGCCACTCACTTTATTTATAAATACTTTAGTGCATAGTTTTAGGTATTTATTTTTATTTTTTTAAATCATCCTCTACCAACTACAGATTAAATACCTTGAAAATTGAAACGAAAGAAAAATTTAAGAATCAAAAATTATTTTACTGCAAAACTATTTATACAACGAAAAATAGCATTTCTTGAATATTTACTACGTTGGTCTCTAATTTGGTGTAAACATGCGCTCAAATAGCACGTGCAAATGCCTTTCCCCTTGAAATGTTATAAATTGCTATACGCCCAAGAGCACAAACTCCTCTATAGCTAAAACAACAAAAGAAATATGGGAAATAGCTACGTATGTGTGTGTGAGTGTTACAGAGCTATGAAGCAATTTGAAACAAGTGTCGGCTGAAGGAAAGTGACACAAAACAAATGTGTAGTGGCAAATCGAAAGAAATGAGTGTGGCCAAATTGAGCTTAAAAACTTTCACCCAAACACTCGTATGAAAATTCGTACGTGGTCATAGGTGAATATGTAGCTACGATTATGCAAGTGTTTGTCGCAATGTATGTATGTACATACATATGTGTGGTGCCTAAGTGTGTATTACGTGTTTCTAAAGCTGTTAATGATGGAGGATATTTGAACGTGTTGAAGAGTTGCCAACTTGCGAAATTCCTCAGGCATCAATGCACATGTCAAACAGCTGCATTTAGAGAGCTTATTCAAAAATTCAAAATTTAAAAGTGTTCATGGTCAACTCGAAGAAAATATCTGCTTGTTGGAATTCCGAATGAATCTGAGTCAACGACTCTAGTAGGCTAGGCTGTGTGGATTCTGAAATAGTTGGATGCTATGCACACATTTCCAGACAACTGTTGATAGAACCACTACTCAGCTCAAAGTCTTAATAGGTGCTCATCTGTCCTATTAGAAAATATAAAAATTATCATCCACTTTGAACTTGTGTTTTAGTTAACGAGCTCGACATAACCTGGAACAAAATCACTTAAATTAACACAGTTTCTCAAAATATCTCACGAACTAGGACTTCTTTAGTCGTTCAATCAAAAGTCTGTCTTCAGAAAATTCTAATGTCGGACAAACCCAATTGTCTTTGGTTTGCTGGGTTGCTTTGTGTTTGTGTTTTTGTGTAGGCGAGTTTGTGGCTTAGTATTTGACATGTAAGCGGTAACCAAAGTCATAAGAAATGACATACAATAAAAATACTGTAACAGGAAGAAGAAGAAAAATCACACAATATAAAATCTGCACACAACACCATAAGAAATCTTATAACAACAACAAAAACAAAACCACTAACATTTCTAGACAAATAACTGTGATGCAACAATGTAAAGTGGCAGCAGCTGCAACAACCCACAAC
Source organism: Sphenella marginata (assembly GCA_951509765.1). NCBI lineage: Eukaryota > Metazoa > Arthropoda > Insecta > Diptera > Tephritidae > Sphenella > Sphenella marginata. Next base: position 98,835,448 of record OX608080.1, on the reverse strand, counting down.
ACGTAGCAACATGCAACATGCGACAATGCATTACGAATGGTCAAATAAACAGACATAGAGACATACATATGTATGTATGCAGCAAGCAAAGCAAGGGGTTGTAAGGACTATCACTATCACTATCACTATAACTATCACTATCACTATCACTATCACTATCACTATCACTATCACTATCACTATCACTATCACTATCACTATCACTATCACTATCACTATCACTATCACTATCACTATCACTATCACTATCACTATCACTATCACTATCACTATCACTATCACTATCACTATCACTATCACTATCACTATCACTATCACTATCACTATCACTATCACTATCACTATCACTATCACTATCACTATCACTATCACTATCACTATCACTATCACTATCACTATCACTATCACTATCACTATCACTATCACTATCACTATCACTATCACTATCACTATCACTATCACTACCACATAGTGGTCACTATCACTATCACTATCACTATCACTATCACTATCACTATCACTATCACTATCACTATCACTATCACTATCACTATCACTATCACTATCACTATCACTATCACTATCACTATCACTATCACTATCACTATCACTATCACTATCACTATCACTATCACTATCACTATTACTATCACTATTACTATTACTATCACTATCACTATCACTATCACTATCACTATCACTATCACTATCACTATCACTATCACTATCACTATCACTATCACTATCACTATCACTATCACTATCACTATCACTATCACTATCACTATCACTATCACTATCACTATCACTATCACTATCACTATCACTATCACTATCACTATCACTATAATTATCACTATCAATCACAGTGCCCATGTCTGGTATCTAAACTCAGCTATACAAAAGTCTGATGCAAGCACGTTGGCTCTACTCCACAAACTCACGTCCGACACACATACAATGGTCTGGTTATTTGTTTAGTTTTCTTTGAATATTTCTTTGCTCTTGCTTGTTGTTGCTTTGCGTGATTGCAAATCCTTTACATTTGCCATGTGACACTGTATTTGCTCTATGAGTATGCAACTGCTTTTGCAGTGCTTCAAGCGACTTCCGAAGCAACTAAAGCGAATCTTGGGAGCTTAAAGGATTTTCATATAGCTGGTGTGGTGAGAAAATCGCTTATGTTTTGCGTTTCAAAAAAATATTTTTTTTTCGATCAAGGTTAACATAAGGTGCGAGTAGTTTTCTCAATATCATAAATAAGAAACATATGACATTCACTATTGAGTTTTGATGATTTGTGGGGCTGGGTTGGAGCGCAGATTTTTAGAGCTTCTTATGTGTTAAGGAAACTATTCGGGTTATGTATATGTATCTTGAATAGAAATGAACTTTAATACTGAACTAGTGGTAACTTATTCCACTCGCAAAGTTATAATTCTTTACTTGCCATTATATACGATTAGTTCAAATTTTCTTCTCCGACTTTCAAGTTTCTTAGGAAAACCCCAGACGCATGCTCTCTATCGGTATATTGTGTTTGTACGGCTATCACTTAATAACTACGTCATACAATTGATTACATTTTTCACCGTTGACTTTATCGAAGTCTAACTTGAAATATAGGATACAACGCTGTCTTTAATTTGATTGCCTTTACACCGTTTATTTGTAATTAAGCACTAAGAGGTAGAAAATGTTGTCAATAACGCCTATTAATACATACGAGTATATATGTATATATAACTACAAATGTATTTATAGCATATTATGTAGCGTGAATGAAGTTATATATATCTATTTGACCCCTTAATTGTGTCTTCACTTAATTATGCATCAAACGTGCAACCAGCATAATTGGATTGTAAATATGCCATTCAAGCGTTTATATATATTTGTATATATGTATGTATGTAGACGCCCTCTCACTTATGTATGTATGTATTCAGACACATGAAATTATTTCCTTTCAAGCAATTGTATCATCTCCTCGCTATTCATTATAGTGCCACTATCCCTTTCGGCGCTTCTTCTGTTAAGTAAAACATATCTTCAGGATAGGAATAAACATCAGGCATTGAATTTCGTCAACCCATGTAATTATGTTGATGACGTTGATGACGAAATGTTGTTGACACTTGACTCGTGTAACTGTCAGCGTGCTTCCGCTACTCGTACATAAACTTTGTATGTATGTGTGTATGTACATATGTGTGTAAATGTATGTGTCTCGGTATAAAGGCTTAATATCAAAAGCTACTCAAATTGCCTGCATTGAACAATTCGCACGAATAAGCCTCTTATAAGCTAAAGAGATAGTTGGAGATTGGAGATGTATGTATGTACATATATACCAGCGGCGGATCAACGGGGGTGATTTTCAGCTCCAAATCCCCCCATAACGGAATCCAAAAAGTCATACTTTTCAGCTAAATCTGCTAAATCTGTACTAAAATTAAAAATCAATTATATTAGACTGCTCAATTAATTGAATTAATTAATTATGATACGCGAAAATTTGTAGAATAATTAATCGATTAGGATTAAATTTTGTGTTCGATTAATGAGAATTGCTGAGGACTTATTTCGTTTTCAAATTTCATCCTAATATTAATCAAACTAATCAAAATTTCAATTGGATTAAAATCTTTGATTAGTTGCGATTAACGCGGATTAATAACAATTTGAGTCCAATAAGTGCCGTTTAATTAATCTAAAAATGTTCCATCATCATAATTAATAAATTATTACAAAAATAACAAAAAAATTTATTTGATTATAAATCATTAAGATTAATAATTATTATTTAACAGGTCTGCTTTTCAGGAGCTGTGGATGAAAGATATACTCGAAATTTCGTAAAAAATTTGAAGACACCCTCCACCTTCCCAAAATTCTGAATGTGCCACTGTTACATATATGTATACATATAAACTATGGACACATGTAAGTATTGTAATGCTGTAAGTTATGCTTTGAGCTAACGAAGTAGGTACGTGTGCGTATAATTGAGTAAAGAAGGTGGTAAACTTCAATTTAAAATTTTACTGAATTTTTTAAAAATAAATAAATGTTTTTCATGCCTACATTTCTTAGCACGTTTAAAGTGAACGTATGTTATTTATTTAAAATAGAAAATATCTAATTAATTTTTTGAAAATATAAGCGCCTTTAGGTATGCTACATTTTTTCAGTATTTAAAATTATTGACTCATTAATAATGAACTAATGCATTGGTGTCATTAAATATTTAAAATATTCTTAGTACCGCTCAACTAAGCAATATGTAATCAGAAATTATAATAGACTGCATCCGTTTATAATCATTTTGACTCCTAAACCATTGGAGATAGTGAGCTTTAAAACAGCGCTCATTGCAGCACTCATTACAACCTTTCGTTTGAAACCCATATTGTACTAACATAGTTTGGGTCACTCTGGTCCACTTACTGGTCAATAACTCTGAAACCGCTTGAGTTACCGAAATAAAGCATAACGAAAACTTTAAGTTGGACGACTAGTAATACAATGGTGAAAGTTCCATTCAATTACGTTCAGCAGTCTTTGAGTGATGCGCGCACAAACATATAGACAAACAAACAAAAATTCTAAAACTGTTGATTTGGGTTAAAAAAAAATCAACTGTGCTTGA